>VDFB02072274.1:56480806-56800143 GCA_007258455.2 Sequoia sempervirens
TTTTTATATGTGCACAAACTTTATAAATATAATTATGAACAATCATAAGTGTTATTAAAGGCTCATTATGGTTTTATTCACCTTACAATTTGTTCTATAACTTTACTAGAGTTAAAGTAGGACCTAAACAATTGAATGTTGTTTTTACCATAATCATGATGTCAGACTAGTTTTGCATGAAATTAGGTCACCCATGGCTTAGATCCATGAAGGTGGTCCCATTGATCATTCATAAATGTTTAAAATCCCCATTCGAAGGACAAATACATACCATATACCATAGCAGATTTAAGCCTTTAGCTAATTGTGGAAATTTTTCCCTTGATTATTTTTGGCCTCAACCAACTAAACCCATCCAACCACATGAAAATTATGTATTTGTGTCATATCAAAATTTTAAAGCTAATTGAATAGTCTAATTATCCCTTATTAATATTCCTCTCAATGCTCCTTGATCTCCAATGACTTCAATGATTGTTCCTCCTACTTCATAGATAAAAAATGAACCTTGGCTCAAACCACGTAGTCCTCCTTGACCTTCTGGCATGTATGTCATGGTTCCCCCTCTACCATCATATCAAGGATCATGAGACAATCATTTGGCAAAGCCTTTGGTGATAAATTTTGTGCCTCCTAAGAAAAAACAATCCATCATGTACAAACCTAAAGATCCTATGCTTTCCCAACCTTCCATAGTTCCTTCAATTCCTCCTTAAAATGAAGAAAAGGAACTAATGCTGGAGAATGAATTTATATCTTCTTCACAAGTTGAAGCTCGAGGAAGACAAAATCGAAGTGCAAAGGATTGCAAATGAATAAGTCACACTATGGTTTGTCAACTTGCTAGAGATAATAAATCCTCACCTTATAATCCTTCATCCATACAACCAAATTTCAATGAAATACCTCCCACCCATCCATCTTCGGTATCGCCTAACTCCACTCCACCTCCCTCACCAAACCATGAAGTCAAACCTTACCTATCCCAACCAAAATAAATAATAAAAGAGGCTCATACAAATGATAGTGCTTGCAATCATGTTGATAGCACCAATATGCAACTTATTGTGATATATTTAGATAATGAAGTAGAAGATATGATGGGAGCATAAGAGCATAATAAACTATCTCACATTAAAAAATATGAATCTAGATGGGGAAAACCATGATGATCCTCCTAATTCAAGTGACCCACCATGAGTTGAACCCAGTGCTTCTCCTTGTACTACACTTGTTGTATTTCCTTTAGCTTGTTGTCTGCCTTCCATTTACGATGAGCAAGATTGTGATGCATATGATTTATTATAGATTGACTTGCATGTGTGGTACATTTTGTGTCTTTGTGTGTTTTTTTTGTTTGGATGACCCTTATTTTTCTTTTTGGCAAAGGATACAAAGAAAATGAAACTGTTGTAACATTCCTTTTATTTGTATCTTCATTCTTCTTTATGCCATTCATGTCATTTTTGTCTTTTGTTTCCTTTTGGGAATGATGCAAAGTGTTGAGACATTTAGGTCTCTTCCATGTTGACCCAAAAGTGTGTTGTCTTCATGTGTTATTCCTCCCTTGTGTTTGTAGTTCCACAAGTATTTGGGGAATGATGTCAATTCAAAGCATGATCATATATACAACATCCCTTGGCTATATTGACCCCAAATATGTGGATCTCTCATGTGCTATTGTTGTTCATTATATGGCTTTGTTTTGGGGGAAAACCCTTGTCATGAGTCAAATTTGTTGGGAACATATAATTTGGCATAGGGTTTCATGACAAGCTCTCATATCTTATCAGATATTATTTTATTCTACCTTAAAGGCAATTGCTCTTGGTTGGAGTTAGCAATTACTTTAAGGTGGGGGCATACATTCATTATGTGCTTCACTTTGTTTTACACAATTGGAACTTTGTGATGCATTTAGGTCATATTGATCATATTGTGAAGTGCCTTATTAGAGTTATTTTGCAAATAATAGACTTTGCTTATAATCCTTGGTATAGTTTACATGAGAAATAACCTAGTGAGTATCAAAATTCACTAGCCCTTGTGTATTTTCATTTGCTACCATTACAAAGACTCACCTAGTGAATATAGGACTTCACTAGAATGTGTTATTTATTATCAAGATCACCTAGTGAATATTAGACTTCACTAGCCCGCGATGCCTTTCATAGGTCACTTAAAAAATATTAGACTTTGCTAGCTTGTGATTCATGAACGCCTTGGATATGGATCTTGATAAGTAATCTACAAATCTTGCTAGTCTGTGATGTCATACCCCATACCCCCCTTTTTGTGTGCTTGCATCATTTTTGCATTGTGTTTGTATTGGGCTTGCATCATATTTTCATTGTGTATGCATCATGTTTGTATTGTGTTTGCATTGTGTTTTGCATTGTGTTTACATCGTGTTTGCATTGTGTTTGCATCATGTTTGCATCATGTTTGCATTGTGTTTGCATCATGTTTTTGCATTTCCATTCTTTTTAATCTATGTCTTCATAGTGTATACTTTATGTTTTTCATATTGCATTGTACCTCATGTGTGTGTGTTCCTTTGTACTTACATTATTGTTCCACAAGATCTTGATTCTGGGGGCTAACACATCCCCTAATTTTAGTGTTATCCTACCACTCCAATATTTTGATAGATGATGTGAGACACCACCTTTTCATAATCCTATCGAGTCTATTGGTCTTTGATGGTTCTTGTCTAATGTTCTATATGCTTCTAACTTTGATATTATACATGAGTTTATGAGTGATGGTTGTTTCGATACATCAATGATATTTATATTCTTGGTTGTTATTATTGGATATGATGAATTGACTAATTCTATATAACTAGTGGTTATTGTGATTTATCTATGATAACCAAATGAGTTCCTTTCATTGATTATGTAAGCATGTGTTGATCAAGACGTTCAACTTTGATGGGTGTTGATTATTGTTAGAAATGATATTATTATGTATATTTGATGGATTACATTATGTTGACAGGGGATTGTTTACATGATTGATTTTATTATTAGATGGAATTATTATCAAGTGATTACATACTGTGTATGTGCAATTAGGTGTTATTATGGAGATAAGATTTGGTATGTTAATGTTTACTTATGATGATTATTAAATTTTATTTCCTAGTTGATCATTATTTTTGAAATTTTATGGCAGTTTATTTCCTAGTTGATCAAGAAAGCCAAAATAGGTCTAGTCTAGGGCGCCCACGCCCTTGACCAACCTGTGTTGGCCCAAATTTAAATATTTTACTATCAACATTTTTATATTTATAAATTTAAATTTATTTGTTGGCTCTTTACAATCAATTTTGTGGGAAACAAATAAATGCATATAAATACAAGTATTTTTCAACATTTAAACATGTAATGGAATTTTGGAGCAAATTGGAGCATCCTCAAAGTAGTTAAGAGCAGAATAAGCATAATTATTACAACATTATTTCAGTCAAGCATCATGATAGTAATGTATCAAGTTTATGAGTAAGATCATTCATATTTTTGTGTTCATTTGTTTTGTGAGTATTAACACTTGCAAGACCTTCAATCAAGCATCCAATTCTCCTTGCATGAGATGTGTCATGACTTCAGTCCATTGAGAAACTTAGATTCAAAGTGGTAAGTTGTAACACTTGTCGATTTATCAATTGTTTTATCCATTTCGCCTATGCATTTGACCTAGGATAAACACTTTTTACATCATCATAGTTGTTGTGGAGATGAAAACACCAAAACGAGGTTTGATAGGCAATCCCCTATACGACACAACCCTTTCTCTCCCTTCTTGTGTGCAAGTGACATATTTGAAGAAAAATTGGAAAGAGATTCAAGACCCTAATTGCAAGATTGAGCATTCAAGCCTCCTACTTCAATAAATTAGGGCAAAGTGAATTATTTACCGACAAACAAAATTTTGAAGCTAATTCCAAGAGGACAGAGCCTACAAGATATAACCTACTGAGATATGTTCAGAGTTCCTAAAAACATTTCCAATCTAGGGCACCCACACCCTTGACCAGCCAGATTCTACTTAGATTTTATTGCTAGGTTCTTCTATCTCTGCACTCTGCTCCTTTGTAATATGTTTATGTGCCTTGGTTCTATAATTTACTATAAATCCATCAATTTGTTGTAGATTTTGTGGACATTTGAAAATGTCCTAAGCATATCACACATCTTGATTTCACTTACTAACACCATTTTCTCATCATTATCACCTAATTCCTCTATTTAATTAAATAATGTCCAATTATTTAGTTAAATTCATTTTATTCTCCTATTAATCGAATAATTAAGGTTATTTGATTAATTCATCATTTTTCCCCTTTGATTAAGTAATTCCCAATTATTTAATTAAAATTCTTAATTCTTCCAACTTGCATAATTAAATGATTTTCATAAATTGTTTAATTAACCAATTTTTCTCCAATCCTTCAACTTGCACAAAGAATATTCCCTTTTCAAATTCACAATCTTCCCTCCAACTTGAAATATCCCTAACTTAATTCCATGAGTTAAGAGATATTGTTGAGTCTCTCATGGATTATGAACCATTGATCTAATCCTTTATCCACATCTCATGGATTATCAACTACTTGAATAATCCTTGATCCATACTCACCTCTTTAATCTTCTCTCATCCGCTGATTACCATTTTCAATCTTGACCATTGATCAAAATTCCTAAAATCTATAAATACTGGGCCTTTCAACATGAATTTTATTCACAATCTTCATAGTACCCTTACTCTCTTGAATTTTTGAATCATTCTTGAGCAATTTGAGAGCATTTTGAAAGCATTTGTGACATCTTCAATAAAACTTTTGCTACATGGATAATGCATAAAATTGAGCAATCCACATCCATACCACAATTATGCATCAATCCACAATGGGATTGAGAGGTTTGCACATTACTTAGATTCAATTGCTTTAAATTCTATCTTTAATGCTTTTGATTGAGTCTTTTAGTGTTGTTAATTCAATTTCATTGAGTATGGCTTCTAATATGATTGTTATTTTGTCAAATCTAGCCCCACTACCAAAAAAAAAGAGACCAAAACTTAATCAACCATTTTGTCTCTTCCATTGAGGATAGTAGCCAAGTGATCTTTTATGATCATTTTTGTTTCCCTAAATGTTAGATGGGCTAAGGTGTGATTTAGATCATAGATCCCCTTTTTCCCTATCACACCTATACCTAATTTTACAAATATTAAGAGATATATGCCTATTTTTATAAATATTGAGAGATATCATTCTTCATATACCTATTTTTAAAAAAAATCAAGAGATCATTCTCAATGCCTAATTAGCCAATAGGCTACATATAGTGCGAGATTTGAGCTTGAAACAAGTGTCACACCTGCAAACAACTATTGAGTCATTGGAAAACAAGTTTCAACTATCATTTAATGGTAAATCAGTGGTAAAAGCTTCCAAAATATCAGATGAAAGCCTCCAAAATCTCACTTATCGTATAAAAGCTAGACAAATATTTATTTTTCAATTGAGTGGGAACATTTTATTTCCATTTGAAATGTTTTTTGCCAATTTGATGACAAATTTTCTTTTTCATTTGCATTTCTTTATGTTTTAAATCTTCAAAATCAATAAATATCTAACTTCTTTAAGGATAAAATCTAGATCTATCTAAGTTTATTTCATTCTATTATTTAACACTTATTATTAATTGTTTGACACTTATTTTTAACACTTATTATTATTAATTGTTTGACACATACTCTCTAAAATTTTAACAAATATATAACTTTCTATTGGTGTAATCCTTGAACCTCCTTTAAATACAAGTACTAGTTTTATAAATATTGAGAGATATCATTCTCAAGATGCCTATTTTTATAAACATTAAGAAATATCATTCTTAAAATGTCTATTTTTACACCTTGAAAATTATTTCTCATACCTTTTACCTAATTTTAAAAATAAATTAGATTTATTAACCTATAATCAAACATTTTACATTTTCTAATAAAAATCTTTAAATACATGTAGACAGCCATCAAATTTAAGCGTGTCATGCTCATGGGAAGGTCAGCTGGATGCCGTGCAAATACAACACTCGTCAAAATAGGTGATGCGATAATTAAACAAATGATATCACAGATCTCTAGGTTTACATCACTTATTCATACCGTGTTTCTGCAATATCTAGAAAATCGGTTTTTCAGAAATTCCGTCCGAAGGCACTGCGTATAAACAACTTCTCGCGGTTTTCAGAGTTCTGTATTCGTATTGTCTCCAAAATTTTTATCAGTCAATTTTGTTAATTTATATATCAATTAAGAAAAAAGACCAAAGAAAAGCAAAAGTGGGTTTGCAGAGACAGATAAGCGGAAACAGAAAAGCGGTTTTCGACGATCCTGCTCGAGGTTCTTTGAACGGAGCGATTGTGTTGGGTGATTAATTTTTATTTTTCTCCTCTAACCTTTTTTGTGCTAATTTTAGCTCTAGATAAGAGGTACTATTTGTTTTTTTTTCTTCCTTAATTTTTCTTTGTTAATTTTCTTTTACACCCAGCAAATGACTTTGAAAACAGGAGATATGTTGTTCGGTTTTCCTTTTTTGTTAAATTCATTTTAAAAGCAAAAAGACAAAATTCCTCGCAAGCTTCGATTTTTACTTTTGATTTTAATGGAAAACGCAAGCGAAGAAATCATAGTTCAGTTATATTTTATTTTGTTCACTTTTTGTGTGTCTTGTATTCTGTTTTGTGTACTGTATGCTCACTTCTGCATTAGCATTTTGTGTAATTTGGTCACCCTGCAAATGCAACCCTCGTCAAAAGGGGCGACTATAAATGCTTTGCTATCTATTTATTTATTTATTCATTTGTACAGTGCAAAATGTTCATTTAGGTTACCTGAAATGGGTTGCCCACTGTATCCAGACTATTTAAAAAAAGAAAAAAAAGAAAAGAAAGCAAAAAACTTTCTGGGTTGCTTTATTCTTTGTTATTTATATGCTTGTTCTTTCTTACATTGCAAAATATTCATTTGGTTTATTAATCTGAAATCCTCTTCTTTTTGAAGCACAATACTGAATTCGACAATAAATTAATTTTCAGTCAAGCCTTGAAATAATTCTCTTTGCACAAATTACACCAACATGTTACAGCTGTTGCAAACCAAGAAATTTTCAAATATGTTGCGGAATGCGACCCTAGTTTTGATAGCTGTAGAGTAAACAACATGCATTTTTTTAGTGATTTGTAGTTTCCTAGCTACGTGTTTGACAAAATTACGGGTCAAGAGGAATGGGAGTAGCCGTGGGAATTAAAATGAAAGGAGAAGGTTGGGTGGTTAGATTAAAAAATGGCTAAAGGAGGATGAGGAAATTGTAAATGTTGAATGAAATGGTGGTATGATAGAAAACAGAATCTTAGGGATAAAGTCATAAAGGGATTTATAAGGAAAAGGGAAGATGACTAAATGGAAAAGATTGCATAATGGAGAAGGTTCAAATGAGAGTCTATTTGAGAATAGGCGAGATAAGGGAAGGAATAAAATAGAGAAAAGGAACACACTTAGTGGAAAGAATAGAAAGAGAAGGAAATAGAGGGAATACAATAGAGATGGGGAGAGGTAAGGAGGTCTTGTTGAATGGCCTATTCTTTTCGGTCAATTTAGATTAGGAACACAAAGAGGGAAAATGAGCTTAGAGTGAATAAGGGGGTGTGAGAAAAGTAGAAGTGTAAAGAGTTGTAGGAGGTGGTTTCGAAGAAAAAGAATATCCTTGAGGAAAAGGAAAATACAAACTCACTGTGAACACTCTACAATAAAATTTAATAACAAAGGGCTGGAAAAAATGTTTTGTTTAGTTGTTTTGAAAGGGAGGTGTAGATTCTCGTGTTTAACTATTTCTAACTACAATGTAATTTCCTCTGGCTTTATCTAAAATATAATGCAATATTAGTAAATGGAACTACTTGCTATTTTGAAATTTAGACAAATGAAAGATCACTAGAGTTGAGGTTGTCTATGTTCATATTAAGCTAGGAATATAAATGAGGGTAGTGGGACAAAAGGCACCTATCTTGGAAAATTAGGGGCTTAAATTGTTATAAGAAGAGGTGCTTAGTGAAATTCTAAATTGATTATGTCCAAGCTGATGTAATTTTGCTATTGAAGACTAAACTCAATCAAGAAGAGGCAATGAGGTTCATCACATGGTGCAAAGGATGGAAGGAACTTTTTTAGATGTAGATGGCATTGTCGAGGGACTTGATGTCCTATAGACCAAGATTGGTGAAAATTGAAAGTATCAACCACAAACAAAATTTGCAGGGAATGAAAATATATAAGTTCTTTTTCGAATCTAAACTTCATTTTGCACAATGTCTATGGGCCTACTAGACTAGGGGATAAGGTGATGTCATGGAATGAGATCCTTCCACAAATCCAATCCTTACCAATCACCCTAATCATGCTTAGAGAGGATTTTAATACGATCCTATCAAATGGACATATGAGAAGGCATAGCTAGGGCAACCCAATCTCACACAGATTTTCAAAAGTTTGTTAGCAATACACAACTAGTTGACATTAGATTGAAGATCAAGTAATATATCTAGACAAACAAAAGTCTTGGTTTTTGTTACTTTGCATAAAGGCTTGATAGATTCATGCACAATTATTTATGGCTTAACTCCCTCCATTTCCTTGAATCAACTATTTTACTAATTTTTGGGTCTAATCATTTCCTAGTCTCTCTTGCCATTTTCGAGTTTCTCTTGCTTAGATGCCCATTCTACTTCGAAAGAATGTGATTTCATGAGGAAAATATCTTCAATTTGGAAGAAGCATGGTGATCAAATGCAAATGAATCCAAGGACTCTAAGGCGTTTATAGTTGCAAAGAAACTAAGCCAAGTTAAGAGTTGCCTAAAAAGAATGGAACAAAGAATCTCTCAAAAAATATCTTCACAAAAAAAGAAAAGGTCAAATGAAATGGAGATTTTAATTCAAAAAATTATGAGTCAAGGTGTGTGTATAAGGAATGATATCAAAAAGAGAAGCACTTAACACAATATGAAAAACTACTAACTAGAGATGAAATATATTGGAAATCCAAGTTTAGGGAATCATGGCTCAAAGCAGGAGCTTAAATACTTAATACTTCCATAATGTAACAAAGGTGTGCAAAGCTCAAAACAAAACATACTCCATAAAAGTAAGGGATGGAAGCCCAAGATTCAATCTAGAGGATATCAAGATGGAGGCTATTGAATACTTCAAAGAGCTTCTTTGTAGCCTTGCTACATTAGATCTACGAAACTAAGAGGCCCTCCTTAAGTACATCCCTCGCCTAATATAATATGAGAATACAATATGTTGATGGCTCCATAATAGAGGAAGAGGTAAATTGGTTTTGTCTTAGTTTCATTCAGATAGGGATTTTGGCCTCAATGATTTCCCTACAACTTTCTTCCAAAAGTGTTGGGGCATTGTTGAGTTAGACATATGGAATTGTGGAGGATTCGATAAAATCTAGGAAGATCACAAGGGAATTAGATTCAACCAACATTACGTTGGGAGACTTTCATCTTATGTCCTTTTGCGATACCTTGAACAAAATCATCTTCAAAGTAATAAAAACAAGCTTAAAGTTATTACTTCCTAGAATGATAGTGGAGGAACATAATGGTTTCACCTTGGAGAGATTAATCACTGATGGAATAATTACTATTGACAAAACCATCCGCTCTATAGTCTCTTCTCGATAAATAATGTAATAGTCAAATTGGACATAAGTAAAGCATACAATGAAGTTTGTTGAAGATTCTTGTTACTATTCCTCGATAAGTTTGGTTTCAACAATTGGAATGGATCTTTAGTTGCATCTTTAGTCTCAAGTATTCTATCTTGGTCAATGGTAGCCCAACTTGCTTCTTTGAATCTACAAGGGGGCTTTGATTGGGAGATCCTCTCTTTCCCTTACTCTTTGTCATCTAGGTTGAGCCATTGGGAAGGTAAGTCAAAGTAGTGGCCCTATTTGGTGGATGGAGGGGAGTAATTGTAGCACAATACTTTGATCCCCCAACACATTAGCAATTTGCTTATGGTACCATACTGTATGGAAATGCTAGCTTGGAAGAAGCCAAATCAATAAGAGCAACTCTAGTTAGATACACAACTACTTATGGTCAAATCATAAACCAAGAGAAGTCAAACATTTATGTTTTCAATGCTAAAGTGGCAACTCAAAGACAAATTTCCTCCATATATCGGGATTTAATATTGAACAACTCCTTAGTAAGTGTCTCAAGACTCCCTTATTCAAAAGACCAATAGCAACTTCTTACTAGGAAGATACATTAGAATAGGTGAAATGCAAAATAATGGAAAGGAAAATGCCTTACCCTCACAAGAAGAATCGCAATTATTAAGGTGATCATTTTGGCTATCCTAATCTACATGATGCCATATTTATGCTGTACAAGAAAAATCAACAAAGGTTTGAAAAGCACAATGAAAAATTCTTATGGAAATGATTTGATGACAAAAAGAATCCCATTGCTTAGATGGGAAATAACATGCAAAGTGTAATGACCCTTGCCAATGCAGCTCTAAATTTTCAGTTTTGCTGCTGGGGTATTTTGTCAAACACTTCCTTTGCAAACGCTTCCAACTGCTGTTTATTGTTTTCTATTTGTGTTTTGATGCATATAATGTTATCATGAACTTGAAATAAAAATAAAAATGCAATGATATATATTTTCTGATTTTCCCAATGAAAGTTCATGCAATTATTCAGATACAGCAAGTAGACATTTTGTCAAACATTTCATGTGCATCCTCAAACTCTTCACTACCTTGCATAACAAATGGAGGACTCCAAAATCTGTGCAAATATTTCCAATGCCTTTGTAATTTACATTCATATGTCAATGATTCTACAGGTAGATGGCAGCGGTATACTAATAATGATGTGCAATGCAATTACACAGATTGCTATAGATGACAGTGCCTCGATGATCATAAGTTGCAAACACTAAGACTGTGACAGCAGCAATATCTATACTTGAGAACCTATCGATTCAACTGAGAACATTTTATGACTTTAAATGCAAATATACAAAGGAACCTGGGTAATTAATCTGCTCATAGCTGAACTTCTCTGTATTTGGATGACTGCGACTGATGAAGTATGAGCTGCTCCAGCCAAGTCGATTATGATGTCTCAAACCAAGTCGCCTAGCACATTAGATGGTGCCTAGGAATGAAAGAAGACGCCTGAAGATGCATTAGCAATGATTGTCCTGAAGCTTAGATCACAAATTTCTGCCCAGCAAGCCGTCCTTTTCCAAGTTGCTGAAAGACGTATGAAAACTCCAAGTCGATTTGTGTGCACCGACCAATAACATCTACCCAGATCACTCTCTCAGGAAGCCACCACTATCATTATAATCTCTTATTTGTCTTTTCTTGCTGACTCCAAATCCAGTTTGTCTTAAGCAGCTAAAAGAGTGACGTCTTCAATCAAAATAAGCAGCACCCGATACTACCTGTGTGGTGTGAATTAGAGAAAAATAATTTGCCTTTGTCTTATCTGAAGTGTGAACGCACTTCCAGCTAGCTGGTATCCTTGTCTTATTCAGTATTTGTCTTATATGCTCATTATCATAACCTCCTTCATAAGTAAATTCCCAATGACTGGAAAATAATATCAAAAGCTCCAAGCAGAATATTTCTTTACAAAATCATGCTCTTCTTATGACTGGAAATTATATTAAAAAATCCTGCAATAATATTCGATTTATTGTTTCTCCACAAATTTGGTGGCAAGACCATTAAATTTGTCATTAACCAAACATCAAGAAATAATTTCTCAAGTGCAACAATACATCAGCTGCTGCAAAGGAAATGATCAAACCAGTAAAAAATAATAACTGCAACAATACCTCAATTGCTGCAATTATGCAAACCTCAGAAAATGCAATAATAAATCAGCTATTGCATTCAATCCATCTTTTTAATAGAAGGGCAATAATACATCAGCTATTGCACCTGTCAAAATCCTCCAATGAAGCACCTATAGAAACCCTGGATGGATTCCTCCACAACTCCAGCTAGGGTTGATCTTTCACAACCGAATCTGGTACTTTAGAGTCTTCAAACCCTTGAGCAAGCAAAGCATTCAAGCTTCTTACCAAACTGGTAATGAGAAATGAGATTCAAGTCAAGCATACCCAAATGCTAAGCCAACAGCTCCTTATAAAGATTTCCCATTGACTTTCAAGAAGCTTCTAGAAATAATATTATTTTATTTCCTTAAGTGACTTTTATAATTTATTATTTTATTTTAAGTCACTTTATTAAATTAATTAAATATAAAGTTATCTTTTAATTTTACTTTATTGGAATAACTTTATAAATAATCAATTTAATATTTATCCCCTTATTTCTCCTGTTTAGTCTCCGGGAACAAATAAAGGCTAAACAATTGTCAAGGTGGCTATCGAAAAGGGGACATCACACAAAGCCAAATCCATTGGGGGGAAAGGATTTGTAGACTATTGATAATCAAAACATGGCTCTTAGGGCAAAATTAATATGGAGAATATATGACAACCCACTCTTCTAAATGGAGCCAAATTTCACAAAAAAAATGCTTAGACTAAAAAAATTCTATATGAATCCTCTCAAGAGCCAACTCACTTGGGGCTTTGCACATATGAAAATTCATGCTACAATGCAAATTGCTAATAACTAACCATCTCACTTGGGAAATTGGCAATGAGAGAAAAACTTTATTATGGAAGAATTCCTGGAGTTGATATCCTTCACTTGCAGAAAAACAAGAACTTGTAGGTAGCAAGGAGATTATCACCAAGGCTTGGGGAAGTAAAGTATATGATTACATACAAAAATACATCAATCAAGCATGGGGAGAATGGAGGTGGAAAAATAGGGGTAATACAACTTTCAAATATGCAAAAGAATGAGCTAAAAGAGGAACTCAAGATAAGGAAAATCTTCTTCATTGAAAAGACCGAATAAAATGGGTTGCTGCCAAATCAGGTAATTACTTAGTAAGACTTAGATATAGAATTCTTTTGTAGCTTGGCATAGACCTTGACTATCAATAGATCTATGTTGGAGCAAATTTTTCTTGCTGAAAGCAAGGGCACTCGTGGAGATAGCAATTAATAAAAATATTTTGACAAGCGATAGACTAAAAAACATTGGCACAAAGGGCCCTTTGAGGTGCCTCATATTTGGCAAGTCAAAAGAAACAACAAATCATCTCTTATTAAATTGCCCCTTTGCCAAACAATGCTAGAATTGGATTTTTAGACAAATAAGTTGGTTAGGTGCCTTGCGAAACAAGTGAATGATTCAAAAGTTGGCGAAGGATAAAGAATAAATAGTGTTTAAGAGCATATAGATAACAAATCTTTCAATGGTGATCTGGTCCATTTGGAAGTAGAGGAATTGAAGAATCTTCTTAGAACAAGTTCTCCTAATCAGGGAAATCATAAAGAAAATAGAAATTGCTATAAGTGAAGTTGCCATGTCAAGAATATAAAACCAATTACTAAAAGCCTAGGCGGCAACAAAATAGGATGAAGAAATTGTGAGGAAATGAAAATTAATTGAATACCCTACCCCCACTCAAGGGGTATGCAGAATTAACTGGAAAGAAGGTTGATATGACACGAATCAAATGCCACCCACCCCAAGTAGTTTACTGAAAATGAACTTTGACAGAGCCTTGTGAGGTAACCTTGGAGCCTTTGGAGTGGGATGCATTATCCGAGATGAACATGGAAACTTAATGGCAATAAATTTCCAAAATTTGCTACCTAGTACATATAATGTAGTTGAATTGTGGAAACTTTTGCTAGGTCAAATGTTTTGTGAATGTAAAGAAATTACAACATTTGGATAGAAGGCAATTTTATGATAATTGTGAATGCAATATAGAATTGAAGGACCTCTTGCTAGAAACTAATAAATATTCTAGAATTAAATGGCCAAGGATAGACAAGCTTGATTCTTATTCCATACAACATTGTCACAGGGAGGCTAATAGACTAGTTGACATGTTGACCAATTTTGGCATCGACCATATGAAGGAGACCATTATTGACAAATACAACATGTGGGAGGGGATCCACTCGCAAGAATAATCAAAAATAATATTTTGAGCACATGTGAACAATGTCCTTTGAAGAGATAGAAGGAACACATCACATGGAGAAGGTCTGATCTCAATCCAATAGGGGATTACAAGTACTGGAGATTGGCTTTGTAATAATGAAGGAAAATCTTTTCCCCCATACTAACTAGGAAGATGCCCCTACGAATTTGCTTGTTGACTGGAAACTAGGAAATGCATTGGAAAGTTGGTTCAGGGTGATGAGGCAAGCTTTTTGCATTGGCCTCCTATAGGTTGTTGATGCTTTTTGAGCTGTCGTTGTATGGGCGAGTGAATTGGTATGTGTTGATTCACCAACTGCTGCTTGGGTAAAAATCCTTCCTCAAGATGATGAGGCTGCCTTATTGAAAGCCAAAACTAAAGACCTTATAAAGACAACACTCTAGACAATTTTGCATTGGGGGGGTTTTAAGGGTTTTGCAAAAAATTATAAATGAAACACTTTCAAAATGGGAAAGTCGACCTAGAAATATAGGTTCAATCAAATAGAAATCAAAGTTTGATAAACCCAAAATGAGAAGATAGTTTAAAATGTATAAATGGAACTAATGATTAAATTTGTAGAGTGCACAAGATAAATTCTAAAAGTAACTATTGTATCTAACATAAGAAAGTCACAGTATCGAGAATAAAAGAGATAAAAAGTTCTGATTTGTAGCTTTATTATTTCCAAGATAAAATAACTCAAAGTCCTTCATTTTCTCTATACAATCTTAAAAATTTATTGCCAAAAGTTCAATAGCTTGTACAATGATATTTTTCCTAACTATATAGGCCAACTTTCATAACTACCAAGTGTTATGAAGTAAAATAATAATATTCATATACATATGTATGTCTTGGAGTTACTTTTAAAATATCAAGTTTAAACATTAGAGCATAACTAATATACTAAAATATTATTTCTCAGTCCAAATTTGATGTTCATATAGCTATCAATGTATCCTTATGAAATTGATTCTTTGCTTGAGTTGGTTTTTTCAATAGTAATCATATCATTTTTGCCATTTCATGAACTTCTCGTTCATAATCATTGAATGCACTCTCTTTAACTGTGCTGTGATTCAAGCTTTCAATGTAGCCTGAAACTAAATTTATTTGTGTTTGAAATTTGATGAGCAATTTTGCAATTTTTGTTGAAGTCCTCAAATTCTTTGAATAGAAACTTAATACCCATTAGTTTGTCTAGAAAAGAAGAATCAAAATTGGAAGGCTGAGTTAATTCTTATTAAACAACTTTTGCAAGATGATTTTTAATGGCAATGGGAGGATTAATTCATTTATCTTCACTATAAAAATGGCCTGATTTTTTCTCAATAAGATCATAGGCATCCATCATTAAATATGTATTTGAATCACATGTGTCCTTAAGTTTCTTTGCTCCTCCTTCTAGAAGATCAATTTGTAACTTTGTGGCATCTTACCATTCCACTAGTAAAGCATGATCTACCCTATCAAAAATACCTTCATTTACAAGTATTTCAAAATCAATTCTTATCATCTCTTTGATCTAAGGGAAGTTATATTGGTGAATTTGTAAGTCTTCTTTGAATTTTTCCATAAGCTCTTTCAATAAATCTGAATCCTCATTGACCCTATTGTGCAGAGCCATTGCATCATCAATGATCTTCGACTTCTTTGTTAGTGGGTCATCTGTCTATTATTTTGTTGCCATAGTAACACTTCATTTCTTCAATGGTAGAAGCATCTTCATTAGATATTGTGATAGGTGGGGCAACTGGCACAAATGAAGATTGGAGTGGCCCAGCTAAGTGCTTTATGTAAGAAGTTAGTTGCTTGAGTTTCAATTGTTGCTTGGTCTTGTAGTCTTTATCCATCTTGGAAACAATGGTAGTTATAGTTGATTGCACATTTTCAATCTCGGTTTGTCTTGTTTGTTTTCCCAAGTCAATCTTGGAAACTTGATAATCAGAGACTTCAAGATTCCTTTCATCCTTACCCACAATAGGAATAACAATCTTTGCAACCCTTTACCCTTGAGCATTTGTGAAAATAGAAGAGATGACCAGTTTTTTTGTGGTGAGAAGGCTTCTCAAGCATTGAGGAGATTGCAAAGAAATCATCTACAAGGGGCTTAGAAATTCTCTTCCTTTTCTTTATAATGATATCAGGCCATGTAGGGGCCTTAAGAAGGTATGAATTTACTTGTTTTGATGTTTGCCCTTGCTTTAGTGTATCTTGAATATCTTATGCATTGGGTTGCGAAAGGGGAGGAGGAGCTGAAGGCAAGAGAGGAGAAGGTGATCTCTTAACAAGAACAGATGAAGTTTGATCTTTAGGGACAATTTTTTTTTGGGAGTTTGCTCGTTTTGAGGTGACCTTTGTGGGTCAAATGGGAAGATTTATGTGGAGTAGTAGGGGATTTATTTGAGTTGGGTCCTCAAAGGGAAGAGCGATGAATGCTTCTTGGACTATCCTGATTACTGTTATTTTGTTTGTATAAGCTGTCTTTTGTTTCTTATTCACCTAGAAAATATTTAGAGCTAATAAGTTAACCATTCACATTATCTACAGATTTGCTTATGCTAATCCATGACCCTTCTTTTAAGAAATTTTCTTTGCAACTTTTACTATGGAAAGGGAATGTTCTACTTTTTTGGCTTGTAGGTGAAAATTAATCTGTCCTAAACTTCATTTTGAAAGCATCCAAACAACTACTTCATGCAATTTTGAGACCCATTGTTTTTCTATTGATGAAAAGCTATAGAATTGAGATTGTTACTTTAAGAGTGAATTTTAATAGAGATGGTGCAGACTTGTAGTTTCTTAGATCATCTATTGTAAGTGATTGATTCAGATCATCTATTGTAAGTGAATGATTCTCCAAATGTTTGGTGTGCATCCTTTATGCAAGAGACTTCAAGATTGTTTCATAATTACAAATGGCACTAGTCATGAATGCTTTATGATTTATGTGGAAGTGCTAGGTATCCATATACACCTGCTTGTGCTTCACAGAGTTCAAAAGCCATTACTTGATTAGAGATGGGTGATGTTGGAACACTGAGTTCTCCTTTCTTAGCTAATCTATGATATTGGTGTAATTGTGCTTTTTCGAGAAAGAGATTGATAAGGTTGAGGCATTGGTAAGCACATCTCTATTTAGATGGTTCTTTTTTAGCCAAATCTTTGAGTCTAATGCTAGCAAAGTTCTTTGACCACTTTGGAACCTCTTCATGGTTTTGCTCCTACATTTACACCCCCATATGCCATATAATAGGAAGTCTCCTTTGGTATGACGAATGATATGCTCACATCAACATTGTAGGGAAGTTAAAATTTTTATTATCAGAGTTGACATTTTATAGGCAATGCCTATTGGAGGAAAGTAGGAGATAGAGGAACATCTTCTTTCTTGTTGATCGCTATCTTACAAAAGTAAAGATATTCATATTATTGGCTTTTGAAAATTTTAAAAGTTATGATAATCTTTATCCTCTTCCATTTCATTCAAATGTCGTTGATTTGTTTTTCTTAGGGAATATTTACAAAGGACAAATAGGATGCAATGCATTATATTATTTTCTGGCCTTATATTTATGATCAGGTATCATCTAGGACCCCACTGACCTTGGTTGGTTTAAACTTAACTTTGATGGCTCTGCAAAAGGGAACTTGGCGGGAGGGGCTAGCATCCCCTAGGACCATAGGGGAAGGATGATTTTTGCTTATGTGGTAAATCTTGGCACTCAATCTTCTAGTTTTGCGGAGGTGGTAGCGGCCTATCATGGTATTCAATTGTCTAATGAAGGAGGCATTGTTAATCTATCTATTGAAGGGGACTCCAAGAATACAATCATGATGTTGAATGGTGAAGACTCCCCAAGCTGGTGACTCCGTGACTTCATTGATTCTGCCTGCTTAAACATGATGGGCTTTGGACAATGCAAGATAATGCACGTTTAACGAGAAGGGCCAATTTAGGGGCCTTTGTCAAAAATATTAAAGTCTGGGATGATGTTCACTTGATCCTGAAACACATGAGAAAATCCATCATAAATGAAGATACCTTTCAAATCACACACCATGCCAAACATTGACCTGTATCTCTCTTGAGATTGTAATGATAACACATATCCTCTCAGTTGCATGAAGAATAATTATTGCTTCCTGCTTCTGGCTCCATTTACCAAGCTTGCCACGTCTATAGTTGCTAAAAGCTTTTGGAGTCATCATTTGCTGGTTTTAAACTACTATTCCATTGCTCCCCTATTGACCGCTATGGGTGGGGAACTAGTCCAAGAAGAGCCCAATAGCTGCGACTCTCTGAGAAATGACCTTGAGATATGGCCTATCCTGCAAAAAGCGAAGCTCTCCTTATACATTGAGGCCTTGAAGGGTCACGACCCTAACCTTTTCACAGAGTTTGCGAATTCTTGGAAGGGAGGCCTTGTCGAGGTTCAAAGCCTCTCCTCTATTTATGTGGAGCTTATTTCGACAACTATGGGCCTCCCACTTGAGGGTGCTAACATTCCTTAAAAACCTAAAGGGAACTATCAAAGAGATATGGAAAAATTCTTAAAGAAAGGTGAGAAAGTCAACAGGTTGAAGAATGGTTATAATAGAGAGGATTTTCTTGGTGTGTGGAAGAAGATAGTTGAGGAGTTGTTGAGGTATGTTACCCTCAATGGCCGTTTTAAAATATTTCATGCTCATTTGCTTCCTATGTTAAATCATTTCCGCCACAACATAAAAATGAAATTTTCTTTTTGGATCCACTCCTCATTGGAACAATCCATTAAAGCTGTGAAAGAAAATGGGAAACCCCTGCCCCTTCATCAGGGTTTGATTTACAGACTCTATTGGTATAATGTGGCTCTCTCACCAGCCTTATCTTCCCTCCCTCGTGTTGTTGACCCTTCCCTTGTTCACAAAGGTGCTGTTGGTATTTCAGAGGGTAACCCTATAACCCCTTCTTTGGCTACCTATTCCACCCTCTCCAACACCCCAAAGTCACTATGTCTAACCCCCCTCGGGCTTCAAAAGGCAATGCCTCTGTGTCTGATTCCCCTACTTTCTTCAGTAAGAAAAATGTGTTGTTTGAGGAACTTCCCCAAATTTCTATTTTGGAGACAATTTTGGCTCCTCATTGTCTCCTTCTTAGATGTTACCCCTAAAGACTCCCCTCCTAGTTCTCCTTAGCTGCACAACTTTTTTGCTAGTGCCCCTTCTTCCCCTAAGCTGGATGTTGGTTAGGCTCAGGAGCCAGAGGCTGCTCCTATGGACACCCCTAACCCCTGTTTGAATTGTGCCTCCCTGAGGAAGAAATTGGATGAGCTCTGCGAAGCCACTAACATTCAAAATGACATCCTTAAGTGGCTGCTGGCCCAATTGATTTTGGCGAAGGATAAAATTCAAAACCTGGAGACTATTGTGCTCAAAAAGACTAAAGATTGGCCAAGTGAAGAGGAGGATGCTGTTCACTGGGAGTTGCTGAGAGGCATGGCTCAAACTTTTGATAATTGGGCCATTTTGGAAAAAGAGGTTGGGAAAATTAAAAATGCTATCGGGTCTCTTGAGGAGTGTGCAAGCTTGAGAAATGAGGTAGCCAAACTCCATTGCAATCGAGACAAGATCCTCAGTTTGCAGGAGATAATTGAATATAACAAGGAAACGGTGGTCACCATATAGGTGTTTCAACAGGAGCTCAAAAGCTGCAATGCTAAGCATGCTAGGGAGGAACATTTGGAAGCCCCCCTACTAGCTCCAGGAAAAAAGGAAAGACCATGGAGATAGTGCCGCCTGCTTTTGAGGACAACACTAGCAAGAAGAATCTGAAAGCCTTGTCTTTTGGAGAAAACTTCAGTTTCTCACCAAGGAGTGGCAGGCCATAATAGGGCTCCATCTTCTTGGAGAACAATAATTGGTCCTTTTTGGTTGCTGGTCCTTGGCTGGTCCAGTTTCTTTTTCTGCTGGCAGTTGGTTTTTGGTTTTTGGTTTTTTGTCTCTTTTCTTTAGCTTTCCTGCTGTTTCACCACTTGTGAGACCCCTCTGCTTTGCCTTAATGGCTGTTATGTAATGGGTTCGGGCCCTTCCCGATTTATCTTAATCAAAACCATAGACGATATTTGGTGTTGGATGTTAAGAGAATTGTCATCTCTAAAATAAAGATGATTTGTGATTTGCATTTTTGTGCACACAAGACCTTGTCATATGTCTAATTTCCAACTTTAAATTGATTTGCAAGTGAAATAATTTGATGAGAGCGTTGGATGAGTTTGGATGGCCAGGGGATTGATGATATTTGATATTAGTTATTTGAATGTGTTATATTTTATTTTCCATTAGTTTTATTAGATTTAGAGCACACTTGCAGGCTTATTAGCTAATTCAATTTTCTATTGTTGGTTGATATTATTATTGTGGGCTTTTACCTCTAGACATGAGAATGGAGATGCCATGCATGCTCCTTTTTCAATATGCTACGTATACATGTATTTTCTATTACTCTTGATCATTTCTGTTTGTGTTGAGATTATTGTAGTTGCTTTCTTTTTTTCCAGCTTATATGTTTTTAGTGCAGTTTTATGTTAGTTACTATAGCATTTATTATGTAAGATGCTAAGATCCAAATGTTCTATTTGTCCCTCTTGTTCTCCTTCCTTACTTGTGCCATTATTATTACCATGTTATGTTTTCCATTGGCATCCTTGCCATGTGCATGGCCTAGAAGTTAGCTCTATAAATTTAGGTTTTCTATATTCTCAAACTTGTTGCTTTTGTTTCAAAATGTTTTAGAGAAAATTCTATCCATCTCTTGTCTTTAAATATGTACGAAGACATTTATTTTTTTAAATAGGTTTGTATGCATTTAAATATCGACTGTTAGGAATTAGACAAACTTTTTATTAAGCTATTGTTGTGCATTTCTGCTTTAGGTCAGATTTTGGTTTGCAAGTGCGATTTAGTTCTTAAACAAAACAACCATGAATTCTCTCGACACAACCAGAGCAGAACTAGCATTGCTAGTGTTGTACTTGAGCAAAGCCGAAGCAAGAGACAAGATTTGTAGGGCTATTCAATATGGCTCTAAGTGTATCAGCAATGGTGAGCCCGGTCCTGCACAAAATGTTGACAAAACAACAAGCCTGGCAAGGAAAGTTTTTCGACTTTTAAAGGTGAATTTTAAAAAATTGCATCAAGGTCAAGGAAAGAGATCTTTTTCTTTCTTTTGACCCATTTATCATCTTTCCTTCTTTACATCTTGTGATCATTGGTTCACAATAATACTTTCTTTTTCTGACACAATAATGTTAAGCATTGACAAAAATGGAAGTATTTGGGTGTCTGTTTCTCATGGGATAAAGCATTTGACACTAAAGAAGTGTTCTGCAAATAACTGTAGATTTGATGCCCTGCATTAGTTTGCACTTGCAGAAGTGCCATATTACTTCCACTTGCAATGCTTAGATTGCATTCTGTTGACCCAAGTCATGTACTTCTTAGGCATAGATAGTGACTTGATTCGATCATCAATGAGTAGAACATATTCTTTCTTCAGCTATATCATGGAGGACATTTATCATATTTTAGAGAATATAATCATATAGCTTATGTAATGTGCATTCTTTAAGAGTATTTGTACCATCTACAATTATGCCAATCATTTTTGCATTTCCTCTATATGTTTTCAAGAATTGATTTCTAGAAGATGATTTAACGCTATTCCATTCTTGTAGTATGTCAATGAATTGCATGCTCTTCTTTCTCCATCTCCAAAATCAACTCCTCTTCCTCTTATACTTCTTGGAAAGGTATGCAGTTATGTGCCAATGATCTTTTGCTGGGTTTGGTTTGAAATTTTGTGCAGAAAATCATTAGTTTTTAAGTTTTGAACAGTCTGAACATGTCAATGTATTTCTTTCTGCAGTCAAAAAATGCTTTGCTGGGAACTTTTTTGTTCTTGGATCAAATTGTTTGGGCAGGAAGGACTGGCATCTACAAGGTATGTGATTATTCAGAAGGTAGCACCACTTGATGGTTTTAGTGAATAAATACTCTTTATCAGCACCAGATGTTTTTAACATGTAATATATATTTTGAGGACATTTCTTCCAGCTTTGAGCATTGGGAACACTATATCATATTGGTGGATGAGGTCAGTGAAACATGCCTTATGGGAATGCATCACAAATTATGAATTTAGTTTGATTTAGTTGTGAGTCCCGAGGTGAATTTTTCGGCTGGAATTATCAGGGGCCTGTACTGAGCCTCCATTCTTTCTTCTCATTCCATTTAAGGTGGAGTCTGCAGCTGGAATCTACTATGAAAGTCAAATGGACAGCCTGGTCAACCGTTGATCCTAAGTCCTAATAGTGAATATTAGTGCTTTTGGCAAATACATGTTTATTTCTATGCCAATATTCATGTTGTGATATAGAAACTCATGACCATTGATCAATTAGCTCGCTGCTATCTGGTGTGGGTTCATCCAACATTGACTACCCAAAATAATCAACAATAAGGGATTTCAAGCCCAACACTGTAAATCACCATTGCATCAATCATCCGACCAATATGGAGGCCTTGACACTTGAATCGAAAACCCAGAAAAAATCGACAGCTGGTTAATTTCTTTCCTCATTCAATCATGTTTTTGTCCTGTTCCAATCAAAGCTTTCAGGAGGCTTTATGGTGGGAGTATAATGAAGTGCCAAAAAAAATTGACCCTAATCTGGTGTTGGAAGGGGTAGAAGGACCCTTCTGAATTGTGGGACTGATAGTCTTGAGGATACTCTTAATGTCTACTTTGAATCTTGTCTTGTGCACTTTTCCTTGAAAGGTGTTAAAGATTGCATTCATCTCTATCTTTGCCTCTGCTTCAACATCAGGGGTAGACTCAAGTTCTGCTTCAACATTAGGGCATGGACTCAAGTTGTGGCCTTTTACTCTTGCAATGTGGTCCTTCAGTTAAAAATGACTCTGTGGAGTCATGCCACCATAACTGTATATAACCTGATGATTTTACCAGAGGGAAATGGAGTGCAATAATTCCATGTCAGATCTCTTTTCTAATGACCCATTTTTAGATCAAGAGCAAGTGAAAAATAGTGACGGCAAGCACTAGAAAAATAGAGAAAAAAAAACCTAGTATATGCTATAGCGTTGGAGATTTTAGTTTAGCAAAAAATAAAAAGAGACTAGGGTAAATAATAAATGTAAACAACAAAAACAATTACATGCTTGAAACTTCAAAGATTTCTTGAAATTGACTGAAAAATTACATCAAGAGTTAAGACTAACTACTCAAATTAATTCTTATGATGGTTATTATTAGGATCATAGTTGAAAAACTCGCCAAGCCCAAAAAACTCGACTTGCCAAAAACTTGGCAACTTAAAAAATTACTGAAATTTCATTAAAAATGTTGGTGTTTCAATTCACACCTTTGGAATGCGGATTGGAAATGGACAACTATGCATAGTTAGACTGCTCTTCAAATTAGGAGGGGAAGCTCCCTCTTTGCTGATTATGCTTAAAATGAAATACTAAACTACTGCCAATCTTTTTATTCTCAGCTTAAGAGGACAAGGTTATAAAACTCTTTGCGTCGTAGCTGAGATTTTCTATTTTCCAGAATTTCAACTACAACTAGGCCTAAACTAATGACGCTTCTGATAACTCAAGTAAATTCAGAGCATGAGAATCAGAAGTAAACAGGGAGTGATTTGATTTAACATAGATACTTAAATAAACTTGCTTCCAAAACACACTTGAAGACTCATTGTACTTTCGAGATGTATGCTAAAATAAAGATTATGCAAGCCGAACATATAAACAAAACACTGAAAGATATTGAGACTGTAGATCAAAGCAAAGTAGGCATGAGATTTATTTCCTCAAATTCTAACAGCAATAACACTTCTGGGACAGCAGATTGTAGCAAAGTAGGCTTACAATATGTGATCAAACCAGATTACACTTGAAACAAAAGTGAACAGACACTGAATAACAAAGTTGCAGGCAAAATAGGCTTAGTAATTTGTTATCACAACAACAGTTAAAAATAAATGGGCAAGGCTGCCCTTATTTATGCACAAACAAGGAGTAGAGAATCCTAAAATCTCCTTGTTTTTAACAACTAGACTTGCCAACATGCAAGCTTTATTTCTAAGACTAAACAAAAGATAATTAATAGTTAACAACTAGTCTACAATTAGTTAACTGACTTAACAACAAAAAAAAGCTCCAACTATACATTGATATTTCCAAAGAATAGATATGCATGAATGAGAACAAGTTAAACTCGAAAAAGGCATTGAGTTAATTGCCGCTTTTAGTTCGATCCTTGGAAAACATTGCATGCCCCAACTGGTGGCTCATTGATTGATCATTTTGGTAGCTCTGCAACTGGAGTGATGACCTTTGTTTCTTCTACAACTTTATGCTTCTGATGCTTCACTTGATTTTTTAATGGAAAAGTATTGTATGATGAAATCGTGAAGTTTGATTGTAAACACGCCTATGGTGGGACAACCTGCTAAAAATAGCAATTTTCTTAAAAAGTAGGGCCGAAAAACCGAGGTTTGGGTTTTGTAGACAATTTCGTTCTGAAGAGACCCAGATTGTTAGATTTTTAAAAATCTGAGGATTTCTCGAACATGCGTGATTTCCTAAAGAAATAGGGATCAACATGCAAATTTTTAAAATTTTCCAATCTTTAAGAGGAGTGAAAAACAAGTAGACCCAGAGTGATGAAAGTTGAAAATTTTGACCACCTGTTTCTGAAATGTGATGCCCTAGAAAAATAGACCATGTAAAAGCATACCTCTGTGCTTCCCAATCTCGAATCCACGAAGAACACTGAAAAATTACTTTGTTTGAGCCTCCAAATATTTATGAGAAGAAAATTCTATGTTTCTTCCTCTGAAAGCTAACCTGCAAATTATGAAGAATGAATGCTCAAAGCTTTCTTGAGTAGAGTTTGGAGATAAAAAAAATACTTTGAATGCAAAACCCTATTATTTTGGAGTCGATCCACGAAGATAGAAACTATGCATGCAAAAATTTGACTTCGTTTGCATCAAAAATGACTTCGTTTGCATCAAACGGTGAATTCCTCTTTTATAGTTGCAAAAATCATGCATGCAAAAACCATCGCATCCAATGACATTATCAAACACGTAAAACCTCAAAAGTGTTAACCATTTTTCTCCATTTTTCAACTTTTGCTTGTTTCTGCTTTCAATGAGGCCTGCCTCTGACTTTGACGAGCCAGCAAACCGGCGCTGCCAACTGATAAATGTGAGTTATCATGCATTAGTTAATAATTAATTAATCTTTAATTGATTATTAGTCTAATTTATTCTCATACACTTAAGCTAAACTTATGATTGCTTTATTAGTTGAGCTAATATTAGATCATTATGTTTCATCTCATGTGATGTTGACACTTGTCATGATCTGATCCCTTTCTCATTTAAGGTTTTGCTCTTATAAGCATTCAACCCTCGCTGTAATTAATTTTGAGCTTTCATATCTTCTTGAGAGTCTCTTGCTTCTGTAGCTTTTTCTTGTTGAGGAATATTGCATATATTGTTTGTAGATCTCTTGCGTGGAAGGTGTATTTGGTTGTTGCTTGATCTTGTGGCTTGTGGTTTTGTGCTTGTTTCACAATTCTAATATGGTATTAGAGCATGGATTCAACGAACCCCTTCTCGAGTTATGAGGTTTATTTTCTTTAACAAGGGTTGCAGGCTTTAGATTTAAATCCCTTTTGCTTTTTTTTGCAAATTTTAGAGGTGGGCATTTTTTGGTGCAATAAGGACCTCGTCGTTGGATTCAGAGCTGTCAAGAAAGTCAAATTTGGCTTTTTGATTTTGATTCTTGACGCCAGATCTACGAAGGTTTGAAGTGGTTGCTTTGTTTCCAGATCCGGAGGGTAGCTGCAATTTTGGTGCATTTTGGCACAAAATGGACGTCACCATCGCGCTTAGAAGGCCTAAAAACCTTAAGATTGCCTATCAAATCGTCAAAATTCGTGTTGGGAGTTTTTGAGGCAATTTTTTTTTGACAGGAAGGTCCTACAGCATTCCCAACACATGGATTGAGGTAAAATAAAAAATATTCGATATTTTTATCCTACAAAAATTTTAAAAAATATTATTGAAATCCCTTTTCAAGGGCGCAGGTTTTGAGTTTTAAAAAAAGTTATATCAAAAAATATTTGTTGGCAGATGGGAAGATATCCAAGGGTACCGCCGACCTATCATTATGGCAAGCGATAGCCCCTTGGGCCTCGCCCCCTCTGGAGCGGGTACCGAGGCGAGCCCCCCCTCGGGCTCCACCCCCGGCCCCCCCTTTAAATTTTTTTAAATAATTTATTTTTTAAATCGATTTTTTTTAATATTTAAAAATAATATAATAGTTTTTTTTGACATTTTTTCACTTTAAATAGAATAGCCAAATTTTTGCTTTTTTTGCAAAATAAATGCACTGTACTTGGAGATTTTTTTTTCCAGCACCACTATATTTGGTGGGCCTCTATTTTTGGAGGTGTTTTTGACAAATTTGGAGGAGTTTTTTTTGCCCTACTCAGCCCCTCTTTGTTGGGCTTTTCACTTTTGCACCTTAACTTCTAGAGGCCATTTTTTGGGCCATACAGTGGGCTTTTTCAGTGCAATTTTTTTTTGAAACGGGGTAGAATTTCGAGCTTTTTGCGGTGATGCAGGTGTTTTTTCAGTTTGGATTTTTTGTTTTTTCCAGAATTTTATTTTCTTAGTGTTGTTGTTTAGTTCTCGTTTTGGAGACTTTGACGAGCCATATCTTTTGCATTCGGACATATTTTTGGGTGTTGTTTTTTTTTGAAAGTGCATATTTTTTCATGTACTTCATCATGGTGCTATCAGTTTCCTCTTTTTCTGTTAGAGAATTGTATTTTCAGTTGTAGTCCTTTTTTGGACATTATGGGCTCCCATTGTATGAATTTTTCTTATGTAAATGCACTGAAATAAAGTGCCACAACAAGTGTATTTTTTATGGGATCTTGCACATCACTTTGTGTCTTATTGTACTCGCACTATGCTATAAAGTGCCATGGGGGGTTTGATGTTTTTCCTTTGTTTGCCATCATACCTTTGTCAAGTGAGTGTCCCTTCCACGACAACAACCTCATGCGTGTGTGACTTTTGTTTTCACACCCTTTATATGTGTTGGTACTTTCATGTTTGCACGTTCAGATGTTCCTGATTCTATTTCATGCACTTCTTTCTGGCATTCAGTTTTAGTGTACCTGTCACGCCTCTCCATTTCAACATTAGGGGGAGGGATGGGGGGAGGGGGGCGGTTTCTACTATTGGTGCTACTGCTTCTTTTGTTTCGCATTGGAGTGAGCTATGCATAGAGTATTTTTTCCTATGTACTTTCGGATGCAACGTACATCAGTGGCTGGTTACTTGCATTTCGGTGAGATGGATCACTTACCATAGGACACTCTTGCATTCCTGTTTTTGGCATTACAACAGTCATTCTTCGATAGTGTTTGCAGCTTCTTCATGCTTCAGTGGTGTTCTTTTTGTTCATCCTTTGTTCCTATCTTTTGGGACGACATTGTCTTGTTTGGAGGCTTCTTCAGTTCTTCACTTGGCATTCATCTCTTTTTGGAGTGGAATTTTTCCCATGAGGTTTTCTCTATTTCTCCGCATTATAGAGATCTTTTGTTTGTACATGGGTACCTTACATGGCCTTGTTTGCCGAGACCCATCATGCATTCTTTTTAGGGTTTTTAGCTACATCTTAAGTTCATCTTAAGGGGAGGTGTTAGAGTTATCATGCATTAGCTAATAATTAATTAATCTTTAATTGATTATTAGTCTAATTTATTCTCATGCACTTAAGCTAAACTTAGGATTGCTTTATTAGTTGAGCTAATATTAGATCATAATGTCTCATCTCATGTCATGTTGACACTTGTTATGATTTGATCCCTTTCTCATTTAGGGTTTTGCTCTTATAAGCATTCAACCCTCATTGTAATTAATCTCAAGCTTTCATATCTTCTTGAGAGTCTCTTGCTTCTGTAGCTTTTTCTTGTTGAGGAATATTGCATATATTGTCTGCAGATCTCTTGCATGGAAGGTGTATTTGTTTGTTGTTTGATCTTGTGGCTTGTGGTTTTGTGCTTGTTTCACAATTCTAACAATAAACTCTGTTTGACCATGGTAATTTCATGTTTGACCATTGCTGAGGTAATCCCCAGCTTTTTACCGACATCCAATGTTATTTGATCGTGAATGTACACCTTTGAATCTGCTGACGAAAGTTGAAATGGAAGAAAACATGTTGGGATCAAAAAATATTCTAAGTGTAGCCCTCCTTGAAATGAGGCACCCAAGTTCCCTTAGCATTTTTTTGAGATTTTCAACTTTTACTTTGCTCCGTTTCACGTGTAGCTGGTGACCCCTGTTTGGATGTCATTTCTCGCTAGCTAGTGAATGACAAAGATTTAAAGTCAGTTATTCTGGCAAGCCTGATCATGTTGAGTTGAATGGTACCTTCTGCCAACCTCTGTTGCTGCATCTGACTGATTTAGCGAAAGCCGAAATCAGGTTGACAAAGGAGTTTTTGGACGTTTTCTGAAAAGTGTGAAAAAAATTCCAAGGCACTGAAAGCTAGACGCCCTCCTTGAATTAAGGCGCCCAAGCATTCAAGTGCTAGTCAAAATTTGATGATTTTCAACTTTTTTGTAATTTTCTTCGTTTTCTGTGTTTTCACTTCCGTTCGATCTACATTTGCTGTTGTTCAACAGATCCTCTGTGCTAGATGATGGATTCATTAAAGACTTTGAACACAGTTGAGATGATCCCTTGCCTTTTATTACCCTGAAAACTACTTTTAATTGTTTTCTGTGTGATTGAACCAGGCAAGATTTGCACATTTTTTTGAGAAACACAAAAATATTCCAAGGCACCCTCCTTGAATTAAGGTGCCTGGGTTTGCTTGAGATAGTTTCATTTTCAAGATTTTCAACCTTCGATTTGCTCTTCGTGTTTTGACTTCGCGTTCGCCAACTGCTTCAATGTTTTGCGTGCATCGTTTGACAGAAACTAAAAATATTCCAAGGCATTGAAGCCTAGGCACCTTCCTTGAATTAAGGCACTTGGGTTCTCCAGTGTTAGAATATTTTTTGCAAATTTCACTATTTTTAGATTTCCCTCTTCCATTCACCGTTTCTCGTGCATCTTTTGCCGTTGATTGATCTGTGCAGCATTTGAGACCTTGAATCTGACACTTGGTAGTTGACCATCCTCCGTTGATGACCTCAGAGGTCCTAATTTATTTTTCTGAAAAAGCAAAATAGACCCACTAGAGAAATACTGACCTTTTGACAATTTTGACTGGACAAGCCTAATTAGGAAATATTTTTAACCAATCAAAATCAGTTTGAGCCCTTGAATCAAAGATTCTATTTTGACATTTTAGAAAATTTTGCTAGCATCCGTTTGACAACAAACCCAGAAAACCCTACATCATGTCTATTTTTAGAACTAGAATTTTTTTTTTTTTTTTTTAAAATTTTGATTTTTGACGACAATTTTTACAAGATTTTGACTATTTTACCAAAATGCCTTAATGAATTTTGGGTACAACAAAAAATGCATTTTGTTTGCAAAATTCAATGATAAGATGCATCCAATGAGTCAATAAATGAGTACATAAAAGAAACAAGTTGAGTCTAGTTGTATTTGATTGATTTGAAAGCAAATTGGGTACAAAATGGCATCCTCATGTGGAATGCGCTGATGTTGATAGTTTGAAACAAAATGAAAATAGCAAATTGTTTTTGTAAAACTGAAAGTAAATACTACATTAATATATTTTACAAATTTACATCTTCCTCTTTTCCATGTCTAGTGAAAACAAGGGGAGAGATAGAATTAGAAGATATTATAGATGTAGACTTGTAGGCAAACTTGGAAACTTGGACTTGGAGAGTACCTAGAAAATCAAATGAATTCAATGGGAGTTCAGGGTTCGGCAAGTTTTTCATTTATGATTAGGATGATGTTTTTGAAACAAGAAAATGACATCCAAGGGGTTGAGATCAAGTGGTCAAAGTATTGGGTTCTCATTGCGGATACCCAAGTTCAAATCCCCAAAGTGATGTCTAAGGTGGAATTTTAAGTGGTGACTCTTGGTCTTCCACTGTTTGGCTTCTAGTAGTAATTTCTAAGTTGTTGCTCTTAAGGAGCTAAGTATTTGTATTAGTTGGCTCAGATACTTGTTTCAGCTATATTTGTAGACTATCAGAATATATTTAAAAAAAGGGGAAATAAAATGATAGAAATCTTAGCTGCAAATCCAATTCCATGGTATGAAAATGACAATTTGTGATAATATCTGTAAAATCTTGTTGAACAATGTCCTAAGCTTTTATTTGGTCCAAAATTGAGTTCACAAAATCACAAAATGAACTATAGTTGTCTATTTTTTAATTTTTGTTGACATGTCGAGTAACCCTCTCATAGTTGCCAAGTCACATGAGACTTGTGAGACTCTTATGAATAGCCATTCCAGGAAAAACTCATTAATTCACAAGCCCAATGTAGAACTTTCAACTAACCCCAGCTGGAAGATGATAAAAATCCATACATGGTCTGGATTGGTTTGGGTTTGACAAGGGTTCTTGTAGAACCTAGTAACAGATTAAGAATATCTTTTCCAGCCTTCAAAAAAGTCTTGTTAAATTAAATTATTACAACCCAATTAAGCCTGCTTTGGTTTACGCCTCATAAGAATATCTTTTCCAACCTTCTAAAAAGTCTTGCTAAATTAAATTATTACAACCCAATCAATGTAATTAGATTTCCACAATCCATATGAATTTAAATCTAATTGCTTCTGGATTTGATTGTGTGCTAGTTTTTCATTTTCATCAACGTTTCGGATCACACTCAGTGATCCATCATTAGGATAGATGAAAAACTAGCATCTTTCTCAACTCTCTATCCTGATGATGGATCACTGAGTGTGATCTGAAACGTTGATGAAAAACTAGCACACAATCAAATCCAGAAGCAATTAGATTTATATTACAACCCAATTAAGCCTGCTTTGGTTTACGCCTCATTTGCTAAGTAACCTCTAGCAAGTATTGTGCCTTATGAGCCATTCAGTTTTGGAGCTCCCCAGCTCTTCATTTTTATGTCTTTGGTGCTTCAGCAGTGTGTCATTTTCAATGTCATTTTTTGGGAATCAACTGTGTATTCAGTGGTGAGTCAATCTGCATGACCGATCTTTTGTGATGCTAAGTGTTCTGATTGAATGTTTATAGTCAAATATTTTAGTGAAATTCTATCGAGTTCAGACTTAACATTATTTTAATCCTGGCCAAGCACAACTTATTTCACTTTTCTGTAATATTACTATGGCTGTTTCCAAGTTTGGAAAAGTAACTACCATTTGATGTGTAAAACTGTAAATGATTCGATATAGGGGCAAAACTTTTCAGTCAAGAGTATTTATGTTTGCATTTTCAAAAAAAGAAAAAAAGAAAAAAAGAAAATGATGATTAATTGTACTTGGACAGGGACCAAATGTCAACTTTGTAAATGGTATTTGTATTGCTTGTGTTGAAATTACACCTTTGAGGCAATCATTAAATAATTGTCTCATGCTATTATATACTGTATTACTGGTATCATTAATTACAATTTTATTGATGTCTCTCCCCAAAATTGTCTTAGCTGGAAGAGGCAGCACGTATGGTTTCTGATATGCCTAATTTCAAAATTTGTCACACATAATTGCTAATTAGTATAGATGTTTTTTTTCCCGAGTTTTCAATCTTAATGTTTCTCTTTTTCCTTTCCAGAACAAGGAGCGAACAGATTTGATTGCAAAGATATCACTCTACTGTTTTCTTGGTGCAAATGTTTGCACTACATTGGTAGAGGTTGGTTATTTCAAGTACTTAGCTTTGCATTCTTCCATCGTTTCTTTCTATTCTTGTAAATCTAGGGGTTTGTGATTTGATTTAAATTTTGGTTTGTCAAGAGGTTATCAGACTTCAGAGATTGGTCGTCTGAATATAGCTATCAAAAAGCTGGAGAAAGAGCTTAAAAAAGTCAAAAATACTGGTGAAGAAGATAAACTGGTAAGCATTTAAATCAATTATTCGGAAAAAATGTTGAAGGAGATAATTAACACGTATTTAGATTCTAGACTGTGTTTGTTTAAACAGTTAAATTATTAAGATTGGTGAGAAATAAAAGGTGGCATGTGAGAGAAGTGAATTCAATGTGCATTACATACTCTATGGTCTGTTGGTATGCAGAAAGAGCAACGTCTCTTACAGCTCAAGCAGTCAAATAGCAGGAAGTTAGGTCTGGCAAAAGCTTCTATAGATATAATTGTTGCAATTGGTCTGCTTCAGTTGGCACCCAAGAAAGTCACACCGCGTGTAACAGGAGGCTTAGGATTTATCACTTCTCTCATCTCTTGCTATCAGGTAGTGTGTTCTGCAACATTAAAATATTGAAAAGATATTTGGCTATTTTTGTAAGACAGTTCTATTTCCTGCTGCATGATTATCTGATAGCTGGCTTTGGTTTTGCAGTTGCTGCCTCCTCCAGCAAAGGCAAAGACGATCTAAAAGAAAGCACTGTGAGGATTCATGGATTTGGAGGAATTTGTCTGTCATAGTTTGATAGATTGTTTGCTGGCTATTTGGGTTAAAGATGTTTCAACTGTGAGACATTGCTAATTAGTTTTATAAACCTACACTAAAATTGTACTCGTTCTTATTTAATAAAATGACATTGGTATTCTTCTGTTTAGATTTTTTATTTATTTCTGTGCTATGGACTGGGGATGGAACCACCATGGGTTTGTTTTCTTATTCAACTAACTAGTGCATGATTAGGAGGTGCCTACGTTTCAGTGTCTCTGAGCCGTCCTTTTTTTGCCTATTATATATAGCTTTTCACGAAAGTCAAAGAATATAAAGCAAGGCAACGCATCAAAACTAAAAGACATCCTCTCTTATTGCCTTCATTAATCATATTTTCTCTTATTCTATAACTAAATTTGCATTTTAAATCTTTAATGCAGAATAAATGGCTGCTTGTTAAGAGCATCTTGTCCTTCCACCATTGAAGATACTCTTTGTTTGTTACCTAGTCAGAATATTACTTTATAGGGGTAATTCTGAGATGAGAAACTTGAATACCTGACTCAGTTCATAAGAAATCTTGGCACATTTCCTAAATCGAGAATTTTCTCTTGCGCTAAATGTCTGTCTTATGGAAATGCAATCTAATTTATACATACATTTTCATGTAGAAATATGTTGAATATAAAGCTTTTACTTGGTATTAATGTCGATATTTAATTGTCAGTTAAAGGCAAGGAAGTTAAAAAGGAATTTCCACTGGCATCATCTTTGCACAGCCCAAACAATTTGTTCTTCATGTAAGTTGAATGTTGGGATGAATGATTCGAAGTGGTCTGTCATGATGGCCTGTATAAAATGGCCATCTCTTTTATTTGCAGGGATGTTTTGATAGCAATCTTAAGCATGGGAAGACAGCTTTGCTAGGGAGCTGTCATAGCACAGTTTTGATAAATTTATGTACAGATGAAATTTGATTTTCGTGAAGATGCAATTCAGGAATATCATAAAATACATCAATTACACTGTATTGTCAGCTTAACCTTTACGAATGGACTTAACATTTCTGTGTAACATGCCTGCTACGAGGAAACTATGGCAACCCAAATTCAATGTCCGTAGCAACAGTAACGGAGATTGATGTGCTAAAGGTTGTTGAGAATGTGCAAGACATTTTATTCTTGCCGAGCCCTTACAATCTAATCTTTTTTATATTAGTCAAATATTTAGTAAGAGGTATTTGTCAAAATCAAAGTTAAATTATGCAAGCAATGACAAAACAGTATTGTAAATCTTGATAATAATGCAAGATTTTTATTAAAACAGCAGCGTGGTACAGGTGCACAATCTTGGGATAAAACAGGGAAGTTACAGGGTCGATGTATACCTATGCCACCTTCATTCCCAGTTGAGATGTCTGACGTGCCATGTTTTTTCAAGACTTTCTTCGAACTCAAAATTGAAGTAAAAGCTAGCAATGAAGTACATATAGCAAATTAAAAAGTGCAAACATTGATACAAGATGGTGTTTGCACCACTTATTATGATGTTTTGCAGCACGTGTACAGATATTTGGGCAGAATGAAAGCTAAAAGCGAGCAGTTGGCAATGGGTAGCTCGAAAACAACCTATAAATCTGTTATAGGATGTGGCAGTTATGCTTTGTTGTTTTTTGTTCCATTTTTTAAGTATAGGGGGCATATTTACATTGAGGGAAGCTTGTTATAACAATCTTTTGGCGGGAACAATATTTGGTCACTTGCCGTAAAATTGGAACTGTAATACTGACAAGTATTATTTTAAAATCCACCTTTCTATTTGCTTTCCAATCCTCTATTCCCATGACCTGTTCCTAAAGATGCGTTCAGGTTGGGTGCGAGTTTCTTGGGAGTGGTTTTTTATGTCTATCAAGTGTTTTTCTCTCTTTTTTGGTGTGCATGAAAGATCATGTGTATGAAAGATCGTGGGGTTTTTCTCGTGGAAAAGGGCAAGACGTATGGTGGATAACTTTATAGTAAATCCCTACTTGACTAGGTGTTGGCAACATGTATGGTGGATAGCTTTATAGTAAATCCCTTTTTCTTGTAGAGTGGCCTCCCAAATGAAAAGGGCCACACTTTTATTACTTGTCCCAATGCATCAAGGGTCGTAGGTAAATAGAGCCACTAAATTGTCAAATAAATATTTTGATGTGTCTATACTTTTTTTTAATAATTGGTCAACACTTCTGATCAAAGCTAAGAATTGAATTTTTTTTGTAAGGGCTTCACCCTTTTACAAAGTTTATGACAGCAACAACAAAGAAACACATGCAATGGTAAGGAACAACAAGGGACAAACAATACCAACAAAGAAACCCAAGCAATGGTAAGGAACAAGGGACAAATAATACCAAGGCTAGACTACAACAAACCTTAAACACCCCACAAGCACAAAAATTAAAACATTTGCACATACTAAAGGCGAATTGAAGTTGAATTGCTTCAAAACTTTGTTTCATGCTAATAGCTATACCATTTGACTTGATTGGGCTAGTCCCCTTATTGTGGGTATCTCCTTTTTTAAGATCTAAGCTTGAATTAGGATTGATAAAGGGATTGCAAGATTGTATTTTAGCTAGAGCCATCTTATTTTCATTGTTTGAGGACATTAAGGAGGGTGAATGCCTCTCTAGTCCACCCTCGCATCTTCCTTCTCTTTATGTGTCTCAATGATGGGGCGAGCCTCACACTTAGGATCAAGATAATCTAATTTAGACTTGTCAGGAAGAGGACAAACCACCTTGCCATTACCTTCTAGGGGTACCTCACCCATATCTTGGGAAAGAATGAACCTTTTAATCTTATTTGTTATGGAGAATTTGCCTCCTACTCTTGATCCGACACCTAATAGTAGCATATCTTAGCATGAGGCAATTGAGACACACCACTGTGAGGTTTTGACACCCATTTTAGAGCATAAATTGATCGAAAAAAGGAAGCACCTTGTCTACCTCAATATTAACACAAAATTTAGCAAATATAAGGTGGAGTTTGTTAGTCTTTCATTTATTATTTTTTTAAGTTAATTTTTAAAAAAAAAATAAAAATTATCCTCTATTTTGGTTGTGGAGATGCAACATTAGGATTTACATCTTTAACTGTCATATTGGTTTGAAATTGTTACACACATACATAGATATTAAAAAAAAGGAGGAATCAAAAACATTATGCGCACTCTTATTTAGATACATTATATAATGTTTGATTGAATCTAAATTATTTAATGACATAGGTATTCGCATGGGGTGAGCTATCACCAAAAAGACAACTAAGCCAATTTTATTGAATAGAACTTACAAAGCCTCCAAGCACTTTTAAATGTCCTTATAATTGAAGAGGATGATATCAATGTATTAATGCTAGTGCTAGAATATAGCTAAAAGATTAATGCAATGATCATGTTGTAGGTTGGACAGTAGGCGCATATATATATATATATATATATATATATATATATTATGTTAAATTATGATAAAAATAAGTAGTCATGAAGACAGTCGAGGAATCAAAGTATTAATTTAGAAAAAGTTAAGTATAAATATATATAAATGTTTTATAAGGATGGTTAACTAACATGTATAACAAGCTATTTGTAAATAAATATTCTATGTATTGAAAAAATATTATACACAATTTATTATGATGTTGGTGACATACATAACTCTCTTATTAATAGTGTGTTGATTATTTGAAGTTGATTGATTTGCAATTTGATTTGATCCAATTGATATGGGATATCTTTGTTTATCTTTTTAGCATTATTTGTAATTGAAAACATAATGACTCAATCTAGAAGAAAATGTCAAGTCTTAAAATTGTAAGTTCTAGATAAATATAATAATTAAAAAACATAGCTGAACATTAATTCTCTATAAATGCCAATTGAATTAGCAACTACATTATTTTTTAGGTCTATTCCAAACACAACTTATTTCTGACTTAAGTTATGACTAAGTAGGCAAATCTCTAAAAACAACATACCATAGATTTTAGCAAAAATGCAACCCCATAATAAATGTTTTATAGTCTCATCTACACAACAAAAGGGGCATTTAACTATTTGAACAAGTAAAAATTATCATCAATGTGCAATTTGTAATGTAATATTTTTATCAAGCATTTAATCATCTATATTAGCTTTCAATATTTATTGTCATGTCATCGATAGTGACAATATGACCAAAAGAACTTACAATACCTTTAAAAACATATTCATCCCAGTATTCCAAACGCATGCCCAGGAGTCTTACCCAAACCAGAATTGAATTAAACATTTAGAAAGGTCCATACCTGGTTCCCAAGGATGCAACACCAAGGTAGATCTCCCAATAGTCTACAGACCATTAGCAAAAACCAACCCCATATTGTCTCTGTAGGTAAAGAAAAAGGAGAAAAAATCTTTTTCCATAGCCGCTACCTCCAATAGCTCGTGGCATCTATGTTGGGCTTGGACCAAGAAACTTCCCAACCAGAGTGATCTCCATAAGGGAAATGTGTTTTTGAACAATAGAGTTTGAAATAGATAGACTAACTTTGCTTGTGTTGTCCATGTTTTAAATCTGGTCAATTTTAAACTTACATAAACTTGCCATATTCCACCCGAGCACTTCAACTTGCCAAGTTACTAAAATAATTAATTTTGAAAATCTGTAATAGTTGGTGTAAATCCTTTTGCAGGATTGATCCTAACTTAATTTTTCCTCATGTGGAAATTCCTTAGTGTGCGGGATATTTTAAAATTTCAAACTTCCCCACGAACACGTTATGGAAAACATCAAAATTTGAATTCTGAACATTAGAGTGAAAATAATTTCTGGGTTATGCTTTGGGGTGGTCACACATCATCCATTTAAAATTTCACAAAAAAGTGAGCTTTCAATTGAGAGATATAAAAACTTCCATTCTTCTTGCTCGAATTTGTTACAAAATTCCATGGCCCAGCAGCCCGTATCTTGGTTGCCTAGGGCGAGCTAGGACGAGACTAGTCCCTGCGGGTGAGATCCCCACCTGCACGAAGTCCAACCTCTTAAACCCGGGAGTGGAGTTGAACCTGAGACCAATGGGGAGCAAACCCGCTGCCCAAGCCAACTCTGCCACCCGTATGGACTAAAATTTAAAATTTGTTGTAGACACCTCGTTGAAACCTGACAAGATTGTCACAACCATAAAAAATCCGAAGTCATTTTAAACGCAAAAAAAGGGAGATAAATTAAATCCATGGGGATTTAAAGAAGTTACAAAACCTCCATCGGTACCCGATCATGTCTTTCTGACAACCATCTAATAAGCCGATATACTTTATAACCAGTGAATAGAGGGCGTAACCCAGCATTTTAAAGGAGGCATCGGCATTTTGTATCGGTTTCAAAACTAGCTCCGGGAGCCGAAAGAAGTTTTTGAACATCCCATTATCACTGATAGCAGACGTGAGATGTTGTGATCTTACCGCGATAGATCCTCGGAGCAACTATTAGAGTTGCTAAAATCCCTCGAGCATATTCAGATTACTGCTTTGCATCTTAATTCATCTCCAGATCACTGCTAGAGAAGTTGTTCCGAGAGATGTGAACCATTCCCACCATTCTGAAACAAAGACACTATTCTTATGAAGACCGATGGACAACACTCTTGTGGAAACGAACGTTGACGCTAAATGAAATCATCTGAAGAAAAGGCTTGCGCTATAACCATGTGTGCTATGACAGATATTCTGTAATAATAAAGGGATATCCATAAAAATATAACGGCAGGGAATTATTACGACAACTCTAAAAGATCTTAAGCTAACGCAATTTGCAGGTGAACAATTGAAGCCTTTACACCTTTCTCCTAGCTCATACCAAGATACTCTGGAACAAGAAATGTTCAGTAGTCAAAACATAAGGGAAGATTAATCTTTGGTTGGATGTTGCAGTCATCTACAAATTTCGAACAACTAATCGTGCACGATTGCATCAAAAAATGCCTAACAGAAATGTAATCTCAAGGATGCAAGTAGTAAAGCAATTTTAGTTGACATGTTACACGCTTATTTCTGGTAACCGAGAATTCTCCAATGTCCTTCACAAACTTGCACAAAGTGTGTACAATATCCTTTTGGCACGACCTGCTCAAAATTCTTCTCCATTTCTTTATTTGATGTTATGGCTACAATTATGGTGTAATACTCATATCAAAAGGGCTTGTTGACTTCAATCTCGAGTTCTTATTTTGAACTTTTACCTGAAAGTGTTCAAGAACAATTGATAGAGATCCTCATGGAAAATTACAGGCAGTTGTTACACATAGAAGCCAGGTCTTAAGGGTCTGTGCACAACGGGACGACAGCCAAGATACTCTGTTTAAAACTGTTAACAAAACTAGTTGTGATATTATTGCTTTTGGTTGGAATAAGAATCGTGCCCCAATAGAATCATTTTTTCTTGATTTGTCCTCACCAACATTAAAGAGAAAGTTGTGTATTTTAGATGAAGGATGACTCCACAAGCTAATACTGGCAATGTTAAATATCTCACTTCTACAACTTTATCCGTGTCATCTGCTATGCATCCGAGTCTACTTTCAGGAAGGGAAAATACTTATACTATTCTCGTGGAGGAGACTATTGCAAGTGTTGCAGCAATGAATAAAAACAGAACAAAAACAGAGTAGCAGCAATAATGAAAGAAAATGAAACACATAGCATAAAGTCATAACACAAAGAACACCAGAAGATTAACGTGGTTCACCATATCATATTGCTACGTCCACAAGGAAGGGGATTCATTTATTATATCAGACGATACATCTCTCTCTGACAGTATACTACATACAGCCATCTCTGTATTTTCAGCAGCATTCAAAACATAGTCTGAAAGACTCTTCTGAAAAAGTCCTAACCACCGTCTAAGAATCTAAATCAGCGACCCATGATAGGATCAGTTACAAAACAAGAAGAACCTTCTGCATATGAACGGTTACAAAGAATCAAACAATAGAGCCGTTACATTGGACTTCACCACGTGCCCAACAATCTCCCACTTGAAGACCAATGGGAATGGCATACAAGCTGCTCCGAGAGAGATCCCCTTCTTTAAATTCAGTGTCACAATGAAACAAGACCGAGAGAAGCTCTACAAAACTTGAACTTCTTTTGTGGAACAACCTTGGTTAATGCATCCGCTGTATTTACCTTTGTATCAATCTTTGTGCCCTGCAACTTGCCGTCATCTAGAACATGGCGGATAAAGTGATATCTGAGGTCAATGTGCTTAGTGTGATTGTGAAAAGCTGAATTCTTAGCTAAATGTATAGCACTATTGCTATCACAATACAATGGAAAAACTGATTTCGGACAACCCAATTTGGTCAACAAACGCTCAAGCCATATCATTTCTTTTGCTCCTTCTGTGAGTGCAATGTATTCCGCTTCTGTGGAGGACAAAGCTACAACTTGTTGCAACCGAGAAACCCAACTAATCGCAGCCTCGCCAAATGTGAATGCATAACCAGTGGTAGATCGATGTTTATCTAAATCCCCGGCCATATCTGAATCAACATAACCACGAAGCTGAAGGTCAGTACCTCCAAAACATAAACAATAATGTGAGGTACCTTTTTAGTATCGTAGAATCCACTGAACTGCCTGCCAGTGTAATTTTCCTGGATGACTCATGAATCTGCTCACAACTGCCATTGGATGAGCTATGTCTGGACGAGTACACACCATTGCATACATTAGACTGTCAGCTGCAGATGTATATGGAATAGACCTCATAAACTCTTTCTCTTCTTGATTTTTCAGAGACATAGCTGAAGATAATCGAAAATGATCAACTAAAGGAGTAGAAACTGATTTTGCATGAGACATGTTAAACTTATCCAACACTTTGGTAATGTAGTTTGCTTGGGACAATTTGAGTTCTCTTTTATTTCTGTTTCTAAATATTTGCATCCCAAGAATTCTTTTGGCTGGTCCTAGGTCTTTCATGGCAAAACGAAGAGCCAATTGTTGCTTCAGCTGAGCTATAATCTTAAGACTAGTACCAACAACTAGCATATCATCAACATAGAGCAAAAGAATGACAAACTCACCGGTATTAAGCCTCTTGTAGTAAACACAAGGGTCTGATTCACAGCGAATAAAATTGTTATCAGTCATGAAGCGGTCAAACTTAAGGTACCATTGTCTTGGGGCTTGCTTCAACCCATACAAACTCCGCTTCAATTTGCAACATAGATGCTCCAGACCCGATTTGATAAAACCTTCAGGCTGCTCCATGTATAGCTCCTCATCAATGTCCCCATGTAGAAATGCTGTTTTAACATCGAGTTGCTCAAGTTCTAGGTCCCAAACAGCTACCAAACCCAACACAACACGAATTGTATTCATTTTCACGACTGGTGAAAAAATCTCATTAAAATCGATACCTTTTTGCTGATCAAACCCCTTGACCACTAATCTGGCCCTGTACCTTTTACCCCCTCCATCTTCATCTTTCAAACGATAAACCCATTTGTTCTTAAGAGGTTTTCGATTTGGTGGAAGAGGAACCAAATCCCAAGTGTTGTTTACTTTCAATGACTCCATTTCTTCGTTCATGGCTTCCATCCATTTAACTGAATTCTCATCCTTACATGCTTGTTTATAAGTTGTTGGCTCTGCATAATCAGAGAGAAAAATCTCATAGTCCTCGTATTTTGCTGGTCTCCTCTTCGCACGGGTAGATCTCCTCAAATGAGGACCTTGCTGTGACTGTGAGTTTGTGTCTAGATTCAATCTCTGTAATAAGTTTTGAACATCATCAATTTCAGATTGTAGATGAGCCTGTTGCAAACTCCCCTGTCTCTGCATACTGCCCTGTGCACTTATAGTGCCCTTTCTTCCCTATTGCATTTTAGACAAATTCTGTGCAATATCAAGTGGCTGCGAATAATTGTGAGCTGATGTTGGAGAATGTGAGCCTATCAAAGGCTGCATACCTTGTATTTGCTGCGTTTGACCTGAAATTGGCAGCGTATCACCAAAAGAAGGCTGTGTTTGACATTGGAGTGGCAGCGAATGACTAGAGGGAGGCTGCATTTGGATTGTAGGAGGTAGCGATCTCTCATTTCCTTGTAATTGACTTTGTGGAGTCAATGGAAAAGTGGTGTGTGGCTGGGTTGAGCCAATGGAAGGAAATATATCAACATTAAGAGGCTGCGACTAAACATCTAGAGGTTGCGTTTCATGTGGAGCTGGCAGTGATGGAGTGTGGAGTGGCTACGCTCCAATATGAGGAGAGGCACGCACATTTGGAAATAACACAGAGCCAGAGGACTGGGTTGAGCCAGTTTGGGGTATGGGACAAATGACAGAAGGTATGATGTTAGTAGAAACAGGGGTACCAATAGTATAAGATTGTATAGATGTGACTAGAGGCTGGGAGAAAGAAATAGAGTGTTGTTTAGTCTTACCATTATCATACAAGTCCACATCAACAAATTCCTTTTGTGAAGAACTCAGAGGTTGTGTGCTTGGAAAAACTTTTTTGTTAAACACAACATCGTGACTACGGATTATGATCTTTGCAATTGGATCCCAAAGGCGAAAGCCAAATTGATCTTCACCATAACCGAGAAATATACACCTCTTAGACTTGAAATCTAACTTAGTTCTCTGCTCTTTCGGAATGTGTACAAAGGCTTCACAACTGAACACCCGTAAATGATGATAAGGAATTCGTTTTCCCAGCCATTTCTCCTCTGGAATGTTGAAATCTAGCCTAGACAATGGAGCTCGATTGATTAGATACACTGCAGTATTACATGCCTCTGCCCAAAACTCTTTTCCTAGTTCGGCATTGGAGAGCATGCACCTAGCTCTCTCAAGAATCGTACGATTTAGCTTCTTAGCTGCACCGTTCTCCTAAGGCGTATAAGGGACTACCTTTATTCGATGAATACCATGATCTGCACAAAAGGTATCAAACTCCAAAGAGCAATATTCTCCACCATTATCTGTTAATAGGCATTTAATCTTATGCCCAATCTGATTTTCAACAGTAGCTTTAAAAATTTTAAATTTGGAAAAAACCTCTGATTTTTTATTCAACATATAAATCTAGACTCTATGTGTGCAGTCATCAAGAAAGGTTACGAAATAATTAGCTCCACCAAATGAAGTTACCTCAGTTGGAACGAAGACGTCGAAATGAACAAGTTCCAAAGGTGTAGTTTTCTGATCATGTCCCATTCTCAAGAAGCTGGTCCGTGTCTGTTTGCCGTAAAGGCAATGTTCGCATAATTCTAAATCAACGGAAGTGAGGCTTGGAAGCTGATTACGCTGAAGCATGACTTGTAGTTCTTTTTGGCTCATGTGACCAAGCCTTTTGTGCCATATTGCAGACCCACTATCCATGGCCGACAAAGCAGCTCCCACTTCATCAAAACATTCCAAAATATAAAGATTACCTTGCTTCTTTCCCCTTGCTAACACTAGAAGCCCCTTTGTAATTTTCCATGAATCAAGAGAAAATTTAACATTGCAGCCATGTGCTATAAGCTGACTAATTGAAATTAAATTCCTTTTTAACATGGGAACATATCTAACATCCGTCAAAGTTAATTTATCTCCATTTTTCAAATGCAATGTTATATCACCTTTGCCTAAAATGTCACATTCTTTATTGTCACCAAGAAATACCTTATCGAATGTGCCTTCGTGAAAATTTGTAAAAGCTTTCCGGCATGAAGTTGCATGAAATGAGGCACCGGAATCAAGTACCCATGAATCTGCATCTGTGTCACTAGCTGATAGGACCAAAATACTATCACAAGCAGTATTTGCTTCATTATTTGTGCTCACTTTTTCTCAAACTTTCTTGTAGTTCCAACAATTCTTCTTAGTGTGTCTGGGTTTACCACAAAACCAACAAGCACCGGTTCTGCCCCTAGACTTCAATCGCAGACCAGATTTAGATCTTCTCCGATTACCATTTCGACCTCTTTCTTGGCTTCTGCCTCTATTACTTGTATTGACTGCTGTTAGAGCATCACCAGAAGAAGGTTCATGGTTTTTTCTTCTCATGTCTTCGCTGAGAAGGGTGGCTGCAACGTCATCAAAACTGAGTTTACTTTTGGCAGCCACCGATGTGCTCACTACCATTACCACACCTTCCCAACTATTGGGTAGTGAACACAATAACAAGATTGTTTTAATCTCGTCATCTAACTTGATTCCCACTGAGGTTAATTGAGTAACAAGGGTATTAAATTCATTTAAATGGTTTGACATAACCCCTCCTCTCATTTTCAAATTATACAACTTTTTCATAATAAATACCTTATTGGAGGCCGATGCAATCTCATATAAGCTGGAGAGCTTATCCCAAAGTTTTTTCGTTGTATTCTCATTGAATACATTGAACAACACATTACTGGACAGTGAAAGGAAAATGGTTGCCCTGGCCTTTTTATCCATTGTTTCCTAGTCTTCATCTGACATAGAGCCTTTCCCTTTTGTCTTCCCCTCCAATGACTCCATTTGTACCTTCCAAAGTCCAAAGTTTTGGCCTGTAAATTTCTTGATCTTCCATTTTATTGTATCATCCATTTTGAAATTCTTTCTTAGTTTCGAATGTCTTCACAGACTATCTCTTGGACCGAGCTTCACACAGAGCTCTGATACCAATTGTTGCAGCAATGAATAAAAACAGAACAAAAAACAGAGTAGCAGCAATAATGAAAGAAAATGAAACACAGAGCATAAAGTCATAACACACAGAGAACACCAGAAGATTAACGTGGTTCACCATATCATATGGCTACGTCCACAAGGAAGGGGATTCATTTATTATATCAGACGATACATCTCTCTCTTACAGTATACTACATACAGCCATCTCTGTATTTTCAGCAGCATTCAAAACATAGTCTGAAAGACTCTTCTAAAAAAGTCCTAACCACCGTCTAAGAATCTAAATCAGCGACCCATGATAGCATCAGTTACAAAACAAGAAGAACCTTCTGCATATGAACGGTTACAAAGAATCAAATAGTAGAGCCGTTACATTGGGCTTCACCACGTGCCCAACAGCAAGGAGATGAATCAATGTTTGTAGAGTTTACTCTGTGCACTTGGAAAGGCTTCACATGATGTGCTGGTTAATACAGGATACAAAGATGAAGATTTAAGAAAGTAGAAGAAGCGACCGAGGTCTCAGAACATCAGTTGTTATTAGTGCTTGGTCCAAGTGTCCAACACCTTATTCTAATTGGTGATCACTGTCAACTGTCCTTGCTTCATATAATAAGCAGGTCACATTGTTACGAGATATGGTGAAGATAATACTTGCCATCAAAACTTTACAGGTCCTTATTATAGACAGGTTTCATGGGTCTGAGAACAAAGTTATTATGTTATCTTTAGTTCGTTCAAATGATGAAGTTGCAGATAGGATCTTGATGAAGCCCCGAAACAAAGAATGTTATTTGAGGAGTTCAAAATTCCAGTGTGTGTTAGACATGAGACATAAAGTTGCACGCAGAAATATCAATACTGAGCCTCAATAAAATTGAAAAAGTGCATCATTTACTTCTCAAATGTTGAGTTGGTGGTGGGTCCAATTTGGGAACGATCAAGTAATCATAAGTTCTAAAATTAATATCCCTCTTAATTCTTTATTTAATAATCTAAAGTCACTACACAGGAGTTACTTTGTAATATATTTTATAAAACTTTATAGAGCTCCCAAAATAAAAGAGGCAGTTACGGGAACCGAAAGGTCTCCGAGGAATTATTCTTCGCGGAATTTTCATAGAGAAGGGGATTTTTTCAGTTCGGTAAGGAGAAAGTATAGCAGGTTTTATTCTTTTCAAACATGGTCTATTGTATAGAAATGTATGAGTTTGTATGCTCATTTGAATCAGAGAAATAAAGGATATTTTTTAAATCTATATATTTTATCTATGTTTCCTTTTGATTACAGGTTTCATGTGTGTCTTTTGTAATCATTCTTTGGTGTATTTTCTATTATATCAGATTATGTGTGTTTATTACAAAATTTATAGATTTTGCTTAACTAATATATTGGAAATAATACTATTCATTCTCTCGATTATCATTTGTGGGTGCAGAATAGGTGATCTTTGTGTCATTTATTTTCACTCTCTTTATTTTAAGTTTATCAATTGCATTTGCGTAATGGTGATGCACAAATGTTAGCTTTTCCTTTCCTTTTTTTCGGTTAAAAGCATACCCTCAAAATCAATTAAATCATACAAGGGAGTTGTATCTCTAAAATTCAAAGGAATATTGTTAATCCAATAATGATCTCTCCAACTGTTAGTTCATTTGTTGCTGCTCAATAGGGCAACTCAGGGTCTTTTCTCACAGTAAACTATAGTGAAAAATTTGTTAACTAAGATTTTTGGCGACTCTACTAGGGAATGAAGAGATTGGTGTTCCTTATTCTCCAAAAATTCAAATTATCTGTTATTATTTTCAAAGTTGTATTATGGCATTATTTTCACTCCAGCCATGGGGAAATCACTTTGGACCATTAGCCTTGCCTCAATATTCATCTTTACCTGAAGGGTCTAGAAAACATTTTTCTAAGTTAAATGGGGAGAGTTCACAAAACTCTAACAATCATATTCAAGCGTTCATTATTGCATGTGGAATTTTGGGAGTTCAGGAAGAAGATGTGTTTGTGAGACTATTTTTTGAAAGCTTCATTGGATGTGTTGGATAATGGTTTCAGAAATTGGAACATGGGTGCATAACTAACTGGGATACTTTAAATCTGTGGTTGATGTTGGCTCTTTGTTATATCAAATTTTTCAAATTAAGAAGGAGAACTAATCAAAGACTTCATAGATTGTTTCAACAAGATTTTGAACTGGATTCCTCAATCTAATCAGCCAAGTAAGAAAAACTTGTTTCATATTTTTATTGCTGCATTGCATCATGATGTCCAATTTATTTTGAAACGAGATAAAGTGTGCGATCTTGATTAAGCACAATAGGAAGTTAATATTGAAGATGAGTTGATTCTATCTGGGTTATGGAACAAAAATCATGTTTAAGAATATGCGTGAAATTGTGTGATACAAAAGTGTAAAACCTTGAGTTTTCAACATATGCATTCATCAAATCTCCTATGTCCTCCAGTTGAATTTTCTAATCTCACCATTTTTTATCAAGAGATTTTCAAAATAATAGAGTAAGTGACCTTGAAGTAAAATCTTATAGTGCAGAAATATATAATTTTAGCTGTGAGGGCAATGGAAATGATTCTAACACTCCAAGTGATGTAGAAGATTACTCTCCTCGCATACAATCAGAAAGTATCATGCCCTCCACTTTAACTACTGGTACATGAGTAATTGGGAGTCAAACATAAACAAATAATTTCTAACATCCCCATCAGCTCCAAAAATAGAAGCTTTCACATTTGAAGTTATTGGTACAGGCTTAGCAGATGATTTGGTTAACATAGATGTAGAAGATCGACTTGTAGAGAGAGAAGGTATAAATTATGATTTGTTAAATAATCTTTCTCAAACTGATATGTAGCTTGAGATTGAAGAGAAAAGTAAAGAGAAAATGCATCAAGATGAAAGTCATACAATTTTCATTCCTAATTGGTGTTTAGAAGCTTCATATGATTATTTTCTTTGTGGAGAGGATGTTCACATTCATTCATCACTGATATTTGAAGAAGAAAGCTTTGTTGAGGAAGAGAAGATTTGACAACTGTTAAACAACCTTTCATTGTCATGGATACAAATGAAACATCCACAAGCAAACCCTCATAAATTTCTCCTTTTCTTCTAGCAATAAAGGCCTTCACTTTTGGGAATGTTGATGAACATGTGATATGTTGTGTAGTTGATAATGAAATAAAAAACGAACCTCAAGTGGAGTAAGGTGAATTATCAAACGCCCATTCTTCATCAAGCATACGATCTGAATATGAAATGTGAACAAATTTGTTGATGAAGGTTATGAAGACAAGGAATTAGATGAAGAGGTAATAAATCATCTCATTTTTTAGTCTTCCCATTTTGAAGACAATATTATGCAAGACTCAAGTCATTCAAACCCATTATTTGAGTCATTATGTGGGGGTGATAAAAATGGAGAAGAAATTGAAGCAGGTGAATCAAGATTTGAGTCTAGTGAAGTTGGTGCAAAGTCAAACACGACAAGGCGAGGTTTGAAATTTTTAAATAATGCATCATTAAATAAGAGTACTTTCACACATGACTCTCATCAGGCATTTCTATCCCATGGTTTTATAATGGATGTCCAATTCGAAGGTTGAATTTTTCTGACTCAGATAATCAAGTGCAGAATGAAATCACATTTGATATTATACTGGTAGATTTTGATGACCATATGCAAGGCATGACTAATGTGAATCAATTGGTTGCAGAGGTATATCATGTAGAGTGGCTTTTTGAGCATCGTGTGTTGTTCAGAGAGGTTTTACAAGGTGTTATTTTGAGCTCTCTTATTGCAGCAGTCGCAAGTTGGTAGTTAGCTTTGCACGTGCTTTTTATTCATCAACCATTATTTTGCACGTGCAACTATTTCTCCTAACCTGCCAATGACTTTGCATGATCAGCTTGGGGCTACCTGAGGTAGATTTCCCTACCTTGTACATATGTTAAGTAGGGGTTTGGTTTCCTTGTTTTTGTCTCTTTCCTTTTTGTTGTATCCGGTTTTGGTTTCCCTCGTAGTTGCATCGAGTCCCTCTCTGCCAATCATGCTCTATTATTTTGTGACTCTATAGCCCAATGGATTTTATGTACCGGTCTATACTTGAGATTTTGGATTCTTTTATTTGTCCTTTGCAATCCTTGTCCCTAGACAGAGCCAATTGTTGTCCATGTTTAAAATTTCATAAACTTGCCATATTCCACCCAAACACTTTAACCTGCCAAGTTACAAAAGCAATTAATTTTGAAAATTCATAATAGCTGGTGCAAAATCCTTCTACAAGATTGATCCTAACTTAATTTTTTCTCATGTGCCCAATTTTCTTGTGGAAATTCCTTACCGTGTGGGAGATTTTAAAATTTCAAATTCCTGGTGAGCAGGTTATGGAAAACATCAAAATTTAAATTTTGAACATCGTGAGTGAAAATAATTTCTGGGTTATGCTTTGGGGGTGGTCACACATCATCCATTCAAAATTTTGTGAAAAAAGTGAGATTTTAATTGGAAGATATTAAATTTTTTTGTTCTTCTTGCTTGGGATTGCAGATACAAAATTCCAAAGTTTAATTTCCAAATTTCTCCGAAAATTGATTTAGAATTTAAATGGTTTTCAAAATTTTATAAAGTTTAAAATTTCTTGTCAGAGCTAGGAAAGGTTGTCACAACCATCAAAAATCCCAATAGTCATTTTAAAAAGTGAGATAAGGAAGAGAAATTAAATCCATCGGGGATTTAAAGAAGTTACAAAACCTCCAACAGTATGCGATGTGTTTATGACAACCATCTAATAAGACGATATACTTTACAACTCGTGAATAGAGGGTGTAACCCAACATTTTAAAGGAGGCATCAACATTTTGTATCGGTTTCAAAACTAGCTCTGAGAGTCGAAAGAATTTTTTGAACCTCCCATTATCACTGATAGCAGACATTAGATGTGATCTTACCGTGATAGATCCTTAGAGAAACTATTAGAGTTGCTAAAATCCCTCAAGCATATTTAGATTACCGTATTGCATCTTCCAGATCATTTCCAGAGAAGTTATTCTGAGAGATGTGAACCATTCCCACCATTCTAAAACAAAGACACTATTCTTATGAAGACCGATGAACAACACTCTTGTGGAAACTAATGACACTAAATGAAATCAACTGAAAAATAGGCTTACGCTATAACCATGTGTGTTGTGGCAAATATTCTATAATAATAAAGGGACATCCATCAAAATATAACAATGGGGAATTATTAGAACAGATCTAAAAGATCTTAAGCTAGCATAATTTGCAGGTGAACAATTGAAGCCTTTACACCTTTCTCCTAGCTCATACCAATGTGCTCTAGAACAAGAAATGATCAATAGTCAAAACATAAGGGAAGATAAATATTTGGTTGGATGTTGTAGTCATCTATAAGTTTTGAACAACTAGTTATTCACGATTGCATCAAAAAATGCCTCTCATAAATGCAATCTCAAGGATGCAAGTGATAAAACAATTTTATTTGACATGTTACACGCTTATTTCTGGTAACCGAGAACTCTCCAATACCCTTCACAAACTTCCACAAAGCATGTACAATATCCTTTTGGCATGACCCGCTCAAAATGCTTCTACATTTCTTCATTTGCTGATATGGCTACATAATACTCATACCAGAAGGTCTTGTTTTTTAATAAGTTAAAACAGGTTTTAGAAGGGCTTGTTGACTTTAATCTCAAGTTCTTATTTTGAATTTTTACCTGAAACTATTCTAGAACAATTGATAGATATCCTCATGGAAAAGTACAGGAAATTGTTACACATAGAATCCAGGTATTAAGGGTCTGTGCACAAGGGGATGACAACCAAGATACTCTGTTTAAAAATGTTAGCAAAACTAGTTGTGATATTATTGCTTTTGGTTGGAACAAAGATCATGCCCCAATAGAATCATTTATTCTAGCCTCACCAACTTTAAAAATAAAGTTGTGTATTTTAGATGAAGGATGACTCCACAAGCTAATGCTGGAAACATTAATGATCACAGTTCTACAACTTTATCTGTGTCATCTACTATGCATCTGAGTCTAGTTTCAGGAAGGGAAAATACTTATACTATTCTCGTGGAGGAGACTACTGCAAGGAGATGAATCCCTGTTTGTGGAGTTTACTCTGTGCACTTGAAAAGACTTCACATGATGTGCTGGTTAATACATGATACAAAGATGAAGATATAAGAAAGTAGAAGAAGCGACTGAGGTCTCAGAACATCAGTTGTTATTAGTGCTTGGTCTAAGTGTCCAAAACCTTATTCTAATTGGTGATCACTATCAGTTGTCCTTGCTTCATATAACAAGCAGGTAACATTGTTACAAGATATGGTGAAGATAATAGCTGTCATTAAAACTTTACAGGTCCTTATTATAGACAGATTTCATGGGTTTGAGAACAAAGTTATTATGTTATCTTTAGTTCATTCAAATGATGAAGTTGCAAACAGGATCTTGATGAAGCCCCAAAACAAAGAATGTTACTTGAGGAGTTCAAAATTCCAACGTTAGGGGAGAGGGCCCAATAGTGGTGCGGGTACCAATAGTTATCATAGTACATGTACATTCAAAGCCCAATATTTTAAAAGTATGGAACTAGTAATTGTAAGAGAGGACTCAATAGTTGAACAAAATATGCCCCTTACATTCAAAAAACAACAAATCATATGATGCCACATTGACACACTAAAAAACGACTTAATGCACCACTATTGGTCTAATTTTTTTTGGGGGTCTATGATGACCCGTCAACAAAAAAACATGTTGATGACACCTTTTTTCTTAGTCTATGCGGGTGAAACGAAATATTTGAATTGTCCACGTCCCTCGTCACTCAGAGATATAATTTTTTAATGTCAATGTTGTATGTTCATTGCTATGTTGACCCATAAAGTTAGGGTGCGCCACTATTGGGCCCTCTCCCCTAGTTAGATATGAGACATACAGTTGCACGCAGAAATATAAATACTGAGTCTCAATAAAATTCAAAAAGTGCATCATTTACTTCTCAAATGTTGAGATGGTGGTGGGTCCAGCTTGGGAACGACCAAGTAATCATAAATTTTAAAATTAATATCCCTCTCAAGTCTTTATTTAATAATCTAAAATCATTGTAGACACCTGAAAAATGTCTCGAGCATATCACACATCTTGATTTTGATTACTAACACCATTTTCTCTCATTTTCACCTAATTCATCTATTTAATTAAATAATGTCTACTTATTTAGTTAAATTCACATTTTTCTCCCATTAATTGAATAACTAAGGTTATTTCATTAATTCATTTTTTTCTCCCCTTTTGATTAAATAATGCAATGTTATTTAATTAAATGCTAATAATCCCACTTGATTAATAATTCCTAATTATTTGCTGGTATTGGCATGGTGTGATGGTTTAAAGGTGGCATTGTTGTTCTTGCCACCAAGGTTCAAACCCCGTTGGGGTGGTATTGTTGAATGGTTGTATTCCGGTTCATAGCTCCGGTCAAAAGCATTTACCCCTTGAATAAAAAAAATAAAATTCCTAATTATTTAATTAAAACTCTTAATTCCTCCAACTTACAAATTAGATAATTTTCATGATGCTTAATTTGCTAATTTTCCTCCAACCCTCCAACTTGCATAAATAATACCTTTTCAAATTTGAATTCTTCCCTCCAACTCAAAATATCTCCAACATATTTCCTAAAATTTAGGGATATTGTTGAATCTCTCAATGATTATGAACCCTTAATCTTTGATCCATGTCTCATGGATTACTAACACTTGATCCATTTCTTTATCTCTCATCCATTTTCATCCCTTGATTAGCCAATTCAAATCATGACGATTGATTCAATCCAAAAATCTATAAGTACTCCTCATTTTACATGAGATATCATTCACAAACATTGAGAGCATCCTTACTCTACTCAAATTCATACTCACTTCTTGAGCTTTTGAGCATTTTGTGGATCACATATTTCACCAAGCTTTTGCATCAACCTCACAATGGGTAAGGCAACTTGAGCAATCCAACATCCAACCTTCCTTTAATTGCACTCAATCCACCATGGGATTGTTGGTTTAGAGTCTTAGTTTTGTTTCATTTTGCTTCAATTGATGTTTAATTCTCTTAAAATGAAGTCATTTTTCCTTTGAGTTTAAAAGGAACAATACAACTTGCATGCTTTGGATTTGGTGCTTAAAATGAACCAAACATTTGATCCGTGGTGCATGCTTAAGATGAATATTATGTGTGCTTTGTATTTCATGATTGGTAGGTTTTAGATGCGTATCCTCTCCCCTCACACCTTGTGCGAACTTGGATGAAGATAAACATCTAAATAACTTGCATTTTATTTTCTTTTTAGCCAAAGGAGTTGTCTATGTATCCACTCCCCTTGTACCTAGTGCGATCTTGGGTGATGAGAAATAAGAACATGAATCCTTCCCTTTGTTGGTAGGAGGCTTGCCTAAGGATTTCATCACCTTAGGGTTCAAACTCAAGCGACATTTTCTGACATGCTATAGAAATTAGATGAGAGCAAAATTTGTAGTTTGATCTACACATGTAGCGCACTAGAATTTCATTAGTGGTCCTCAGTGATTTTGAACACGAGGAGATGTCTAAGTGGTTGGTGGTGTTCACGGAGTTCCACCCACTAGAGACAACTTTTTTTAGAATTCGAAGACCTATCAAACATCCTCTATAGTGGTGCATCATGATAGCATTGTCACGAGAAGTTACTCACCATGTATGGTCCTTGGTTGAAGAGATAAGGTGTCTTGTTAGGATCCAATCCTCTCAAGGCAAGGGGTGTTAAGGTGGTACATGACCTTAGCATAACCTACTTACCCATTCCTTGGGTTCGGATTAAGACAAAAGTGTGGTGACCCTACTATAGTTGGACATCCGTGTAATACCAATAAATAGGTTGTACTTCATGGTGTGTTTTCTTGTGGAGACCTTGTGACATTCTTTAGTGTGGCCTTATGGAAGGACACGTGAAAAGCATATAATCACCCAATCGAGTCAGTTTACATGTTGTATACTCTATTTTTTGCAAAATCAAAACATAAACAACTAGGTCAACTCACACTTTCAATATCCTTTGACAAATCGATACATTTTTTTGACAATGTGGCATTTGTGTATAAATCAACTCTTTTGTTTTTATTAAAATGGTGCTTCTGTTTATACATCAATGCTTTTGTACCTCTTGACATGTTTGTCAAATAAAATAGACATTTACAAATTGATGCTTTTGTTATGACAATTTGACACTTCTATCAAAATTTAACGCTTTTGTAAATACTTCAATTCTATTGTAGAAAACAACTCAATGCTATTGTCCAAACAACTTGACGCTTTTGTCAAAACTTCAAAACAATAAACTTTAACAAATTGTCTGATTCTATATTTTGGTTTACAAACACTAAATGGTCTAAAATTAATGCAAAACAAACTTGGTTCATTGATATCAATCAAAACAACAAACAAAGTCCGTGGTCTTTATCATCTTGAGCTTGTCAAAAACACTTTCTAGGTTCTCATTAGGATCAAACATAAAATCATTAACACCAAACCATCAAAATTTTTCACTTCAAACGACAACTTAACACTTTGACACAAATCATTTAGACTTAAATCTTTCACCCTCTCACCTAGTTTAGCTTCACACTTGGAAACAATCTATTTTGAAGTATTTAGTTGAAATAGTAAACATCATTTTGGACAAACTTACTTTGGAGTCATGAATCTACTCCTAAAGTTTGCAAGTTCATCATCATCAACATCAAACACAAAAAAATGAGTCTCGAATCTTGTCAGAATTGAGAGTTTCATATATTACATCCACTCACAAAATCGTCCATCATTGGTCCTAAACCTATTAAAGTGTCACTACTAGAAATATTTGAGGCAACTGAAGAATTTCAACAAAGACATTTACATTCAACATCTCTTAGGGTAGATACAACTTGTATGGTTACGACTAGGTCTCAACATAAAAGAAACATGTAAACAAACCCTAGTTACCCTAAAATTCCTACCACTTCAAGTATGAATCTAAATAGATCAAATGTTCCAATTTCTACCAATTCTCCTACCAACATAGGTTTTATTGATCAACCTTTTGGAATTCCACAAACAACTTCTCAAGAGGATGAACTTCTTGCATCAAAAAATATCAAAACTTCAACTCAACCATCTCAAGTTGAAATAGTTCACATAGAGGATATCACTAACAAAACTCATGACTTCACTCTTGAAGAACTCTTAGAAATGCAAAAATACCAAGAGTTTATCAGAGCGTTAGAGGTAGTGATAAGTCAAAACCCCAATCAATACATTTTGACATAAATTAGCTTAGAGAACAACCAACAACATCAAATGTTGGAACAATGAATTGTCAACAAGGAAATGACCCCTTGATACATCATGTTATTGAAAAAATACCTAACCCCTCTTTAAACATACTAGGTCAATCCATGGTTACTTCTCAAGTGATAGATCAAACAAACTTCACAAATCAATACATCAATCCCTTGTACAATACTCAAAATCTAGGGAAACACACAAATTCGAGCATTCAAAACACCAACATTCCACCTACATTCAATTCTCAAAATGTTCACACAAATTTCCTAGTATTCAAAATTATCAAAGTCAAAATCAAATAAATCCTCAAAAACATTGTCTCAACCTCAAGGTCTACAACAACCCCAAGGTCCTCAATAAATATCACAACAATGTCAACGTCCTCAAAAAATGTCACAACAACCTCAAGGCTCTCAACAACATCAAATCATACAACAACAACAAGTACCTCAACGACCTCAAGTTCAAAAATCTCAAGTACAACAACAATAAGTACTATATTAAAGCCAAAATCCTCAACATCAATATCAAAATCCACCACATCAAGGGTCCCGATATCAAAACCTATAATTAGAGAAATTTTCAAAATGTTGCAAATAACATAAAATTAATTCCCCAATCAACAATAGAGCACAATGAAAACAAGAAGCAAAATAAGATGAAACAACATCACCTAGTCTTAAGCCTCCATTGGCCTTCTCCATCTTGCTGAAAACTTGTATAATTGCCCTCAAAATTAAAGTGCAACTATAACCTATGCCAAAGACAAGCAAAATATTGAAGTAATGTGTATGCTCAAGTACTCAAAAACTCTCAAGCATGTTGTGTATAACTCTTGTGTGTTCAAAATGACTTGAAGGAGGGCCTTTTAAAGAATTCCAAATTGAGAATGGATGGCCAGGATTAAAAGTTGGTGAAGCTCTAAGATCAAAGGCCAAGAATCAATGTCATAAGGAGGATTAGGGTTAGGGCAACATTAGGTCAAAGTTAGGGCAATCCTTGAAATGAAGGGTCGAGATTTAGTTGGAGACAATCAAATCAATGGTGGAGAAAAATTGGTAGTTGGAATAATATAAATTATTTAATTTATGGAGGAATGTTGACTTATGAATTAAATAATGGTTTAATTCATAAATGGGAATGAGACAGAAGACAATATTTATAATTATTTTAATTATTTATTTGGTGGGATGGAATGTGGGATAAATAAATGAGTTTATTTGCTAAATGATAATGTTATGGAGGAAATAAGGATTGATCAGTGACACATTTAAACGCAATTTATTTATTTAAATAATCATGGAGGAATGGACATGATTAGATAATTAAATTATGTGAGGGAGAAGCGTGGTCGTCATAGAAAAATATGGTTTGCAAGTTGAGGCCATTTTTATGTGTCTACATTTTGCCCCTCTTTGACATGATGCAGTTTATTACATTGTGTCAAAGAACAAGTCAAAAATATGCCCTAGTTTGAAAGTGAGGAGAGGAAGGATGACGAGGAGGTAGTGGTATGCCCCCTCGAGGACAAGCGGGTTGAAAGAACGTGAGTGTGCTCTAGAAATGGATGAGAGGACTAGAGGATGAAGGAATAGAAGAAATTTAAGCGTGGAAATCATGGATGTGAGGATGAAAAAGGAATACTTCAATATTTTTCCAAATAACATCATAGGCATTGCATAATCATCATTGGGCGGGAAAATGTGACAAATGGACAATAAACACCATGATATGACATAGACCAAGGTGTGCAAGGTCATTCACTTGCGAAAAACAGACAACCACAGACAAGAAATGTCCTAACTCATACTAAAGGCCAAGTTGCCCCAATCTTTTTGTCAAGACACACCAAAGACAACAATCAAGGAAAATTAGGCCATGAGACATCATTGCACCTCTAAATCCTTCATTGGACATCCTCGAGGTAGCTAGTAACATGACCAAGAGATAAAACAATAAAAAGATAAAACAAAATAGACTAGCAAAATCAACAACCATTAAATATGTTTGCCAAGATTTATGTGTCGAAGGTTGATTGCGTGACAGTTTGACAATTTGATAGTCTAACAGTATTGATGATTTGACGATACCTATCGTTAGGAAGGTCACATCCTAAAAATGCCAATGACTACGTGATGAAGCCTATCGTCAGGAAGGACACATCCTGAAAAAGGCCACTAACTATGTGACGAAGCCTGTCATCAGGAAGGACACATCCTGAAAAGGTCAATGACTATATAATGAAGCCTGTCGTCAGGAAAGACACATCCTGAAAAGGCAAATGATGTTTTGACAGGGTCCAATTCCAAGAAGGACACATCTTGAAGGGGACCATAAAGTGACTAGGTTGACATTGTGTTGGCAATTTGACGAATGTTTGGCTTGATGATTGACTGGGCTATGTTGTTTGTTGGTTCGCGATTTGAATGTGGATGTTCAAATGACTGTCTTGGTTCTAAGTGTGACTATGTCTGACTTATTTGTCAAAAATGACAAACCCTAAAGGACTGACCTAGGTGGCCTCGGGGGCACATCAACTGATGGCCTTGCCTACGTCATGCACTCAAAGATCTCGTAGTTCGACAAGGATAGACAAACATATTGAAGATGGATTGACATGTTTTGACTTGACTAGACAAACCCTAAGGGACTGAACCTAGGGGGCCTCAGGGGCACATCGACTGATGGCCTTGCTTACGTAGCAAATGCGCAGAGACCTCGTAGTTCGACAAGGACAGACAAACGTATTGAAGATGGATTGACATGTTTTGATTTGACCAGACAAACCCTAAGGGACTGAACCTAGGGGGCCTTGGGGGCACAATGATTGATGGCCTTGCCTACGTAGCAAATGCGCAAAGACCTCGTAGTTCGACAATTTACAAAGACTAAAACGACTGACATGACTAACTTTGACTCTGTTTTTGGGATTTGTGATGTTATTTGGATGTTTTTGTGCTTTCTTCAGGACGTTTTTCAAATTTTTAGGTCTTTTTTCAAGACTTTTTATGATTTTTAGAATTTTTTAGGACTTTTAATGATTTTTAGGAAATTTTTTTTTCAAGACTTTTTATGATTTTTAGAAAATTTTCAAGACTTTTAATGATTTTTAGGATTTTTTCAAGACTTTTTATGATTTTTATGATTTTTTTAGGACTTTTAATGATTGTCAAGACCATGTGTGATACCCACTGCAGTCTCATGATAAAATATTGCCCCTAGTCAAGTTGACATAAATGACATGACCGGTATGGATGATAGGTGGTGCATAAGACTTTGCTGTCAACCACTGTCGGCCATGGAAAGAAACGTCATGATGTCAGGGTGAAATGTTTTGATGAATGTAAAAAAAATGGATTTTATTATGGACTAAGGTAGATAGAGTGACAATAGATGTCAAAGCAATGACTGACTACACATGGCGCCTGTTTGGCAGGTTTTCACCATGGTACTTATCCAAAGCGCCTGTTTGCCAGGTTTTCACAATTGGATGAATTATTTCTCTGTATTTTTGTCATTTTTTTTTTTTTGCTATCACTAGGATGCCTGTTTGCCAGGTTTTCATCCAAGTGACGATATTTTTATATTTTTCAATTTTTAATGGTTGTTAGCCAGACTTTCTGATGCTATGTATAGAACTTGCGTAAATGCAGACTGTTAATTGGCTCTGTCAATTGTTCACCATCTGGAGTAGCCAACTGATATGCATTAGAACGAAATGACGCGGTGATGATGTATGGACCTAGCCAATTGGGCTTAAACTTGCCTGGTTTTTCTCTATCAGACTGATTCTTAGGATTTTGCATGAGAACCAGGTCACCAATGTCAAATTTTTGAGTGATCACTCTTTTGTTGTAGCTTTTGCAAAGATGATTTTGATATGCCTGTAAGTGGTTCAAGGCATTATGTCTGCATTCGTCTAGCATTTCTAATTCATGCAGTCGTGACTGTCGATATTCTTCATTAGTGATTAGACCTTTCATAGAGACTCGTAGAGATGGAATTTTGACCTCTATGGGCAAGATGGCTTCGACTCCAAAGAAGAGGGCAAATGGAGTGGCTCCAGTGGGAGTACGAATGGTAGTACGATATACCCACAAAGCAGGATTGAGTTGTATGTGCTAGTCCCGACCAACATCATTGACGGTCTTCTTAAGAAGTTTGATGATCGTTTTATTAGATGCCTCAGCTTGACCATTTCCTTGTGGGTAGTAAGGCATGGAGAAGTGGTGTCGGATATGGAAGCATTCAAAAAGTTCACGGACATCCTAATTTTTGAAGGGACGACCGTTATCTGTGATGATGGATTGTGGAATACCATATCGACAGATGATATAGTTGAGGATAAACTTGGAAATTTGTTTGTTGGTAATGTAAGTAAGCGAGATGGCTTCGATCCACTTAGTAAAGTACTCAGTGGCGGTAATGATGAATTTGTGGCCATTGGACGAGGTAGGATGGATCTTGCCCACGAGGTCAAGTCCCCATTGTGCAAAGGGCCAAGGAGAAGTAATCGACTGAAGTTCCTGCACTGGTGCATGAATCAAGCCACTATGTATCTGACATTGGTGACACATTCTAACAAATTCAAGTGCATCTTTCTCAATGGTCGGCTAGTAATACCCAAGTCTTGTTATCTTTTTGGCTAAAGTAGGACCATTCGAATGGGATCCGCATATACCCTCATGTACCTCTCACATGGTCATTTGTGCTTCGTTAGTGTCAAGACATCAAAGAAGGGAGTTATCAAAGCTACGACGGTAAAGGGTATCACTGAGGATGGTGTATCTGGTGGCTTTTCAGATAAAGGACTTTCGTTGGTTATTAGATAGGTTGGGGGGAAGGGTTTGAGACTTGAGGTAGTCATAAATGTCTTAATACCATGGAGAGTTGGGACCAACAAGTTCACAAACCATTTCTGATTCTGGTATGTCATATGCAGGAACCAAAAGTTGTTCTACCAAAAATTCAAATTGAGGCACATTACTAGGAATGTACATGAGAGAGCCAATTGTGGCCATTGCATCTGCTACCTTATTTTGTGCTCTTAGAACTTGCTCAAAAGTCACCATGTGAAAATATGTTTGAAAGCTGTCAACCATTCATTTGTAAGGCATTAATTTCTCGTCCTTAGTGTCATAGTCATCGTTGACTTGGTTAATGACCAACTGAGAATCTCCATAGACATGAAGTGTTCTAATTTTCCATTTGATGACCATTCTGAGTCCCATGACAAGTGCCTCATATTCTACCACATTATTTGTACATGGAAAAGCAATGCAGAAGGACTTAGGAATGGAGTCTCCTTGAGGGGTGATAAACAATATTCCTGCCCCTGAGCCATGATTAGTATGAGATCCATCAAAATATAGCCTCCAAGGTGACTTAGGTTCTATATGAAATATTGACTCATCTGGAAAGTCTACTACTAGTGGATGATTGCCCTGTATAGGTGCGTCTGCCAGTTGGTTTGCTATCACTTGTCCCTTTATCGCCTTTCTATCCACATACTGAACATCATACTCACTCAAGATCATTACCCATTTTTCCAGGCGACCTGTCAATGCTGTAAGACTTAGGAGATATTTTAGGGGATGAATCTTCGCCACTAAGTGTGTCTGGTGATTCAACATGTAGTGTCTTAATTTATGAGCAACAAAGACAACTGCTAGGAAAGCACGTTCGATGGTTGTGTAATTTAGCTCATATCTGACCAGTGTCCTACTGATGTAGTATATGGCCCTTTCCTTTTCTTCATGGTCATTTTGTGCTAGTAGTGCCCCCAGTGTTGAAGTTGTTGCAGACATGTATAGAATCAAAGGTTTCCCTTCGATTGGTGGCACTAAAACAGGGGGTGATAGTAGATAATATTTTATTTGTTGGAAGGCCTCTTGACATTTATTTGTCCACACAAAAGGGATACTTTTGCGCAGAAGATACTGAAATGGATGAAACTTGTCTGCCAATTGTGCTATGAAGCGTCAGATAGATTGTAACCTGCCTTGCAATGTCCTGAGTTCACTTATCCCTTTTGGAGGAGGCATGTCTAATATGGCTTTCACCTTGGCAGGATCAACTTCAATGCCTCTACGAGAAACAATGTACCCCAAAAGTTTGCCGGATGTCACGCCAAAGACACATTTCTTTGGATTCAAGCAAACCTTGTATTCTTCCAGTCTCTTGAAAATTTTGTCTAACACCTTCAAGTGGTTTGTTCGTGTCAAAGATTTTTCCAAAAGGTCATCTACATAATCTTCCATTATCTTGTGCATCATGTCATGGAATATGGTTGTCATGGCTCTCTGATATGTGGCACCCGCATTCTTAAGACCAAAAGGCATGATGTTCCAACAGTATGTGCCCCAAGGACATGTGAATGCTATTTTGTGTTGATCTTTAGGGGCAATACAAATCTTATTATAACCGGAAAAACCATCCATGAGGGACAACATCTCATATCCTGCCGTAAGATCCACTATGATGTCTATGTTTGGCAAGGGAAATTCATCCTTTGGACATGCTTTATTCAGGTCCCAAAAATCTATGCAGATGTGGATTTGACCATTTGGCTTTGTGACCGGTACAAGATTTGATATCCATTCAGCATAGTCTATGGACCATACGAATCCTACATCTAACAATTTCTTAAGTTCTACTTTGACTAACAAGGCGATCTGTGGGTGCATCTTTTGCAACTTCTGTTTCACTGGCTTGGCGTCTGAAAAATAAGGGAAAATGGTGCAAGAAAAGTTCTGGATCCAACCCAGGCATATCAGCATAAGACCACGCAAAGTTGACCTTACGCTCTGAAAAGAATTTTTGGAACACAGGTTTCTCATCCTCTGTCAAAGATGCCGTGAAGAGGACCATCTTAGGATCTTCTGCTATAGATATGTTTACTTCCATAGTGTCCTTTATGAGCATGGCCGATTTTTCTTGAGTTACGGGGAGAAAGTCCAATTCTCCATCCTTAGGCGCATCCTTTATTTTTACTTCTTTATCGTCAGAAGGTGCCTTGCGGTTTTCACCTAAAGATGTGTCATTTTTTGCTTTATTTTTATTTTTCATTTTGCAACTAGAGGATGGAGCAATCTCCCCAAAGTAAGTGACATGATCTAGGTCAATGGAAAATCCAGCCTTGTGGTCTCCACTTGGTATACCCTCACACAGTCCCATGAATTATGCAATGGCCTCATCATTTTGAAATATGTCCATAATTGGCGGGCCTTGTTGATTCCAATCGATTAGTTGTGGGTAGACTAAGGAAATACCATCATCAGTATTGGTGAATGGTGGGTAGGATGTGGAAAGCATGCCGACAGATTCAAAGAGCTTAAAGATAAAATTGTCATCGTCGGGCTCTATATCAGATTCTATCTAGTACCTTGCCTCGCTTGATTCACACTCATCAGCAAAGTAAGGAGCAAAGGGAGTGGAGCTAGGGTCAGTAGTGTCATGTGGCAATTCAAATGAATCTGAATGATGGTCATTAGGTTCAATAGGGTAGACGAGTATGTCGGGATTATGGTCAATGGGAGTAGAAGAGGATCCAGACTTGGTGTTGTTTGGTGTCATGTCAATTTTGAACATTTTCCAGAATCTCTCGTCAAATGTAGGCTCTCCTGGTTCGCAGAACAAGTCCTCAAGGAAACAGTCACTCAGGGATCGCTGCGAGCCAAATTCCCATTTGTGGGAGTCAGTTTCAGAAAGGGGATCTTCAATTGTCTTGACACAGTTTGAAGCATTTACTCTCTCGCTAGAAAGTGCATTGGTACTATGATCACCAAATTCTTGTGGTCCTAATCCTAACCCAAGATGTTTAGGTCTTCCTTTAGGTGCTAGAGGTTCTCGCCTTCCTGTCTTGTGCTTGCTGAGGCCACTAATTCCATCGTAGCCTTTTTCCTTTATCATTTCATATCCTTTACCATATATTTTTACTGGCAAGGGAGTTGGATCCTTTGGTTCTCTATAAATCCAAGATAGCATGTTGTCAGTGTCCTCTTGACTCATTTCACCCCACTTTATGAATACTGTTTTTGGAGGTACTTTGAAAATTTCTTTTGACTCTAACATGAAGCAAGGCTTTCCGTAGACCTGGGGAGACTTGGGCATCTTCGTTATGCAATAGACCGTATTCAGCTTATACTCTCCACACCCTTAGTCCTAAATCTTAACACTTGCGTCGATACTTGGGGTGATGGATGAAGTGGTAGATGTCATGGAGGTGGTCATGGTTGCCGAAGAAGCAGAAGTGGATGTGGATGTGGGAGGCTTTGCAAGTGTTGATGGGTCAAGGAATTTAGAGGATGACGATGTTGAAGCTTCATGGTTAATAGGAACTTGGTGCTCTGAGACACCTCTTAAATTGGTACAATATTGAAATGGGTCAGGGTCTCCATATATGGTAATCTCAGTGCCATCAAAGGGAAACTTCAAACACTGGTGATATGTGGAAGGGACAACTTTTAGGGCATGGATCCAAGGTTGACCAAGTAGAATATTGTATGGAAGTTCTAGATCTAGGACTTGACAAGTGGTGTCCACAATGACTGGTTCGATACGAATTGGAAGTATAATTACACCCCGAGAGGAATGTTCTTCATCGTCATAGGCCTTGATAACAATGCTCTTTGTAGCGTCTACACAAGCATCAGAAAAGCCTAGGGCCTTAACCAATTTTAAGGAGCATATGTTCAGTCCTACTCCACCATCTACTAACACTCATTTGACCTTATGCTTATGGATAAAGAATTCAATGTGAAGGGCATCATTATGATTGGATTTGGATGATGAGTAGTCTTGGTTTGAAAAATTTATATGGTGGGGAGTGGTAAGATATCCCACCATGGCCTCAAATTGATTGAGATCAATGTCTTGGGGAATGAAAGACTCTTGTAATGTTTTGTCGAGTATAGCCTTATGCATTGGGGAAATGCGTAGCAACTCAAGTATAAAAATATGTGCAGGTGTCTTCCCAAGTTGGTCAATGAGGTTAAAATGTCCTTTAGACTAGGACTGTTTGGTTAATGGACATGACTGCGATTGTTGAGTGAACGGGCCAGCTATTGTTATCTTTGGTTTTCTAGGAGGAGGAGGGCCGACTATGGTGACTTTTCCCCCACGGGTAGTGACATTGCATTCAGGGGAATTTCTGACAGTAACTGTGTTGACATGTTCAGTAGTTGTTCTAATATGATTTATGATAGGTCCACCAGAATAGTCATATGCAATACGAGCATGGTTGGCTCGATTATTGTTATTGGCTTTTGACGTCGAAGGGTTACTAGAACCATGGTCCCGCAGTGGGTTATTATGTATGATATGGTCTGAATTAGATGAAAATTGTGGTCCACCTATCTCAATGGTACGATTCTCGATAAGGTCTTGTACCAAATTTTTCAGTTGTCGACAAGAGGAGGTTTTATGTCCTTTTGCTCGATGATAATCACAAAACACGTTGTCATCCCACCAAAATGGTTTAAACTACCTTGGGTCATATGGTTTTGGGTCCTCAAGTGTGATGACACCATTTTGAAGGAGTTTCTTGAGGACTTCTTCAATGGGCTCACCCAAGGGGGTGTATGTGCGACTCCTGGGGATTATCTAGGTTGTCGGGGCTGCCTTTGATTTTGGTTATTCTGATTACCTTGGTTATTTTGATTTGTCTGTACAACATTGGCAGCATGGTTATGTGTGGTCATATGTGTATTTTGTGGTTGAGCCCCTTTAAGGGTAAGAACAAGACCCATTGCATTGACAGCCTTAGCGTCTACAACGCCATCATTGGTGACATGTTTATTCTTAACCCAATATTTGTTCTTGTTAGTGGGTGGACTTGCATTTGTGTTTTTAGGACCGTATTTTAATCTTCCCTCAACAATAAGGGCTTTCTCAAGTTAGACACCTTGTTCGACTAGGTCTGCGAAGCTTGTACAACAATGAACTCGCAAGCCATTTCTCAATGGGCCTAGGAGTGTTTGTACAAAAATGTCAACCTTCTCTTTTTCAGGTATGTCTATGTGGTAGCGACTTGCTAGGCCTCTCCATCATTGGAAAAATGGGATAAAAGTTTCACCAACATCTTCTTGTGTAAGTGTGCATAAGCTAGTGATGGAGGTGTCTGTATCAATGTTATAGGCATAATTTGTCACAAATTTTTGTACAAGTTCATTCCATGTTTTTATCCCCTTGAAAGTGGAGAACCATTCAAGTGTGGGTCCTGTTAGACCCTTGGAGAAGAGTCTCATCAAGTAAGTGTGTTCATATGCAATGTCCATACAGTTGGTCGTGAATTCTTGAACGTGTTCAATAGGATTTGTCTTGCCCTTGTATTTGGTGAAGTTTAGGGCCACATATCTAGGAGGAAATGGTGGCATGTATAAAGTTGTGTCAAAAGGATATGGACATAGGTCATATGACATTGGTGGCATTTTGTTGGATGTTTGCATGTTTTCCATCTATTTTAGGAGGTCTGACACTCTGGCTTTCAAGGCGTCTATTATGGGATTATTGGTCACATCACACATGGTAGTGATGGGTATCCCTTGAGTCCCCATTGATTGTGATAGCATGGTCGAGTTTGAATGTGACATGTGTTGTTGTGAAATGTATGATATGTTTTGGTTTGGTGATTGTTGGTATTGCCAGTTTGGATGAGGAATGTGTTGTTGCGTGTGGATTTGTGATGAATATGTGGGGATGTGCGATCCAACCATATTTGTTGATATTTGGGGGATCTGGTAACCTTGAATATTTTTGTTCCCAAAGGTATTCATTTGTTGTGTCATTTGAGTGCCTTGTCCATATTGGAAGAATTGTCCATGTGGGATGTTGGTATTTTGTCCTTGTGAGGCATTGATGTTTAGTTGTGACAATGTGTTGACGTTTGGTTGGGGACCTCTAATAAGAATACGTTGTTTAGTTCCTCCAAAGGGGTTGAATGAGGTTCCAACATAAGGATTTGATGATGATGTCCCTATAGTCATAGATGAAGTTCCAAATATGGGGTTTGAGGAACTTGCCCCCATTGATGTAGATCCAAGGGTAGTTCCAACTGTTTGTGAAGATGTCATTGACATTGCGGGCATGGATTGTGAGATTGCTTGTGGCATGGTGGGTGTTCCTCCAATAGATGTTGCATTGATTGAGTTGGAGGTGTTTTGAATTATGGTGCCACTAGATGTAACATTGATAGTGCTTGTAGAAATTTGTGTGGTGACAACAGTGTTATTGTTGGAGGCATTGTTCATGTTTTGTTGAGGTGTTGAGTTTTGTGTCGTGTTGTCTGGAGAAGGTCTTATGGTATTGATGTCAAAGCCTCTTCGTAGTTTTTCCCCTTGGTCTAAAAGCATAGCAAGGTATCTGTCAACATCATTCAGGACCAAGTCCTCTACAAATGAAGCTATGTCAGGATTTTGGGCTGCAGCCTCTAAATCCTCCACTAATACTTGTCCATTGTGGTCTCTCTGTATGAATGGTTTGAATGGATTTCAAGAGGATGTTGGTAGGTTCATGGAAGATTGTATGTTCATGTTGGTAAATGGATTGTTAAAAGTCATGTCTTGGTTTGTGTCATAAGCGTTGGTGTTGAAGTCTTGTCCAAAGTTTTCCATTTGTCTTTTCTTTCTTTGAAGCCTAGTTTCCACCATAAAAGAGATTGCTCAAATAAGGATGATGATTATGAAAAATAGTCTATTTTTTTGGTGTTTTTGTGATAAAGGATGACAATGCAAGGTGATTATGACATTTTCCTAAGGAAATGACAAGATTTCCAAAGAAATATGTCAAATGCCAAGGTGACAATGATGACTAGGATGACAATGTTGATTAATGCAAGGTGATAAAATTGACTAGGTGAAAAATGAGGACTAGGATGATAATGTTGACTAAAAAGGCGACCAATGCAATGTCTAGGTGCAAAATGAGGACCAGGGTGAACAATATTTTTGGATGTTTTTGGATTTTTAGGAATAAAATATGCAAAGTATGGACTAAGATGAATGCAATTTGGAGAAAGGTTTTCCTAACCACTCTAAGCTTAATCTATGTCTTAATGTTGGTTATCAAAGGAATTGTTAAAGGGATTAAGTGACAAGGTCAAAATGACTAGTGAGTTTTCCTAACTAGACTGTTGAGTTAGAAATTCTCCCAAAAGGACAATGATTGAAAAGGACATTGGTGACTAAGTCCCAATATTACCTACTCTTGAAGGCAATGATTTTGCAAAGTGTGGTGAGGTGGCCTAATCCAAAGTCTGCAAAGAGGAAAACCTAAGGACAAGTCTATGTAGGAAAGGGTGATTATGAAGCCTAGGGAATGCAACTAAAATTAACAAGGTTGATCCTAAGGTAAAAATGCAAGCTAATGGTTGAATGATGAAAATTTTGAGAAACTTCAGTGCTGGTGTCTAACAAAGACTTCTAGAAAAGATGTTTGACAACAGGAAAAATTGTTGGATTCGAATTCAGTTTTGTTATGTTTTGATGAAAATTTTGAATTGTCTGAAGTTGATTGTTTCGTTTCCATATTTGTGATTGTTGTGTATATTGTTTGAGAATCCAGAAAACACTTGGAAAGCATGATATTTTGAATGTGTAATCAATCACAAAGAAGACAAGCACAATCCTATGGTTAGGTCAGGACAATATCTGCTAGATTCCACTTGGGTTTCCCCATCCACATATCCTTAGCGTGTGAATCCAGAAGCTTGGCTGCACGGGCTCCCCCTTACAGTGCACTCTCTTCTCAGGTCAACCAAGCTTCCAGCGCCCATAAAACTCCCATGGCGCGCTGATCACCTCTACTAAAGATTGTGAAGATGTGGATGCCTTCACAACGACCGTTGTTGCGCTAGTGGATATAAGGTTTTTGGCTACTACACAAAAGTATTTAGTTTGGGAAACCTGTTCGAGTGGCCACACATGAGGAAAAGATTAAGCTTCGTTTAGGAGGCACTCTAGCCTGAAGAGGTTACACTCAACAGGGTTTTGGGGAGTACTACTTTGTCTGTATGACACATCCGTACTCATAATCCTAGGCTTTCCATTAGGATTCACATTTATATATCGGTCGGGGTTAGCTTGGCCAAAGAGCTCCGTTGCCGGTCTGAGTCACCTTGGGGTGAGTACTTTTTCCCACCAAGGAAGGCCCAATTTCCTAGAGTCAATAACATTTTCTCTTGCACCCAGGATCGAACAAGTGCGCAAGGGGAGAGGATACTCCTATTATTGAATCAAAGGTTACACAAGTTGAAAGCATTTGTTCATTTTAATATCCAAATTGAAGTGTGAGGCAAACACATCAAACACTTTGTTCATTTTAATCCAAGCTTATGATGTCAACTCAAGCACACAAGTTCTTTTTAGGCCCGCTAATCCTTCGATGTGAAAAAAAAAGCACTCAAGATAAAGCAAAATTGAAGCGAGAGTCCTGCAAAAACACAATTAGTAGTTTTGAGTCTCCAATCTTTGGCAAGCGAAAGTGGATGTGGCAAATCTTGAATCATGGACATTTAAACCTAGTCCTCAAGCTTCCATTGGTTGACCTCCATTGGCCTTCTCCATCTTGCTGAAAACTTGTATAATTGCCCTTAGATTTGAAGTGCAACTATAACCTATGCCAAACACAAGCAAAATATTGAAGTAATGTGTATGCTCAAGCACTCAAAAGCTCTCAAGCATGTTGTGTGTAACTTGTGTGTTCAAAATGACTTGAAGGAGGGCCTTTTAAAGAATTCCAAATTGAGAATGGATGGCCAGGATTAAAAGTTGGTGAAGCCCTAAGATCAAAGGCCAAGAATCAATGTCATAAGGAGGATTAGGGTTAGGGCAACATTAGGTCAAAGTTAGGGCAATCCTTGAAATGAAGGGTTGAGATTTAGTTGGAGACAATCAAATCAATGGTGGAGAAAAATAGGTAGTTGGAATAATATAAATTATTTAATTTATGAAGGAATGTTCACTTATGAATTAAATAATGGTTTAATTCATAAATGGGAATGAGAAAAAAAACAATATTTATAATTATTTTAATTATTTATTTGGTGGGATGGAATGTGGGATAAATAAATGAGTTTATTTGCTAAATGATAATGTTATGGAGGAAATAAAGATTGATCAGTGACACATTTAAACATAATTTATTTATTTAAATAATCATGGAGGAATGGACATGATTAGATAATTAAATTATGTGAGGGAGAAGCGTGGTCGTCATAGAAAAATATGGTTTGCAAGTTGAGGCCATTTTTATGTGTCTACAAAACCAAATCCCACCACAACATCAACATCAAGCATCCCATCACAACACAATCTCATAAAATCAACAAAATATCCAATATCAATAACCACCAACACAACATCAAAGTTAACCTTTGCAGTATTAAAAATATACTACCCTACAATAGCTGCAACAACAACAACAATTGATGTCACAACCAAATCTGAAACAATTATCATGTACATCAATTTTCAATAACCAAATCCATCACAACAAAAAATTTCCCCTCAAAATCAATATGGATCTTATAGTTCATCCCCTCAACATCAAGGAAATCTGCAACATCAAACCAGTTTTACACCTCAAGGAAATGATCAAACAGGTCCTCTATATTGAGGCAATTCACAATATCAAATTGGTAATCATCAATTTCAAGTGGGTTCATATGACATGAATGTTCCTCCTTATTATTAGACACACATGAAAACTGAGAGGGGGCAGGTGAATTAGTTGTATATTAAAACCTTCAAGCCCTTATTAACCTTCAAACCCTTATTAAGCATTAACATGAATGCAAACAATGAAAAATAAACACATCAACCATACACAATAGAACACCATATTTTACATGGAAAACACTAATCAAGGAAAAACCATGGTGAGGATTAACTCACATAAATGGATAACAACACCAATTACAAAAGGCTCACTATTGGAAGGGCTCACTGCCCAAAGGACTCATTGTCCAAAAGAAACAAAGGCTCACTACCAAGGGCTCACTACTTGGATAGAAAGAGAATAGAAAGAGACTACTACAAGGAGGTTAACTACCTCAAAGCAATAGGAAAATCCACCACAACAACTCTACACAATCTGTAGCCTTCGGCTCACTACCTCCAACAACTTTAGGCACACTGAAATATAGACACCTTCTACTCACTGCTTCTGATAGTCATAGGTGTTCATTCTCAGACTTAGATATCAATACTTGATCATACTTACATCATTTCACATCACACATAATATCACTCACTTCTCCAATAAATGGCCTTGCATATATATCCTCTGTAACCTCAAACAATCTTCTCTAGGTCCACCTCAATGAAACACATTCACCTCAAACGTGCAACCATCAAATAGGTTGGCACCAAAAACCTCCGTAGTGGAGATAAGTGAGGGTGGACCACACCAAGGGTTAACCAGGACCTAGATCTACACCGAAACGCTACACCACACTCCCACAAACAATGAAGTACATCCACAAGCAGTGCCAACACGCTAGGTCATCCAAATTGGTATTAACGCTAACAAGAAATCACATTCATACTTCACCAGGTCCAAAAACAACCATTTCAAAACATCACACAACATCCTAGAATATTCCAACACCAACAAAATATTCAACAACACTACCGCAAACACCTACAACTAAAAAATACTATCATCCTGTGTAACTAATCAAACTGCCACTGAGACACAACACATGATCCAAGCTTGCAGAAAAGATGAACACCAAAACATCTGGGAAGATAGATACAAGCAATAAATTAACACATTCCAAAATCCACAAGACAAGAAACTTCAACATGGAGAAATGCAAAGCAATTCCATTTCTCTGAGACAACCTTCTTCATAGGCCAAAGACAGTCCAACACACTGTTAAACACATCTTCCATTGCCACATGATCCAAAACCTAAAAATCTGGATATAACACCTTTGAACACTTCTAAACATCACATAAAAATTTCACAAGAACATCTTCAAGCATGAAGAAATGTGGAGCACAATACAAAACACACCGTGATCACCTTGTACACTCTTTGTGCAAATTTTCTAAAAAGCACTTAGAAACCAAGTGACCATGTTGCATCTACAATACTTGCTCGATACCACAAACACCTTCTCATCATAACCACACTAGAGGTTGACATAGGTTGACATCAATGACAACACTAATGACAACATAGTGCAACAATCTCCCCCTTTGTCTTTGATGGCAACACCTACTGAAAAACCATCAACAACAAAAGCAACTCTGATCTCCAACTCTCAAGCAACACTCCCCCTCACTTGAATATTTCTTCCATTTTAGACTTATTTCCTTCTCTCCCTCTTTTCCTCTATTTCTCATACTTCACTCTCCCCTTTGACATTGATGGAAAAGGGAAACACTTCAACTCTTCAATTATCTCTCTCACACTCTTAGGCACAACATATGCTCCACTGACTGCACCAACTAAAGACACCACTACCTTCTCCACCTAAGAGGTAGCCTTCATCAATCTAGGATAAAGAATAAATCTTGAATTTCTCCCTTGGCCAGATGCACAAGCTTATTCATCTTGTTGAAAGGAGGTGCAATAACCCCTAGCTTGTTTCTAAGATACTCAAATGTATCTTTTGGAAGAGCCTTTGTGAATTTTTTTCTATTTGATCCTTTTTAGGAACATACTCTAACTAACATACTCTAACTTTACTTCATTCTCAGAAAATTTATCTTAGAAAGTGATTCCAAATAGAGATATGCTTTGTTCTTGAATGCATTACCAAATTTTTTGAAATGTTGGTAACACTTGTATTATCACACAAGATAGAGATAGGTTCATCAAATGATACTTTGATATCTTTCAATGTCTGCTTCATCCATAACACCTGTGTGTAGCAAGATGTTGCAACAATATATTCTACCTCTGTAGTAGATAATGATACTGAATCTTGCTTCTTACTCAACCAAGAAACTAGTTTGTTTCCAAGGAAGAAATCAACTCCACTTGTACTTCTTCTGTCATTCGTATAACCTGACCAATCTGTACCTATATAAGCCCTCAAAGAGAAATCAATATCCTTAGAATACCATAGACCATAGTCTAGAGTGCTCTTCAAGTATCTGAATGTCCTTTTGACTGCTACCACATGTGATTCTCTAGGATCTTCTTGAAATATTTCCACAAGACATATTGCATGCATGATGTATGGTCTAGTTGTAGTTAGATATAGTAATCCACCAATCATGGATCTATACTCGGTCTAATTTGTCTTAGGAGATTCATCACTTTTTCTCAATTTATAATGAATATACCTCTTTCTAATTGATTGATTTGTAGCCCAAGGAAGAAATTCATCTCCGCAAACATTGAAATTTCAAACTCATTTTGCATCTCCTCTGTAAACCTTTTATGCATTAACTCATTTCCTCCAAAGATTATGTCATTAAGAAACACAACTACAATCAGGATTTGATCTCCCTCAACTTTGAAGTAAAGATTGCTATCTGCAGTACCTTTTTTGAATCCCTGCTACAGTAGGTACATGTCCAATCTTGCATACCAAGCTGTAGGAGCCTATTTAACTCCATACAATTCTTTCTTCAACTTGCAAACAATATTAGGATCTTCTGATAACTAAAAAAATCCTGGCTATTCAATATATACCTCTTCTTTTAACTCACCATTTAAGAATGCAAATAATTGGACACAAAAGCAAATGTATACCTCTTTTTTACTTCCATCTGATATATCTTAAAGTCTTTATGTGTTATAAAATCTAAAAACATCTTGATATCTCCCATTCTTTCTACTGGAGAAAATTTCTCTTCAAAATATATTCCTTCCACTTGTGAGTAGCCTTTACACACAAGACTAGCCTTGTTTCTGATAGCTTCTCCATTATCATTCAAATTATTCCTAAAAAACCCATTTAGTTCCTATCACATCCGTGTTTGTTGGTCTTGGGTCTAGTTCCCATGTTTGATTCTTCTCAATCTTCCTCAATTCTTCTTCCATAGCTTTGATCCAATTTTCATCCTTGCGTGCTTCAATGACTATTTTAGGCTCTATCTCAAAAAGTAAACAAAAGTTTATTTGTTCCTTTTCCATAACAACTTTTCTTCTTGTCAGCACACCTTTGCTTTTGTGTCCAATTATTTGATCCTAAGAATGATTCCTCTGTACATACTTAGGATTCTTTTCCAGAGCTTCTTCCTCTTTAAATGCCATATCTTTTTCTTTCTCTTCTTTTTCTTCTTCTCTACAAGGGGTTTCATCAAATTCATATCCTTCTATCAGCAGCGAGCTTTGATGTGATTCTTCATCCACTTTGACACTTGCACTTTCAACTATCTTCTTTAGCCTTTTGTTGTAGCACCTGTATGCCTTGCTCTTTGTAGAATATCCAAGGAATATTATTTCATTTGATCTTGCATCAAACTTTCCTAAGTTCTCTTCATCTCTCTTGATATAACATTTACTTCCAAACACTCTAAAATATTTCATAGTAGGAGTTTTTCCATACCATAGCCCATAGGGGGTCTTTGAATTGTTCACTCATGCTTGACCTCTATTAAGAATGTAGATTGTAGTATGAATTAATTCTATCCAATAAACATTTGGTATATTTTCTTCCTTCAACATGGTTCTTGTTGCCTCTTGAACTATCATATTCTTCCTCTCCACAACTCCATTCTACTACGGAGTTCTAGGAGTTGATAAATTCCTTTTTATCCCATGATCTTCACAAAAATTGTAAACTCATTGGAGATGAACTCACCACCGCTTTCGGACCTTACTGATGTAGAGAAGGGTGGAGGTTTCTATTCAATCACAATTTGAACACATTTTTCAACTTGGAAACCCTAACTTGGTCTTTATCTAAAAAATTCTTCAAATTGCCTTGTAGCACTCCAAACAATGATTTTTCATCATATCTTTCAAAGAAGACTACAAACCCACAATTGAATTACCATTTTTGATACCCTTTATGCTCTTTTTCAACATATCAAATTTTTAAATAGATTTGTTTTGTAACAATACCCTCTAAAATTGACTGCTATGTTGGGACTAGGTCAAATTAGCCCTTTTTTCCAAAGCAACTACATGAAATATTTCCTCCAATATACCAAACTTCATTCCATGACTTCATCCAGGTCACATGGGGTCTAAAACTACAATTTTTATCAACTAGAACATTAAAAAACTCACCTATCTTCAAAACCCTACTTCTACCTACACTCCTAAGCTTAACACATAAATATTAGGCTAGGGCTTGATCAAACTCTGCCCAACCTCCATCCCTTGCATCTACAAACCCTACCAACATGAAAAGCAACCTAAATGATTCCATTCCACTGATTTGTAGATTTTTTCACTAGTGGAATGGTTCAATAATCCATTTTTCACTCAAACCCTCCTAGCTAGGGTTTCCCTGACTATTTTTAGTGAAAACCTTCTAAATCTCTTTAAAATTTATGAAATCGAATGAAATCAACTGGAAATGTTAGAAGACCTAACACTCTATCAATTCAAATCAATTTTGCTTCTGTAGCAGCAAATAAACAATGAAAACACAACTGAAATAAAGATTTCTTATTGTCTGATCACCAAATACAATTCCAGAAGAATACCTCGAACTCTCCAAGGAATATTTATACCTTTTCAACCAAAAGCCAATGGTTTCAAACTAATTTTTGAATATATGACCATTCAACTTCCATACAAGCCAAAATGCAAAGTTGCTTTGCAAGTTTTGCAACATTTGCAACAAAATGACAACTGATAAGTAGGAGGTATTTTCCATAGTGTGTCAAATTGTGATATTGCTATCAAGATTCAACTGTGTAGTTTTATGAGTCAAACTCATTGAATCATGTTTCATGAGTAGTGGTTCACAAGAACCCATCTCGCATGATAATGAAGTGTCCACTTAGCACTCATTACATCTAAGTGATGCTCATAGATGTGAAGCACTGGGCCTTCCTAGGAGGTCACCCATCCTAGTACTACTCCAGCTCAAGTGCGCTTAACCATAGAGTTTCCTCCAAGGTTAAGCCCACTTAGCTTACAACCCCATTTACAAAAAAAACCCCACATGACAAAAAAACCACTTACAACATGTCAACATGGTCTTAATAGACCTTATTAAAACAAAAGTGAGTCAACACACCAAAAACCTAACATCTAGCACCCTATTGCATAATGAAAGCTAGGTGCCCCTGCACCATACACCCAGAGAGAACAAAATCTCAAGTTCCACTTGAGATCAGATCTTGCACTGTGGTACCATGTTTCTTGATGTCATCCTCTGTCATCCAAGTGGCATCCTCCATTGGAAGACCTTGCCACTTCACTAGGTACTCATTGCACACATTGTGCCTTGTTCTTTTAGCTTCCTTTGTGTCCAAGATGCAATCAAGCTTCAATGGATAACTTGGTGGTAAGTCCTTGATCCAATATTCATTTGGAACTCCTAATGTACCTGCATCTTCACCTGCAATCATAGATCCTTTAAAAGGATATAGGTTAGAAACATTGAAAATTGGAGAGATAGCCACTCTAGGAGGGAGTTCTATCTCATAGGCATTTACTCCAAATTTGTGGACCACCCTACATGGCCCAATATTTTTCATCTACATCTTTGAATACTTCCCTTTTGGTAGCCTTTCCTTCCTTAAATGAGTCAACACCAAGTCCCCCACTTTGAATTGAACCTAGCTCTTCTTTTCAAATATGCATGTTGCTTGTACTTATCGACACTTTTTTGAAGGTTCTCTTTCACTTGCTCATGTATATCCTTCATGGCCACTACAAAATATTCTCCTTCAACAGTCCTTCTCTCCATACCACTCAAACCTCTGAGCTCAAACACACCCCTTGGCTACAATCCATATACAATCTCAAATGGGCTTTTCCCAACACTTCTATTGACAGAGTCATTATATGAAAACTCAACTTGGGGAAGAATGAGATCCCATTGTTGTGAATGCTCTTTTTTCAAACATTTGAGAAGATTCCCAAGGCTTCTATTGACCACTTCATTCTGCCCATTTGTTTGTGGATGATAGGTAGAGCTAAAGGTCAAGTTTTTTCCCAACTTCTTCCAAAGGGTTCTCCAAAAGTGACCCACAAACTTATTGTCCCTGTCAGAAACAATTGTCAATGGTAACCCATGAATATTGACCACCTCCTTGAAAAACAACCCAACAATGTATGAGGCATCATTTGTGCATTTACAGGGTATAAAATGAGCCATTTTGCTAAACCGGTCTACAACAACAAACACACTATCAAAGCCTCTTTGAGTTTTGGGAAACCCCAACACAAAGTCCATGTTGATGGACTCCCATGGCCTATTTGGAATTGGAAAAGGCTGGTAAAGACCTGCATTTGTACTACAACCCTTGGCCCTTTGAAAAACAACACAATTTTCAACAAACTTTCTGATATCACTTTGCATCTTTGGCCAATGATAATACCTTCTTACCTACTCCAAAGTTTTATCCACACCAAAGTGACCCCCGAAGCTGCCACAATGCTTCTCTTTAATCAGATTAGTCCTCATAGAGCATTTAGGAATACATAAATGAGCACCCTTAAATAATAAGCCATCTTGTATCAAGAAATTAGAATATTATTCATGGAAAGTGCCATTAAATTGATTACAAATAGTATAAACATCCTTGAAATAATCATTTTCTTCATACATACCTTTCAAAGCATCAATACCTACACTTTGGAGTTGAATTTCTTGAACCAACATTTGTCTTTTGCTCAAAGCATTTGCCACCTTGTTTGACTGACATTTTTTGTGTTTGATGGTAAAGGTGAAGCTTTGGAGGTACTCCACCACTTCACATGTATGTGGCTGAGTTTGTCTTGGTTGTTTAAGAAACTCAAAGCATGATTGTCAGTGAAAAAAATAAATTCTTTAGGAAGGAGATAGTTTCTCCACTTTTTCAATGATTGCATCATGGCATACAATTGCAAGTCATAAGAAGAATGCTTATTCTTTGCCTCATTGAGCTTCTCAATGAAAAATGCAATAGGTCTGCCCTCTTGGCTCAAGACTGCTCCAATTGCATACACACTTGCATCACATTCAATTGTGAAAACTTTGTTAAAATATGGTAATTCTAGGATAGGTTGTTGTGCTACCCTTTGTTTGAGATATTGAAAGATTTTTTCTGCCTCATCAGACCATACAAACCTTTTCCTTTTATCCCCTTTGATTGTATCAATGATTGGAGAGCAGATATGATTGAAATTATTTACAAGTTTTTTGTAAAAGCTAGCTAGGTCGTGGGAACTTCTTACCTCACTAACTGATGTAGGAGTAGGGCAACTGAGAATTGCTTCCACCTTGCTGGGGTCCATCTTCAAAGTTCCACTCATCCCCCTTTCTAATTCTAATTTGGTGGTAGCTACTTTTGAGGTCAATTTTTGAAAAATAACAAGCCCCTCCTAAATAGTCCATCAAATCCTCCATTCTTGGTATGGAAAACCTATACCTTATAGTGATCTTATTAATTTCCCTTGAATCGGTGCACATTCTCCAATCTCCACCTTTCTTTGGTGCCAATAGAGTAGGAACAACACATGGGATAAGACTCTCCCTTATTAGGACTTTGTCAAGTAGCTCTTGAATTTGTTTCCTAATCTCATCATTCTGTTGAGGAGTCATCTTGTATGCAGCCTTATTGGGTAGGTTTTCTCCTGGTATGAAGTCTATATGGTGGCTCACATCCCTTATTGGTGGCAAAGAACTAGAAAGCTAATCTACAACAATGTCTTGGTACTTGTTCAATAGGGCTTGGAATTCCTTAGGCACATCATCTAGCTTTGTTGCTGTCATGATAGATTTAGGTCTGATTATTATTGCATACCCTTGTCCACCTTCTTTCATGGTTTTCAAGAACTCTTTTTCCCCAACCAACATTACACTAGACCCTACTTGTGTGTCTATATTTTCATCTTGTAAAAGAGTAAGTGTAAATGAAACCCCATTTTTTTCAATCACATAGGTATTTTTCTGCCCATCATGCTTATCTTTTTTGTCATACTGCCAGGGTCTTCCTAACAACATATGACAAACATCCATTGGGATGATGTCACATAATATCTTGTCTTTATACCCTCCAATATTGAATTCAACCCATGTTTGCTCATTAACTAGGACTTGTTGACCCTTATTCAACCAGGAGACTTTGTAAGGGGTGGGGTGTGGGATTATTTTCATCTATAACTTTTGAACCATCTCTAAAGAAACCAAATTATCTATGGAAACAAAATCAACAACTTTACACACCTTACCTTGAGATTTGCAGGTGGTTCTAAACAAATATTTTCTTTGTGGAGGCTCCTTCATCACAAATAATTTGAGCAATGTTCTTCTCATCATCAGGGATTCTCCAATTTTTGGAGCAACATGTTGAGAAGGAGAGTTGGCACTCTCACAATCTTCTTCTTGCACCAACTGCGTCCTCCTGTCACCACCATGTGAAGTAGAAGGTTGTTTATCCGGGCACTTCCATGCTTGATGGCCAAACTAATTACATTAATAGAATCTTCCTGAGAATGTGTTGGATCCTCTACCTTGTCCTCCAAATCTACCTCTACTATTTGATCTCCTACCTCTGAAACTACCTCTTGATTTCGAGCCTTAATCTATATTACCACTTGTATCACCTTGTATTTTTTGAGATTGTCCTCTTCCTCCAAAGGATCCTCTACCCTTGAATTTCTTTCCTCTGCCTCTTCCTTGTTTCTCTTGTCTTCTTTTTATCTTTTCCTCGGCTTTAACAACCGATTGAAAACATTCTTCCACCATTCTAGGGGTGGTAAGACTCATTTCATCTTGTATTTGAAACCTCAATCCATTTAGGTACCTTGCCACATTTTCAACCTCATCCTCAACATGACCTACTCTAAGACTCAACTTATGAAACTCCTCTATGTAAGCCATGACATCCATCTCCTTTTGTTTGAGATTTTGAAGCTTTCTAAATGTCTGAATTGCACAGTCACCAGGTAGAAATTGACCCTTGAATGTAGACACCATCCTATCCCATGAATTGATTTTTGCTTTTCCCTTCTTCACTTTCTATTCCTGCACATAATTCCACCAAGTTAGGGCAGGTCCTTTCAACTTTGTTTTAGTAAATTTCACCTTTTTTTTATCTGCTACCTCCTTGTATTCAAAATAGTTGTCAATTGCATCAACCCAATCTAGCACCTCTTCACTATCCATCTTCCCACCATACATGGGAAATTCCATCTTCACCTCAAGAGTATCTCCCTTGAAAACCTTCAACAACTTAGCCATTCTCAACTCATTAGGGTCCAACTCATCATCTCCTTGGACTCCTCCTTGAAGGTTTTCATTCTCACCCTCTTCCTCTTTCTCTTCATCACTTTGGTCTCCAGTGACCTCACCTCTCTTTCGATTTGACTTCAGTGCTGTAAGTCTAGCTAGGAAAACTTCTTGAGACTATTTCATCTATCTCAACTCCTTGGCATGCTTCTCTTTCAATTCTCTAACTTCTCAGGCCATTGGGTTCTTTTTAGGAGGCATCTTTGTTTCCGACAAACTTCAACCTTTTCCCTTCAATGACCAAAACCTATGGTCTGATACCAATTTGATGTAGAGTAGGGTGGAGGTTTCTATTCAATCATAATTTGAACAATTTTTTCAACTTGGAAACCCTAACTTGGTCTTTATCTCACAAATTCTTCAAATTGCCTTGTAGCACTCCAAACAGTGATTTTTCACCATATCTTTCAAAGAAGGCTGGAAACCCATAATTGAATTACCATTTCTAATACCCTTTATGCTCTTTTTCAACATATCAGATTTGTGAATAGGTTTTTTTTGTAACAACACCCTCTAAAATTGACTGCTACGTTGGGACTAGGTCAAATTAGCCCTGTTTTCCAAAGCAACTACATGAAATATTTCCTCCAATCTACCAAAATTCATTCCATGAATTCAACCAGGTCACATGGGGTTTAAAACTACAATTTTATCATCTGGAACATTCACAAACTCACCTATCTTCAAAACCCTACTTCTACCTACACTCCTAAGCCTAATACATAGAGATATTAGGCTAGGGCTTGATCAAACTCTTCCCAACCTCCATCCCCTGCATCTACAAACCCTACCAACATGAAAAGAAATCTAACTAATGCCATTCCATCGATTTGCAAAATTTTTCACCGATGGAATGGTTCAATAATCCATTTTTTCACTCAAACCTTCTTAGCTAGGGTTTCCCTGACTATTTTCAGTAAAAACCTTCTAACTCTCTTCAAAATTTATGAAATCAAATGAAATAACTAGAAATGTTAGAAGACTCAACAATCTATCAATTCAAATCAATTTTTCATCATTCCCACGCTGTACAAGTCATACAAACTCTCTGTAGCAGCAAATAAACAATGAAAACACATCAGAAATAAAGATTTCTTATTGTTTGATCACCAAGTACAACTCCAGAAGAATGCCTCAAACTCTCCAAGGAATATTTATACCTTTTCAACCAAAATCCAACAATTTCAAACTAATTTTTGAATATATGGCCGTTCAATTTCCATACAAGCCAAAATGCAAAGTTGCTTTGCAACTTTTGCAACATTTGCAACAAAATGACAACCTTTCACCAACCAACCCCACATGACCAAAAAACCACTTACAACATGTCAACATGGTATAAATAGACCTTATTAAAAAAAAATGACTCAACACACCAAAAACCTAACATCTAGTACCCTATTGCATAATGAAAGATAGGTGCCCCTGCACCACTTACACACTTGATTTTTAAATCCATTTCATTCTCAACCATAGATTTAAATGCTTTAAACTTATCTAGAGCTTCTGGTTTTTCTTTGAAAATTTTTACACAAGTCATTCTAGATTAATCATCTATTAACAACATAAAATACCTATCACCTTGAAAGCTTCTTGTTCTGGTAGGTCCACATAGGTTTGTATGCACCAACTCTAAAGGTCTTGCAGTAGAGTATTCTTTAGATTTGAACCTCTTCTTTGTCTGTTTTCCAACCTGAAACTCTTTGCAAATTACATTGATAGGCTTTGTAATTCTTGGCATGTATCTCAAAGCATGAGTAGAGTTGATCTTCACTAGGCTAACATAAAGCACTTACCACTAGCGCCTTTGAGTTGATAAACATTCCCTTCTATCCTTATTCCTATAGCAACTAGATTTTTAGAGCTTCCTTTTCTAATTTCACAACCATCATCCTAAAATACCAAATTGTACCCTCTGCTACACATTTGTCCTACACTGAGAATATTATGCCAGAGACCCTTTACATAAAGAACATCATTTGTTTTATGCCTGTCATCAAAATTAATTGAACCTTTTGCACAGATCTTAGAAAATGTGTCATCACTAAACTTAACAAGACCACCAGCATACTTTTCAAGTTTAACTTGAACTTACTCTTATCACCTGTAATATGATTTGAGCATCCAATGTCAATTATCTAGTATTTTCTCTCCTCTCTTGTATGAAAGGAAGTCAACATAGGTCCTTCAATACTATGAACTATTTTTAGAGAAATTTCCTTCACACATCTTTCATGGTTAGTAGAATTAGTTCCAAAATTCAAAGCCATGAACGCTCATTCATCACTTCTATCATCTGGATAGTCTGATTCCTCATCATTAGATATAACATTTTTTTCTTTAACATAATAACTCTTCTTGAAAGATTTTCCTTTATGATATTTATGTTTGTCATTTGAAACTTTTCCTAGAAATTTTGAAGCATAATGCCCTATCTTTCCACAATTGAAAAATTTGAAGGGTAACTTACCTTCATATTTTCCAATGCCCTTTTTCAATCTTCTTACAAAATTTTCTTCCACCTCATCAAGATCATCCGATCAAATTCATCATTTATCTCTTTCTTGCTGACTTTAAAAGTAGTTTCTTTCCTTGAAGCATCTTGGTCAAACTCTCTTAATTCAAAAGTAGTTAAAGCACCAAACATTTGATCTCTAGTATATTGATCCAAATTCTAAGCTTCCTCAATAGCAAAAACTTTAGCACTATAAGATTTAGGAAGGGTTCTCAATACCTTTTTCACAACTTCACTTTCCTCTAATTTTCCACCAAGAACATTCATGCATTGATAATTTCATCCATGCTGAGCATGTAGCCTACAATATATTCATCTCTTGACATCCTTAGGGTTTCAAATTTGGCTTTGAAATTCTACATCTTTGCTTGCTTAACCTTATCATCTCCTTCATAAATGCTCTTCAACTTCTCCTAGACTTCTTTAGCATTTTTGTAGCTTATCACCTTCACAAGTTCTGAATCAGAGAGTCCACTCAAGATAACATTCCTCACTTTTCCATTATTCTCATAATCCTTGATATCATCTTCACTTTTTGGAGTAGTAGTAGGTATAGTATATCCATTTTCAACTGACTTCCACACACCAAACCTAAGGAGACAAGAAATGCTTCCATTCTTGCTTTTCGGAAGGCATAATTTGTTCCATCAAACATAAGAGCTTTGACACCATTCCTATGCACCATCTGGATCTACCTCAAGTGGTTAAGCTTCTTCTAAGGAACCTTGCTCTGATACCAATTGTTAGACACACAAAAAAACTAAGAGGGCAGGGTGAATCAGTTGGACATTAAAAAATTCAAGCCCTCATTAACCTTCAAACCCTTATTAAGCATTAACATGAATGTAAACAAGTGAAACATCAACACATGAACAACCATACACAATAGAACACCATATTTTATGTGGAAAACCCTAATCAGGGAAAAACCATGATGAGGATTAACTCACATATATATGAATAACACCGATTACAAAAGTCTCACTATCAAAAGGGCTCACTACCTAAAGGACTCACTATTCAAAAGAAAGAAAGGCTCTCTGCTTGAATAGAAAGAGAATAGAAAGAGTGTGCTACAAGGAGGTTCACTACCTCAAAGCAATAGGAGAATCTACCACAACAACTCTACACCATCTATAACCTTTGTCTCATTGCCTCTAACAACTTCAGGAACACTAAAATGTAGACACCTTCTGCTCATTGCTTCTGGTAGTCATAGGCATTCATGCTTGCACTTAGATCTCAACACTTGATCACACTTACACCATTTCGTATCACACACAATATCACTCACTTCTCCAATAAATGAACTTGCATATATACTTCGCAACCTCAAAAAATATTCTCTAGATTAGCCTCAATGAAATGTATGCACCTCAAATGTGCAACCAACAAATAGGTCAACACAAAACACCTCCGCTATGGAAAGACGTGAAGGCATACAACACCAAGGGTTAACTAGGACCTAAATCTACACCGACACGCTACACCATACTTCCACAAATGATAAAGCACATCCATAAGCAATGCTAACACACCAGGTCAACCAAACCAACATTAACGCTAACACACAACCACATTCATACTTCACTAGGTCTAGAAAGAACCTTTGGACCATTGAACAACATCACACAAATTTTTGGAATATTCCACCACCAACATAATAGTCAACAATGCTGGCACAAACACCTACAACTGAAAATACTATCATCTAATGCAACCAATTAATTTTCCACTGAGACACAACACATGAACCAAGCTTGCGAAATAGCTGAACACCAAACCATCAAAAAGAAGATAGAAACAAGAAATATTAACACATTCCCAAATCCACAAGACAAGAAACTTAAACGTGGAGAAATTCCATTTCTCCCAAACAACCTTCTTCACTAGCTAGAGACAGTCTAACACACTGTCAAACACATCTTCTACTGCCACACGATCCATAACCTGAAACTTTGGATATAACACCACTAAAAACTTCTAAAAATCACATCCAAACCACACAATCACATCTTTAAGCATGAATAAATGTGAAGCACAATACAAAACACACCACTGTCACCTTATACACTCTTTATACAAATTTTCTCAAAAGCACTTGGAAGCGATGTGACCATGTTGCATCTGCAACACCTGCTCAACACCACAAACACCTTCTCATCATAACCACACTAGAGGTTGACATAGGTTGACATCAATGACAACACTAATGAAAACGTAGTGCAACACTTACCATGATCCAAGTTTACACATGTATGCTTCACCATTGAACAATCCTATTGGATATATCTTCTCAAATACAATCACTAACATAGAAAAATCCAAGACATTCAAATGGGAAATACTAAAAATTCCTATACATTTCAATATCTATGCCCATATCCGTTTAATCGAAGCATCACAATGATACCATTTCCTCCAAATTTTGAGATAAATATAAAGGATGTGGCTATCCAGAGGAACATATTAGAGAGTTTTACATCACATGCATGGAAGTATCTTACAATGATTCATACCTAATGCATCTCTTCCCAAGAAGTTTGGGAGGACAAGCCATAGAGTGGTTTTCACACTTACCCCAAGGAATCAAAACATTTCAAGAGATAATAGATCAATTTGTAGCACACTTTTCCTACAACATTAACACAAACGTAACCTTGGAGAAAATTTACACTCTTAAATAGAACAAGGGAGAATCCTTTGCATCCTTCTTGTAATGATGGAGACAAGTCAAGAAAATGTAAATGGCCCATGCTTGAGAAGCAACAAGTAGAAATCATTGGAGGAAACCTAGACACAAATTTAGCATTCCAACTAAGAATTCAATGTGTAACAACATTTGAAGAACTCATATAAAAATGCTTTACATTGGAAGGGCTCTCACTGCTAAGGGAGTAGTGTAGATTTACAAAAATAATAACCAACCGTCTAGTTCAGTGACAAACCCCGATTTTGGGATAAAAATAAGAATGTTACTAATCACGGTGTGGTGGATGCAAAGGTTGTTATCAAGGCACCATCGAACCCACATACACAAAAAAAACACAACAAAATGTCCAAAATGCCAATCCTTCGTGAGGACCACTTCCAAGACAAAACAATGCTCCTCAATGACAATTCACTCCCTTAGGGGAACCTATCAAACTAGTGCTAAAGAAATTAATCCAATCAAAACACATTAAACTTCTTGATTACCACAATTATCCTAAACCTAAAATAAAACCATTCTGGTACAATGACAAGGATTTTTTCCAATACCATCGGACAAAAGGTCATAAAACACAAAATTATATCAAACTCAAACATCTCATTTAAGACCTTATTGATCAAGGAGAAGTCAATGTTGATAAAAAAATAGGGAATGAATATTTAGGAATCTATAAAGATCCTATGTTTGGTCATGGAAAGGAAAAATATTATGGAAAAGTGCCAAGCTATAACAATGTAAGTCATGCCTATGATAACGTAGTAGGACATATTTGTATTACTCATTCTTCATGAGATGAGGAATTGGAAATGTCTAAAGACACTTTCCTAGTGCATAATCAAGATCAATCAACGATGTATAGCAATGTTTCATATCGAAATGACATTAAATATGTCTAAGATTTCAATATAACTCCCTCATATGTCTTCATGATTGGACACATCAAATAAGTTCCAAAGTGAAAAAAAAAATCCTATAGAGAAGGGGGATTCACTGCTCCCAAGGCTCTAAGACACCAAAGAGTTTATGAGGAGGAAACTTCCCTAAACTACCTCAAAACTAATATAAGGAAGCTAAGGTAGAGGAAAAACTTACTACACTAATCTTGAGAGGAGAAAAAATGCAAAACTTTACAGATCTTTAACAATTACAAAAACTTAAACAAAAATATATAAATATCATGCATACCACAACACAGTGATTTACGTGGGGAAAACCCTTTCAGAAGAAAAACCCAACACTCCAAAAGCCACCCAATTTTTTATTCAACAATCACAAAGATTAAAATATACTTGCAGAGCAAGCTTCTCATAGGAGTATCACCACTCAGAGATCTAGAGACAACACGACCACTATCAGACTCTCAAAATACATCACCGTCTACTGCAGCCATAATAAAATGCCCTCATAAAATAGGGTTACATTCTAGGGCAAGACATGCCAACAAAAAATCTACCATTAGAGCTAAAACATAATAATTTGAATGGTCCAAATTTATAATACATCATTATTTAATGTATGTTGACCATTTTAGAAGTTTCTTAAAAAAATTTAATACATTCACATTTTTCTTTTTATTGCCATTGTATACACCTATCTAGGAAATATATATATATATTCTATCAACAATAAACCGTATATATTGCAAGGTTGAGACACATTTTTCCAACAAATCTCCCACTTGTCAAACACATTGCAAGAGCAACGTGAGGGTGTAAACATCTCTTTAATTGCTAGGGGATGAAAGGCCCATAGTTTGAATACCATCTGAACTTCTCTGTGCTCACAAGCTTAGTTAAAGAATCAACAACATTCATCGAAGTCTCTACCTTAACTAGCTTCACCTTGCCATCTTCGACCATATCTCTAACAAAATGATACTATACATCAATTTGCTTGGTCCTGGCATGGAATTTTGGGTTCTTGGCTAGACATATTGCACTCTGACTATCACAATAAATTATCACTGCACCTTATTTTATTCCAATATCTGAACACATTCTCTTAAGCCAAATGACTTCTTTACAAGCATGAGTAGCTACCATATACTCTACTTCAGTAGTGGAAAAAGCAACCACATCCTGTCACTTACTCATCCAACTAATTGCACCGCAAAATAAAGTAAACACATAAGCACTGGTGGATTTTCTGCTATCAACATCACCTACCCAATTTGAATCCACATAACCATGAATATCAAGGGAAATCCCGTCTTCAGCCATATTACTATGATAACATAAGGAATAATTTGAGGTACCCTACAAATATCTGAAGAATATTTTAATTGCATCCCAATGAACTTTGCCGGGATTAGACATATATTTGGAAAGAACTCCCACTGCTTGGGCAATGTCTGGTCTAGTACAAACCATAACATACATCAAACTTCCAACTGCACTCTGGTAAGGCACTCTGCTCATGTCTTCCATCTCTGATGGAGATGTTGGAAAATATAACATAGATAACTTTGTTCCAACTAAAACAGGAACACACAATGGTCTACAATCATACATATCAAACCTTTGTAAAATTGAGTTGACATACTTTGGCCAAGCCATAACTTTTTTTCACTCTATCTCTTTTAATTTCCATCCCAAGAATGTGTTTAGCTGCACCAAGATCTTTCATTTCAAATTTAGAGCAAGTTGAGATTTTAGTTCTGAAATCATACCTTTCCCTCTACCAATAAATAACATATCATCAACATATAATGCAATAAACAAGAAATGATCACCATTAGTTTTATAATAAACACAATGATTTGATTTAGAATGCTCAAATCCAAAACTCAACACATATGTATCAAATTTTTGGTACCACATCCCAGGAATTTGTTTTAAGCCATACAAAGATTTCTTCAATTTGCAAACCAACTTTCTTTTATCTTTCACCACTTAGTGCTCTGGCTGTGTCATATAAATATCCTCCTCCAAATCACCATGAAGGAAATAAGTTTTCACATGCATTTTCTCAACCTCTAAATCATAAGCAACATCATTAGAAAGCAAAAATAGAATGGATGGAATTTTTGCAACATGAGAAAATATCTCACCATAATCAACACCCTCAACTTGATAGTAACCTTTAGGAACCAACCTTACTTTGTACTTCTCAATACCTCCATCTGAGTCAATCTATTTCTTGAACACCCATTTACATGAACAACCATTTACAAACAATAGGTTTTTGTCCTTCAGGTAATGGTACAAGATCCCATGTATCATTATTTTTCAAAGATGTCATTTCTTCATCCATAGTAATCTTCTAGGATTCTGCATCATTCATACCTAGTGCCTCTTCTACAGATATGGGTTCATCCATGTTAGCATTCAAAGCAAAAATACATCTCTAATCATCAAGTGAATACCTTTCAAGTGGTTGTCTATGTCTTGTAGACCTGCGAAAAAGCTAAGTTGGAGGTTCTTCCTCCTCTTCTGAAGATCTAGAGCTAGATGAGCTCTCCTCAACTTCTTGTATATCCTTGGCCCTCGATTTAACTTTCTTAGTTGTAGAAGGAAATTGAATCACATCTTCATGTTTACTTTGTTTTGGCTTCAATATAACAGAAGAAGGCTTAGTTTATCTAAAAATAACACTTCTACTATGTATTACCTTTTGTGCAATAGGATCCCAAAGCTTGTATCCTTTCACACCATAGCTATATCTGATGAAGATACATGTCACAACCTTGTTCTCCAACTTTGTTTGCTTCTCCTTTGGCACATGTGCGTATGCCTCACAACCAAAAACTCTAAGATTTCTTAATGAAGGCTTGTGACCCGACCATGCCTCTATAGGCATATTATCAACAAGAGCTGATGTAGGAGACTTGTTAATTAGGGAACAAGCAGTGGCAACAAGTTCAACCCAAAACCTTTTTTCTGGGCCAGTACCACTCATCATACTCCTATCCTTCTCCATCAGTGTCTTGTTCATTCTTTCTGCAACTCCATTATGTTGTGGAGAATACAGAGTTGTATTCTATCTATGAATACCACAATCTTTACAGAATCTATCAAAATCATTAGAGAAAAATTCATTTCCATTATCAGTCCTTAAACATTTTATTTTCTTTCTAGTCTACAACTCATCCATTGCTTTAAATTTTTTAAATCGAATGAAAACTTTAGATTTACCCTTTAGAAAATATACCCATGTCCTTCTACTATAATCATCAATAAATGAAACATAATATGTGGATTTACCAATTGAAGGAACATCTACAGGACCAAATACATCATAATGAATAAGATCCAATACACCACAAGATTTATGAGAACTCTAGTAAAACTGAAAGTGGTTTTGTTTTCCATAAATGCAATGCTCACAAAAATCAAATTCAAGATTACAATCAGACAAACCTTCAACAAGGTTTTTATTTTTTAAGGTCCTTAGACCCTTTTCTCCAATGTGGCCAAGTCTTTGGTGCCATAACATAGTTTTCTCTATAGGTAACTTTGAATCAAAAGAAAGAGCACCCTTGGGTACCCAAAAGCCTTGACCATCTACTAAAGGTGAAACCCTTGGGTGATCCCACAATATTGGTTTACACTTTTTGGCCAAACTTGACATTGAACTAATTTTTTAAAACTAAATCTTCACTTTCAGGCACTTATAGCTGGTAAACCACGAGGAATTTGAAGATGATGCAAACTAGTGATTTGTGACATTTTGTCTGTAGATTCTAAATATATTTTAAAAAAAAGAATCAAACTGCATTTATTTTTCCATCTCCTTCAAAAACTATTTTTTAACAGTAAACACCATTTTTAAAGAGGTGTGTACTTGCTAACACAACTTTTTTTATATGAAGAATAAAATTCTAATTTTTTAAAATTTAGATTCATAACTACAATATCTAGTGCATGCAATTGGTGTCATAGTTTTTTATTGAATATTTTTTTCTTAATTAAGTTTTGAAGTCAAACCAATTATAATTTAGACATACGTTTACTTGCTAACACAAATTTTTTTGTATGTATCAAAATTCAATTTTTTTTGTTGGATCAAGGACATCAATATCAAGTGCATAGATATTTTTTTAGATATTTTTTTGATAATCTACTATTTTTTCACATGTGCAGAACAAAGAGCTTGATTTTTGGTGAAAAACCTGTATTCACGAAAAATAAAAAATAAATATAATAATCAAATTAAATATATTTAAAATTATACTTTTTGGGAAGCTTATAATAAGGAATACATACTTACAAAAAGTAAATTTTAAATGAATTCATTTGATACCCCAAAAGGTAAATCAAAAGTGGTTTTTTATTAGCATTTTGATAGGTGTAAAGGAGACTTCATTATAGGTATGGTTTAAAAGTAGCGGAGTTCTATACAAGGGGGTTTGATCTAAGGTGGTTTGATCAAACCCTCTTCAATTGAAATACTTTAAATGAAAATTTTCAAGGCCTAAATCATTATATTTTCTAAAAATATATGATTTCAATAAAAATCAGGATGTCCCAAAAAGTGTAAACAACTATTGTGGGATCACCCCCACTTCTTCCATAGACTTGCTTTGCATAGAAGTAATATTGCACTCAATAGTGCATGCATCAAGCTTATACAATGTGCCATATTTGACACCTCTAGAAATCACCATAGCACCTCTGACCATCTTGCATCCTGCATCAGAAAATACTACCTGCACACCCGCATCTATTAATTTTCTCATAGATAATGAATTTCGTGTTAATCTAGGGATATGCAACACACCATTAATCATTTTTATTCTACCATTAGGAAATCTAATTTTAACTTTACCACAACCAATAATGTCTAAATGAGAATCATCACCCAAGTACACCTTACCTCCATCAAATTCTTCATATTCAAAAAACCAATCTCTATTAAAGGTCATATGGAAAGATGCACCTAAGTTAATTAACCATGCATCATTACCTGCACGAGCCAAAGCTACAATGCATGCATCACCATATTCCTTTTTAGACTCAAAATCATAATCAAATTTATTCTTTTTCTTCTTCTTTTCTTCTTTGCATTCCTTACAAACATGTCGAAGCTTACCTAGTTCCATCAAATAACTTTGGACTTTCCAAGAGAGTTAGATCTCCCCCTGGACTTGGATTTGTCACGCTTCTCATTTTTCTTGCCTTTTTACTTAGGTATTCCACAAAAATTTAGGGCCTCCTTGGTAATGATGGATACCTTCCTCCTCATCTCTTCAAAAAACAAAGAACCCACCACATCTTCATTCTTCAATATAACAGAAGTACTCCCAATAGCCATAACAAGAGAATCCCACGAATCTGGAAAAGAACAAAGCAGGATCTAACATTTCTCCTCCTCATCCATTTTAACACCAACTGATGCCAACTGATCCACCAACATATTGAATGCTTCAAGTGGTATGTAATTTGTCCACCCTCTTCCATTCTCAAGGATTATAATTTCTTCCTCAAGAAAATCTTGTTCACTAAAGATTTGGATTGATACATATCACCAAGCTTCTTCCATAGTTTATGTGTAGATGGACATTGATTAAAATAGAGTTTTCCAAGCACAATTTGATTAGAACCTTGGCTTTACGATCCATAACATCATATTGAGCAGTCTGAGTAGGATCTGCAGGCCTTGAAACATTCTCATCAACAACATCCCACAGATCCTCCATCTTCAACTTCCACATTTTAAAATTATTTCTAGAAAATTTCTCCACCTCTATTCTCCTTGATGAAATTTCCATCTAAACATTCCTACAACAAGATCATAAAGTGTCTTCTGCACAAGCATCCACTCAAATATGGATTAGTTTAAAAAACCCAACAACGCACAATTGAAACCAAAGGTTCTGATACCACTTGTAAGGAAGCTAAGGTAGTGAAACAACTTCCTACACTAATCTTGAGAGGAGAAAAAATGCAAAACTTTATAGATCTTTAATAGTTACAAAAAATTCAATAGAAATAATGTAAATATCATGCATACCACAACACAGTGATTTACATGGGAAAACCCTTTTGGGAGAAAATCCCCACACTCCAAAAGCCACCCAATATATTATTCAACAATCACAAAGATTACAATATACTTACAGAGCAAGCTTCTCATAGGAGTATCACCACTCAGAGATCCAGAGACAACATGACCGCTATCAAACTCTTAATACATCACTATCTACCACAACTATAATACAACACCCTAATAAAATAGGGTTACATTCTAAGGCAAGACAGGCCAATAAAAAATACGCCATTAGATCTAAAACCTAATAAAAAATGGTCCAAATTTACAATACATCATTATTTAATGTATGTTGGCCATTTTAGAAGTTTTTTGAAAAAGTTAACACACTCACATTTTGCTCTTTGCTGCCATTGTATAAACTTATCAGTGTAACTAGTAAATATATATACATCCTATCAACAATAAACCGTATATAATTGCAAGGTTGAGACACATTTTTCCAACAATTACATCAAGGAATAGATCTCAAGTGGAGAGGTAGAAAGGTGAGAGTTCTAGAATCAGAAAGAGTAGGTCACAAAGGTTTTCTAGACAGACTAATGAGCTCTCGGCCAAAGGACAACAATACGGAACATAGACAACAGTGTGGCACGCTGGTGTCTTGAAGACGCACCAATGTATCATACGGATTGAAAACTGAGAATATCACAAAAAATGACTACTTCTACTCTGATTGCAAAGAACTCTTAAGAATGTGGGAAAATAATAGAAAGTAATAGAACTAAAATAAAGCAAACTAAATGAAATATAAATGATTAAACTAAAGAGGAGAAAGAATGAAGGCGCCCACAATAGACCAAGCAATGAAGCCTCCAACAAATAAATATCTTTAATACTTGCACACATAAGACCGAGGAAAATTGTTCAGGTTGTTTAGGGGCTTGCCTCGGTCAAACACTTGTTTCAATGTTCTCACCTCCATGGACATCCAAATAGACAAATAGAGAAAATAATAGACAGTGAAATAGAAAAAATAGACGAGATAGTAAAATGCATGGACAAGGGATATGGTAAATCCCAAGATGATCAAAGACACAAGACAAGAGATAGATATCACCTGCAAGGCTTAAGGAATCCAAAGAGAAAGAGAGAGCTATGAGAGCAAAGAGAGTAGTAGATAACATTGTGAGAACTTGAGTGTGTTGTAGCAAGCAAGAGAGCTATGCAAACTTGAGAGAAGGAGAGAAAGAGAAAGATATCTCAAGAGATATCAAGAGAGGAGTGAAAATACCAAGAGAGAGAAATAGAATTGAAAAGGTAGATTTAAAAGAGAAAAGAGGAGGGAAAAATACATTCTCGAGTTGTTACAAAAATCACGCTTGAAAATGACGAGAATGAGGAAGACACAAGGTTTGATGCAAAGCTGACACACAAAGGTAGCCAGTGAAAAGGGGTCCTGAGCATCTTGAGAGGGAAAAAGGATGATACAAGGGCTGAAATGAGCCTACAAAAATGCTAGGGGAGTGGACACTAAAGTGGATACAAAAGTGTAGGTGAAATTACAAGGGGTGCAATTTTATGACACTACACTTCCATCACCTCATCTAAGCCCATTAAGACTAGCAAAAAGTCTTTCATCCATGTTATACCACCCATCCAAGATTCATGTCAAGAAGACAATCCTAAGTATGATGAAAGTTGTTCCAAATCAAGTCAAGATCAAGATCTCATTTCCTCATGGAATTATCATGATCTACATAGTATTTTCCAATCCGTAAGTGATAATTACTCTAACATAAGTCAAGATGAAGAGCTCACTTCCCCAAAATACTATCATGACTTAATGAATATCTTCTAATCCATCCAATACTTCAAAGATATACTAAACACTACCCATGAGATGCTTCCTTCTGATGGGCATGTAGACAATCTTCATCCAAAACAAGAGTCTCCCACTCTTGACATAATTACACAAGAGCAATCAATGATATAATTTGTAGATATTCAAGATGACCTTCATAGTACGGATCATGAAGAAGACTCCTATATTGATTATGAATCACAAGCATTTATTGAAGAACAATCAAAATCTCTATCTACTACTAATTTTGAGGATTCCCAATAGAGTATAGAAGAAGTGACATCATGTTTCCATGATAAATCATACTCAGTGGCAGTATGTCAGTGAATGCATTATTAGGGCAAAGGATTAGGCCTACATACACATAATGACTTGGAATCAACATAGACAGTCAAAAATATTTAGTAGGGTATGGATTATTTAGCTGTCAAAGAATCCAATCATGTCTACAATACTCCCACAACACTAGGGGCAACTTTACCTACTGCAAACATCAACATGGAGAGCATGGAGAGTCCTTATGATAAAACCACTACTAGCACTTCAACCATCCATATCATGAATCGTTGTCCCCACATCTTTCCACCTACTAATTGGGACCAATGACAAGAGAAAGATCTATATCCAATCAAAGAGAAAGTCATCGAAGCAAAAAAATTGGTAAAGAAAAATGGACAAAGAAAATTCAAATGGATGCCAAAGAAAAATCAAGCAAATAATCCTAATCAAACTCCATTAGTCAAAGAAACTATGGGGAAAAATAAAAAAAGGGAATTTCATCCATAAAAAATGTCCATCGATACAAAAGAAAGCTTCAAAAGTGACCTACAAAGTATTTGAATAATTTGGTCCTAATCAAATCTCCATATTCACCCTTCATTGCTCATCATCCCAAGTTTGGAGAATCAAAGATTCCAAACTATTGACTAATCCATCTACACCTCATATTCCTCATCGCATGTCACCATCCACTTCGACATCCATGATATCCAAATCTTGCATTGATCATTTCTTGGCAACAACACTTTATCATAAGGACTCTAAGGGAACTCTATTGTGATGTGCACATCTAGCTAAGGTTAACTCCAGTATTGACAAAGAAGACGAGAACATCTAGGGGTTACATTCAAGAACCCGTATCTTGAAAAAGCAACTCCTCTAGACAAGATATCATTGGCACATCATGACAACAACATGTACATCAGCACCACCAAATGGTTAGAAATAAACCTTCGAAAATCCAAAAAATCATATAAAAAATCAAAAAATAAATTAAAAAATAAAAAAAAATAGTAAAGAAAAAAATCGTCCTCCAATGAAAACCACTTTGGTGGTGCTTTGGGCAAGTATCATTATGAAAACTTGGAAAACATGCATCATGAGTAGTTCTCGAGCATCTATGTGTACCATTTCAGTTGGAAGCATCTCATCCCCTCCATAATAAATTCACATCCATACCATCACTCAAATTGCACTCAATCCACAATGTGATTGGATGTTTGTTGGTTATTTGATTCAATTATTTATAATTTAGATTTCTTTGATGTTGTTTGAATCATTTTGACTATGTTTGCTAAATTTCATTGTAGTATTGCTTTGGTTGATCAATTGCTTGTTTAAATGCTTCATTTCAGTGTTATTTGATCAATTGAATTCATATGCTTACAGTCACTACACGAGAGTTACTTTGTAATGTATTTTATAAAAAATTATAAAGCTCCCAAATAAAAAGAGATAGTTATGGGAACTGAAAGGTCTCTAGGGAATTATTTATTGCGGAAATTTTCATAGAGAAGGGGGATTTTTTTAGTTCGGGAAGGAGAAGTACAATAGTTTTTATTCTTTTCAAACATGGTCTACTATACAAAAGTATATGAGTTTGTATGCTCATTTGCATAAGATAAATAAAGGAGATGTTTTAAATATGTGTATTTATCTATGTTTCCTTTTGATTATAGGTTTCTTGTGTGTCCTTTGTAGTCATTCTTTGGTTTATTTTCTATTATATCATATTATGTGTGTGTTTATTGTAGAATATGTGGATTTCGTTTAACTAATACGTTGGAAATAATTATTGTTCATTCTCTGAGTTATCATTCATGGGTGCAAAATGGGTGATCTTTATATCATTTGTTTTCTCTTTATTTCAAGTTTATCAATCACATTTGTGTCATGGTTATGCACAAATGTTAGCTTTTCCTTTCCCAATTTTTGGTTAAAAGCATACCCCAAAAATCAATTAAATCATATGAGGGAGTTGTACCTCTAAAATTTAGAGGAAGATTGTTAATCCAATAATGATCTCTTCAACTGTTAGTTCATTTATTGCTGCTCAACAGGGCAACTCCAGGTCTTTTCTCATAGTAAACTGCAATGACAAATCTGTTAACTAACAATCTAAAGTCACTAAAGAAACCACTTGGACAAGAGAAGACACACTTTTCCCTTTTGGCTTAGAGTCAAACAAGTCCATCCATTGATGGGAATGGAAATGCTTTGGCCTCATAGTACTGCTCTGACCAAGAACACACTCCCCCACACCAAAAGCCTTAAGATTTGAGACAAAAACCATCCTTCCTCAACACATCAAAAACTACTTGTCCTACCACATGTCCCTTAAATTTAGTAAGATGGACCAATGACACCTCAACAATGGCCAAACCACCATCACTCACCGATCTTCCCACTACACCAATAGTAGAATTCAAATTCAAACCAGGAATTCCCACTCCTTCTACCACAACTATCTCCTCCATTGAGAATATTATAATTACAATGTTATTAAATATTAAATATTAATTATAATTAATAATGTTGCTATAATATAAGTATTATAGTAAGATTATTATGGTATACCTCGGCCTACCATTTCCTTTATTTGGTGTTACTAATTTATTAGAATCAACATTATCATAGTTGAATCTAATATTTGAGTCCTCGTACATGCATCCTACATAAGTGGGCATCGACTTAGCTATTTAATCTTTGGTATGTGCACCCCTTCGCCTAGTATATTTATGAGAATATGATATTTTCTAACACATCATAAAAACACCTCTCACAAATCTACATGTGCTCTCCCTTATATTTTCCAACACATAAACATGTCCAAAGAGGATACACCTCCAGTCATATTGAAACCCACTATTTTCCAACCCTCTTGCAACACCTCTTCCTACCTAAGACCTTGAAGCCATTTTTAGTTTTTCCAAATAAAAATAGCCCCCCAAAAATTTTGGCCTCTAGACAAGTCTCTAAATATCTTGAATAACCACTAATATGGATCTCAAAGGTTGCAAACTATTTTGAAAGCTCCATTCAGTGCATTTATTGTGTCTTATATGCATCCTCTTGAACCTATAATAAAAAATTAAAAAATATACGAACATGCTAATAAGAGAAAGATAGGTTTCTTTTATTGGTTGAGTTGGGGTTGGGGAACAATGAGAACATGTTTATGTGTGTGATAGGGGAAGGGGTTGGAAGCTAGTTCTAGTTGTGTGCATGAAAATTTAAGCTTGATATATCAAATCAAAGAAATATTAACCTACTCTACTCAAAACATAAACAACACTCATATTAAGCATAAGAGTTAATAAAACATAATGAAAATATAAAATTAGTTCACCAAATTAACCCTTGTTGTACTGTGGAATGTTGGTTGTGCTCTGTTAGAACACAATCATGTACTGAGGGGGGTGTGAATCAATACATCCCACAAATTTATCCAATTCAAGTTTACAATCAAAACTTCTTATTACCTTAAATGGATAAAGTATCAAATACAATTCAGAAGCACAAGCACACAATCATAACACTAGGTTTATGTGCAAAATTCTAGAAGGTAAAAACCATGGTGAGAAAGTTGCTTGGAGCTACCATCCAAATCTAGCCTCACAAATAAAATAATATTTATAATAGGTTTTATGGGCTGCAACCCAAAGGAAGCTACAACTCCCTAAATCACCATTTTAAGGCTAAAACCAAAGGAATTCTATGACTTCATATAAATTTCAACACTTAAAAAAGGAGGTAATAGCCACAATACAACATACTTGACATAATCTATTGGCAAACCACCACCGTAACACTTATGCTCAACAACCTTTGTTGCCTTAGGCCCACTACCTTAGCACACTTCCTCATTCACACATATATTGTTTCCTTCAACTCACTGCCTTCAACACACCTTATATACTTCTTCACATACTCACTCACTCTCATACACTTTGCAACAACCTTGATCTTCAATTTATATCCTCCATAAGCTTCAACAAGTTTCTCCTTGTTGGACAAAATAAAATGTATGGCATGAAACATGTAATGGCCATTCATAAGTCAACTTCAAAACAACCACAAGAAGAGGAAATCAAATATGGTCCAAACTCAGAGATAAGAAAGACCTATTTTACCTTAGTACACACTCCCACGCTAGCACACACTACAAAAACTTGGCATAAAAATCTCAATATACCAAGTTAGCCCAGTAAACACTTATCCTTCCACATATTAACTCCAAACCAAAAGTGGTACTAGAGAGATAAAATAACATCATGCAAATCACTTTATGAGCATTATATGATATTCAAAATCATTCTCATACACCCTTTTCATAATTTCATTCTAGTTTATGTTGGTGCAAGCAAACAAACACAGAGCCCAACATCTCTTACAAACCCAAAAAAGTTAGTCTTGAGATAGAATGTTGAAAACCAAACTTGTGGTACACCACAAAACCTAAAAATTGAAATGAGGAAACATAAAGGAAATTTGAATTCATCCTCCAAACTACAAGACTGCATATTCAAATGTAGAGAAATGTGGAGCATTCCTTGGATCCTTCTTGATTGCAATAGCATAGACTTTATTCTTCTAGCTCTAGAAACTTTTGCGGTAACTTCTATGTTTTGAAAATAGGAACATACATACTGCACATCTGTCTCTATCTATCTTCCAAACCGCAAGGCCATATCTTCAAATGTAGAGGAATGTGGAGCATTCTCCCGAGCTTCTTTAGTACAACTTCTTGAGCCACTGGTTGTATGAAAAGCTTTCATACTTTATTTTATAACTTATTTTATATCAAGAGACAGAGAATACAGTCATTCACAACATCATAAACAACAATTTCAGCACTTTTCATCTATATGAAGAAACCAAAACTTCTTCATACCAACATTCACCTATTCATGAGAAATTCATGAGCAACATGAGATATGATATAATTGTGTACAACCTACTCACCATGTTATTTACTTCACAATACTTTTGATCACCATGTTATTCACTTCACAATACTTCTGATCACCACACTGATTGCATCACATGCAATCTTCCATAATACCACTATATTGACATTAATGACAACACCTGCAATAATCTCCACCACTCTATTGAAATCAATGACAACACCTGCAACAATCTCCCCCTTTGGAATTGATGGAAACACTATCCTAGTATGCAATTTATCCCCCTTTGAAATCAAGTACAAAGGTCTAGTGGTCTTCTTTTATGCCAACAAATAAGCTCCCCCTATCTGCACAGACCTAACCATCCATCTACCTACTCCCCCTGAGAGGTGGCCCTCATCAATCTAGGGATACAAATATATCTTGAATTTCTCCCCTTGAACAGATGCATAAACTATGCATCTAGTTAGAATAAGGAGGGGAAACAACCCCTAACTTTTGTATGAGATATTCAAAAGTGTCCTTAAAAAGTTCCTTTGTAAAGATGTCTACAACCTATTCCTTTGTAGGTATATAATCCAATCTTACTTCTTGATTTGTAACCTTCTCTCTCAAGAAGTGATACTTGATACATATATGTTTGTTTCTAGAATGCATCATTGAATTCTTTGAAATAATGATGACTCTTGTATTCTCACATAAGATATGAATGGGATCATCATACATTACTTTAATATCCTTCAATGTTTGCTTCATCCACATTATTTGAGTGCAACAAGATGTTATAGCAATATACTCTACTTTTGTTGTTGATAAGGACACTGAACCCTGCTTCTTACTAAACCATGAGACCAATGTGTCTCCCAAAAATAAAGCTCCACCATTGGTACTTCTATCATCTACACTACTAGACAAATCAACATTATTATATGTATTCAGGGAAAAACATTACCCTTTTGATACCACAATCCATGATCCAGAGTGTTCTTAAAATATCTAAAAATTCTTTGGACTACCTTCACATGAGTTTCTCTAGGATCAAATTGAAATCATGCAACCAAGCAGACAACTTGCATAATATTAGTCCTTGATGTCATTAAGTGTAGACACTCAAAATATCCTGATTGATACCATGCACTTGATTCTGATTAACTAACTTTGATTCTTCCTTGATCATTTCTTTACTAACCAATTAATTGAATAATCTTTATTTAATTCATTCATAAAAATTCCTCCTTTGGTTAAATAAATCAACTTTATTTAATTAAATCCTAATGTTCTTCCTTTGATTTGTTGAAAAATGAGGTGTTTTCTTAGCTTAATACTCTGTAAAAATTTAATATTGCTGATCTAAGTAAGTCTTTTCTTTTTTACATATATTCTTTGTAGGTGATTATCTTGATTAATCCATTTTACTGTTGTAGAATGAAGAGAGAAGTTGATAGAAGAACTAGACAAGATATTAGAAAGATCACACAAGATGTACCGTGGAGAAACCCTTTCGGGAAAAAACTCCACCAAGAATTATTCTATTATTCAATCTCTGAATTACAATAGCTCCAATTCTTGCTTGAGAATGCTTCTTCTGTCTTTTCCAATCTTCTTCACACCTGCAATAACAATTATAAAACTCTCTTCAACTTGAATGATATATAGAGACAATATGCAACCTTGTAATCTCCAAATGGTGATAATTACAATGCACAAGCTCAAGCCTTAGAAAAGGTATGCCATATTGCTTCAAGTTGAGTTCTACCGTGAAGACCAAAGCTTAGAACATGTGCTTTAACCATTTGGGTGTCCCAAACTAAAGCTACAACTCATCCTTCACTTCGGTGATAATTACAAAGCTCTTCCTCAAAGATGGCACCCAAAAGAGGGTCCCACTTAACAGAGCCTTCAGAAATATCTTATCATGCATTGGAGTTAATTCCAAGAAAGCATCTTGGGTGCCCAAGTTAGCTCCAAGTGATTTCTTGTTAACTGAAACATTTACTCAACATCATTCATGCAAGAATGGTCATCCCCTGTTAACTGGAGGTAGTCCCTGTTATATGTCATACAAATCAATGTTATTAGCCATGCATTCCAAGTTAACTGAACTAACTACATGCAACTCAAAATAACCAACATGCATGCAACATGCACTTGCATGCAACTGAAGATAATTGAACTAAACTGAACTGAACTGAATTGAACTGATTTGAACTGAACTGAACTGAATTGAACTCATCTGAATTGAACTGAACTTCATGCATGCAAACATCAAACCCTAACTCCTAGGATCTTTACATGCATTCATAAGTGTTAACTGTTACTCTGTATAGTTAACTGAACTCAAGGTGAGTGTCACCTTACCATGTGTGCACCCATATGCTCCTATTATTTAGGAATAACTACAAATGTCAATTTCATGATTTATTTCATCTAAATAATTAATCTCATCCTAATCTTAGTGTTGTTGAACACATTCCAAGAATCTAGGAGATACATGAAATAATTAATGTTTAGGATTTGCAATTAAATGGCATCCTATTTCCAACATTCTCCCACTTGACATTATACATTGCAATTATTCTAAACAAGGAATAATAAAACAAGTACAAGACTCAAGGCCAATGGCCTTCTTGCACCAACTAATCAAACCATGCCAACTTCAAATGCAACCTGCATAATCATGAAGCTTCCAAGCAAATGATTAAAACCAAGAGAACTTATCTGTATGGTTTCATAAGATAATCTGTAACATTAATTAAAGTGTTAACTTTCTCAATTAATACCTTCCCATTATCAACCAAACCATTACCTTTCCCAAGCCTCTATATCCAAACCGCCTCTTCAGAGGCATGCTAAACCACCGAGTGTGTTGAATTCACATTCAACCAAGGTGTAGGCTCCTCGATCTTTTTTGTTAAAATTTTTTTCTTACAAGTAACCATTCTAACAAATGTCTCTTACCATAAGAGAATTCCAGCCTCACCTATTTCTCCAAGTATCCATGAGGACCTATAACCAACCAATCCATGCTAAAATCCAAATGCAACACAACACTTTCATGAAGTAATAAAGCAAATGATTAATGTACCCAAAACTTAAGAGAACTACACAAGATCATTGTCAAAGCTCCAATCATGAATCATGAACATAAACATGACATCCATGATCTAACCAAACCATCTCCTCTTAGGAGATCACATGCACCATAACATACTTATACATCCTAGTCTCAAGAGAACCATGTAATATGCCAAACTATAAACTAGTATCAAGAGTATAACATGACATCATAACAAATACACTCTAAACCAAGAACAAACCATATCCCCAATCACATGAAGATAACCTTACTAATGATGCATCCAAGTTACTGCCAACAACTCCCACTGAACCGTGGTACCGAGTCACACATGGCATCGTGACTACCATCTTCTTCATGAAGATCACTGAATCCTACCAAAGCTCCCATTGAACTGTGATACCAAGCTATACATGGCAACAAGATAAACATCAAACCATCACTATCAAAAGAATATGGAATTTCAGATATTTCCTCATGATCATAATTATCATAACATGTATTATGCCACAACTCTAAACCGCTAATCAAGAGTATACCATGACATAATAACAAAACCATCCTACAACCAAGGATCCACATCATTTCCAAATGCTCCCACTGAACCGTGATACTGAGTAATCCCATGGCATCATGATGCACATAATCAAAACCCCATTTCTGTCATAAGCTCACACCAAACCTGTGAATCCAAGCTCTCAATGACCTCTGTAACAAGCTTATTTTTTTCAAAATCAGCAATAGCAAAAATAATAAAAGCTCCCACTAAGCCCAAAAAACCTCCAATCTTTAAGAGAAAGGCATCCCAATACTCTACCCAACCTCAACTTTGATACCAAATGTTGAAAAATGAGGTGTTTTCATAGCTTAATACTCTGTAAAACTTTAATATTGCTGATCTAAGTAAATCTTTTCTTTGTTACATATATTCTTTGTGGGTGATTATCTTGATTAATCCATTTTACTGTTGTAGAATGAAGAGAGAAGTTGATAGAAGAACTAGACAGGATATTAGAAAGATCACACAAGATGTACCGTGGAGAAACCCTTTTAGGAAAAAACTCCACCAAGAATTATTCTATTATTCAATCTCTGAATTACAATAGCTCCAATTCTTGCTTGAAATGCTTCTTCTATCTTTTCCAATCTTCTTCACACCTGCAATAACAATTATAAAAAATCTCTTCAACTTGAATGATATATAGAGACAATATGCAACCTTGTAATCTCCAAATGGTGATAATTACAATGCACAAGCTCAAGCCTTAGAAAAGGTATGCCATATTGCTTCAAGTTGAGTTCTACCATGAAGACCAAAGCTTAGAACATGTGCTTTAACCTTTGGGCATCCCAAACTAAAGCTACAATGCATCCTTCACTTGGTGATAATTACAAAGCTCTTCCTCAAAGATAGTGCCCAAAAGAGGGTCCCACTTAATAGAGCCTTCATAAATATCTTATCATGCATTGGAGTTAATTCCAAGAAAGCATCTTGAGTGCCCAATTTAGCTCCAAGTGATTTCTTGTTAACTGAAACATTTACTCAACACCATTCATGCAAGAATGGTCATCCCTGTTAACTGGAGGTAGTCCCTGTTATATGTCATACAACTCAATGTTATTAGCCATGCATTCCAAGTTAACTAAGCTAACTACATGCAACTCAAAATAACCAACATGCATGCAACTGCAAGATAATAAAACTAAACTAAACTAAATCTAAACTAAACTAAACTGAATCGAATCGAATCGGAACTGAACGATTCTGAATCGAACTCATCTGAATTGAACTAAATCAAACTTCATGCATGCAAACATCAAACCCTAACTCCTAGGATCTTTACATGCATAGAAGTGTTAACTGTTACTCTATATAGTTAACTAACTCAAGGTGAGTGTCACCTTACCATGTGTGCACCCACATGCTCCTGGAATAACTACAAATGTCAATTTCATGATTTATTTCATCCAAATAATTAATCTCATCCTAATCTTAGTGTTGTTGAACACATTCCAAGAATCTAGGAGATACATGAAATAATTAATGTTTAGGATTTGCAATTAAATGGCATCCTATTTCCAACATTATTAAATAAATAAAATTTATTTAATTAAATCCTAATGTTCTCTCTTTGATTAAATAAATCAACTTTATTTAATTAAATCCTAATGTTCTTCATTTAATTGAATGAATCAAACTTATTTAATTAAATAACTAATCTTCCAATATCCTCTCATTTGATTTAAATAAATTCAAGCATTTAAATTAAATGTCACAATCATCTAAGTTCATCTAAGTTAATTCATCCCAGATTAATTAATTCCTAACACTAATCCCCCATTCCTCTAGCTTTTGCAAGTTGCACATGTAAATCAATTTATTTGATTTATTAATTATCCTATTTTCATTCAAATATGGAATATTCTTGGAATATTCCACTTATTTGAATTCTCCCTCCCAAAGGACTTTTTTCCTCCAACTTGGCATTAATTCCTCTTACACCTCCTCTTACACAAGTCACCTCTTCAAATTCAAATTTCACCTACATGCATTTAACATGCACATTATTCAAAATGTGCTCCACTCTCCTCCATTAGCATGTTGACAAGTGGCACAAAGCCATTGGTCTCCTCTTTAATCCCACATTTATCCTATTCTTCATTCTTCAAACCTTCTTCATTATAAATAGAGGCCTTCTCTATTGATTTAAGAGGCAGATTTTGATGCAAGGTTATTATCCACAAGTTTATGCAAGTTCATTCACATTTTCATCCAAGTCATCATAGAATCCATCATCCATAGCTAGGTTATTGGCATTTTTCATCAAGGATAAATCAATCATCATCAAGATTATCAAGGAATTGGGAAAGGGCTTCTTTCCACATCAAAGAAGCACCAATTCCCCTATGGGATGCTGGTTTGAGAATTCGAATGAGATTTCATTAGCTTTTATTTGATATTTTATGTTGTTTTGTTGTTCTTATGCTTGAATGAATTTCATAGGGAATGTTTGGTTTAAAATTGTTTGAGGACTAATGTTTGTTGGTTTGTCCATGTTTGAACAGGTCTAGGCTGAAGCATTCACATTAAGTATAGTAGGCCCCCAATCATAGACCTATACAAAGTCTAGTCAGTATTAGATGACTCATCATTTTTTCTCAAATGACAACATGTTACCATAGGAGTACTTACTGGTTTTCAAGCTTCCATACCAAACTTCTTTAAAATTTCCTTGACATACTTCACTTGAGAGATAAAAATTCCATCATTTGATTGAGCAATATGGAGTCCAAGAAAGAATGATAGCTCACCTATCATAGATATTTCAAATTCCTTCTGCATTTCTTCATAAAACTTCTTACACATTTCATCATTGCCACCAAATATTATATTATCAACATATACAACAAGTATTAGAATTTGTTCACCCTTAGTTTTGATGTAAAGATTGCTATTTGTGGTACCTTTCTTGAAGCCTTACTGGGACAAGTACCTGTCCAACCTTGCATACCAAGCCCTGGGGGCTTGTTTGAGACCATAAAAATCCTTCTTAAGTTTGCATACCATGTTTGGATCCCCTGATATCAAAAATACATCAGGCTACTCTATGTAAACTTCTTCCAAGTCACCATTCAAGAAGGTATATTTGACATCCATTTGATATACCTTGAAGTTTATGTGAATAGAAAATGCAAGAAACATTCTAATTGCCTCCATTATTTCAACTAGAGAAAATGTCTCCTCAAAGTCAATCCCTTCGACTTGTGAATGGCCTTTGTATACTAGCTGATAGGCCAAAACTAGGGTAAAGAATTATCGGGATTCAACTCAGTCTAAGTGTCAATCCAGGGATCATAAGCTTATGAAAGGTGTTGCGACAGTATACCTAAGGGAAGAAAGTAGTGAATTAAGTGGGGATGAATGTAGCTAACACTCTAGAAAATATTTAATTTGGATTTTGTTTTTTGTTGCAACACGAAGTTACAGTGCGATTGGAAGTTTGCATAACAGAATACAAAGTAGTTTTCGAAAAAAGTCTATATAATTGAACGATAAATAAACTGCTGAAATAGTTGAACTTTTTGCACTTCAGATAGTGATTGCATCCAACAGGAAATTAATCACACCAATTACAAATTTGTGTTTAACAATGAATCAACCACATAAGCCAAATATTAAAGCTTTCCGATCTCAAAAGGAATCAAATCATAAATAGATCACACACTACGAAATACATTCAACATAAAAAAAATCACACATAATATAAATTCTAACTAATTCAAACACACAACCTCATTGAGCATACCAAGAGTGGGCCCTTCCTTTGGTTCACAAGGTGAGTGGGAAGAAAATGCCTTTGTATGTTAGATTGATCAGCATAATGATATTTTATTTAGCAGAATGATATTTTATTTCTCATAGATAATACAAAAAAATGATCGTCCTTCAAAAGTTTGCTTATGCTACTTATATATAAGTAACCTAAAAAACTATGCACAAGAATAGATAGTTTGCTTTGGCCTACGACCAACAAACTAGAAGAAATAAAATTTGGATCACTATCCATATATCTAAAATGGTTTTTAATAACTAAAAACAAATTATGAACTGGAAACATATAATCTTCTCACAACTCCTCCTTATTTAGTTCCACGGGTTTTGCTTCCTTATTTAGTTTTGATTGATGGTGCAAAATAATCATGACAGATGTGACAATAGCAAGAATGTAGCCAATTTGATAAGCATGTGTGAATACGTGCATAGAATGGGATGGATGTTCCATAATGAAATGGTTAAAGGAAGGCTATTGCTGGATGAAACAATGCATAGTCAGCACCGAAGAGGTTATCGATGCCAGCATGAAGGCTAATGCCATCCACGAGATGAAGGAAACTATAATGGTATGCACAAACCATACTTTTGTGAAGAAGGTTTTTGACTAGAAAGTGACAGGAAGATTTTATGCATAGAAGGTGGCAGGAAGATCTACATCCTTAAATCAGAATGTTGACAGATTTATTTCCTTAACATAATAGAAGCAAAGATTAGTAAATACAATCCAATATTCATTATTCATATATTTCATCTAAAAACTGAATTATATATTACTTATATAAATTAAATCATATATGCAACATAAAATAGTAAAATGGTCTGATATGGAACGAAATGGAATGCGGGAATGGGTATGAAGGTGTATGAAATAGGCCAAAATGTGGCATAAAATGGGACATAATTGGCTCTCATCATTCCCCCCAGCTTAACATATTGCACGTCCTTGTGCAGTCATTATTTTTGAGATGGTAGTCATGGGATTGTGACCTTGGATTTCCTCTTCACCCTTTTACTATTATAGCTCATTCACAATCATAGTTCCCTTCAATTTTCCTATAGCTCTTTTGCATATCAATCGTCATGGCTTTTCTTTTGTTTGCCAATTTCCTTTTCATCATACCTCTAGTGATTTTTTTCATTTTTTTATCATTTTTTTGTTGGCATATTTCCCATAGCATTATTTTTTGGAAATGCTATATATAAGAGGTATCACAAAAAAAACTATCTCCATATTTATGAGCTATGTGAAATGGGCGACATAGTAAGAAATATGAATGATTATGAAGGGTGAAATTAATGGATACAATGATAGGATAATGGATACTATGATGAGATAATTAAGGTGAAATAAAATAATGGGAAAAATGATAGGGAATAAGGATGAGGAACCTCCCCCCAACTTAAAGGGTCGACCGTCCTCGGGCAACAAGGAGAGGATAGGGAGGAATGTTGCTTATATGATTAATATAATAAGGAATATTAATAAAGTTAAGAGATAAAATAATGAAAAATAAAATTGATTGTTTTACCAACTTGCATACCATGTATGCCAAGGTCGAGTAGCCAAAAGAACTCAACGAATATGAATCTCCAAGATGGAACCAAAAATTGTAACTGTGAATTTCCAACAAGGAAGGAAATAAAAACTATAATAAGGATTGCAACCACACCACACATGAAAGATCTCCATTAGACTTGAAGCATTATGGAACACACTGATGGTAGCTTGGAATCTCTCTTCACTTTTTCTAACACCTCAATGGAATGTGTAACTTTGTGCTATAGGTGGTCAAAGTTAGGTTGACCATGACAAATGAGAGCACATCTACACAAGTGAGCAATAGGAGGTGCTAGAGGCACTCAGACAACCATGAAAGCAATAGAGTGTACCTGAAAAATGATTAGCCCATACAAATATTTTTTCATTTTTTTCTTCTTTTTTATTTTTTCCTTTTTTTCAATTTTTATAACGACAAGTGACCATTGGAAAGCTAGTTTTCAATCACTTACTGCTTAGTAGCACTATGAAAACAATTTTCACCACTAAGAATTTTATTCAAATACAATTCCCCAGAAATTGGTTTTCAAATTGTAGTTGTCGAACAATGCCCGAAGGTTTTCATTGTTAGAATTTATTGATTTTTTCATTTTTTCATTTTTTCTTCTTGATAAATTGCATATAATGACCAAAGAAATGAGTCTCTCATTGGATGCAAAAGTGATACCATCCAAAACATGGAATTACTTTGGAGGCCCTTCAATGAGAGTCACTAATGAAATTGGTTGCATGTAGAACTTGAAATGATGACCAATAGTAAGAAATATACCTTCATTAAGATGGACCATGAATATTCTTATAGCACAATTGCTACAAGCTATCTTGATCCATTTAGCTCATGCAACCATATCTAAAATCTGACTATAGAACTTTTGAATACATGCACAATCACTTGGTGGAAAGAATTACTTACAATAGAAGCAATCTTCCAAAGATAAGGCTATGTAGTGAAAGACCAATGGTAGTCTCTCAACTTATCCAATATTTTCATATAGCCCTGGATAGGTGGATGAGTCAATCCTTATGATGAAGTAGGATGATCTGCAATATGCTCAAGCTCCTTGTTCATGTCTTCAAGTTATCTTTGTATGTGTGACTTGTGAAGAATTATCCAAGACATAGTACTGCGAGATTCAGGGTTCTTAGACATCAAGTTGCATATTTTCCTCTGCGTGGTCTGGTATCAAGGATGGTACATAAGAGAACTTGTCTCCATGAGTGTTGAACACATTTCCCAATAATCCTTTGGTGATCTCCAAGAATAAAGCACAAAGGAAACTTTATTTTCACCATCTAGTTAGCAAGGCCAACAAGGTGTGTCTTTGGATGCTCATGTAGCTAAGCATCATCAACTAGTACTAGTGCAAAGGTGTCAGAACACCACAATAAAAGACCTGTAACCATATTGTCATGACCAAGCATATCAAGTATATTAATGCAATATTATCAATTTAATAACTCCACCATTAATAAGTAGTTAAGTCATTTTTGTAAATGAAGTGTAGAGTTATTAATATGAATAAATACTTGAAAATAATAAAATGGATGAATATAATTACAATGAATGCTTGTGTAGACATAATATCAATTCTAATTAACACAAGGATACATACCTTTATTTGGTCCATGTATCACACAGGTGGTTTTATCAAAAGCACCAATGAAACAATAAGTGGTTTTTATTAGAAATCAACCAAGAATCATCAAAATTCAAGGGATTCCCCCCCAACTTAACTTCATACTATAAAGGAAGGAGAGCATTAAGATAATCCAAAGAATGAATAATGACATATTTAAGAATACTTCAAGAGACTTGTTCAAAGATTTCCAAAATTCAATGGATTCGCCCCCCCCCCCCACAACTTAATTTCACATTGTAAAATCATGAGGGTATTAGGATAATCCAAAGAATTAATAATAACTTGATCCTTATTTAATGAATGATCATCTATTTGTAGCATGTTTTGTATGGTCATTAATGCATTCAAACCCTTCTAGTTCTTCTTAATCATAAAATCAATTATTGGACCTAGATCAATAAGTGTGTGAGGAATACATATTTTCATCATAGGTCTCCCAAGATCTAGATGTTTGATATAAAAACATTTATAAACGATAGATATTGTAGGATGCCATTATTTATCTCACACAAATCTTGAATTATTAAGGCATATAGTTCACCATTTCTTATTGCATGATTAATTGCAACACACATATTTATCATTTCAATGATAAAATTATAATCAAAATGAATTGTTTCCTTATGTGTGTGAATTAATTCTAAAAGTTGTGATTCATTAAGTAGATAAGAAGAACTAAATTGATAATCTTTTCGTTGATCATATTGTTCTTCTAATCCAATTAAACCAAAACCACATCCTTTAGTTGTATGAATAGATTGGAATTGTGATTCACCAATTTCAAGCACATTAACAGAATGTAAAGGGATCATTAAAATCTCATTATTATATGTAGTTTGAACCACCTTATTAGATAATAATAATTTATTAGGAATTGTAATTTCCCTTGGCGGATATATTGGAGTGGATGGTGGATGATATGAATGGGATAATGATAATGGTAAAGGTTGTGTTGGATATAGAGTACATGTGGTAAAAGATAGGGTGGATATGGTGGAGATGGTAATATATGGGATGGGTATGGTTGTTGTGAGCATTCATTATGCCATTCTTGGTAGTATGGTGATTATTTCCTTTCACCACACATACTAGATAGGGGAGAATTTTGTGAAGAAACATATTTCCTTCTTGATTCAATAGAATTATAAGACATTTGAAAATCATTTAGCATGCCTTGATCTACCTGATTTGATGTATGTAGTCGTCCTTGTGTTACAAAGAATACATTCTCACTTTCACCTTTGTTTTGTTGAGGCTCACACATATCTTGGATCTCCTTCAACATGTCCTCTTGAAAAACTTGGCATGTGCACTTATCTTCTCCCTTGCAATAATCAGAACAACAAATGGTCAAATCATCATTTTCAAAATTCCATTGTCCTAAAAATTCATCAATTATTTGTTCTTGCTCAACTATGGAAATAACATCTGTAGATGTTTGTGACAATTGTATTGAAAGATCAATATTATCTAAGTTGCATTCTTTAGGTAGAGGGGAAATAAAAATATCACTTTGTGTCAACGCGATTCCCCCACCAATTTATTCTTTTGTTTTTAAATTTGAAAGCAAGAGTCTAGGGGTGGTAGCCCCCAACAAGGTCAAGGGGCAACACATTTTTCTTCTTGCCTGGCCTTCAAATTTTCATTTTTAAAGCATTTTTCCTTGAAAAGTGATGTGTTTGAACTACCTTGAAAATGCAACATTTCTATTGTTTTTTATGTTTTTTCCCCAAACTTACTTCCTTCCTATCAATTAAATCACAACAATTGGTATGAATATAAATAGTTGTATCTACTAAGATCTACCTACCTTAATCTAACAATGCATCTATATGATTTAAACAACGTAAATTAGGAATAATCACTTGGTCAAGGATAGCAGTTGCACGAGCTTTCATCCTAACGCATTGGTCCTTACTCAACTCACTTGGTTTTTTTACCTTTACACCTCTCCCCAGTAATGGCACCAAAATGATAGGCCAAAACTAGGGTAAAGTATAATAGAGATTCAGCTCGATCTAAGTTTCAATCTGGGGATGGTAAGTTTATGAAAGGTGTTGCGGCAGTATACCTAAGGGCTGAAAGCCATGAATTAAGTATGGATGAATGCAGCTATTACTTTGGAAAATATTTAATTTGGCTTTTGTTTTCTATTGTGATAGGAAGTTACAGTGTGACTAGAAGTTCGTAGAACATAATACAAAGTAGCTTTCGAAAATAGTCTATATAATTGAACAGTAAATAAACAAAAATAGTTGAACTTTGTGCACTTTAGATAGTGATTGCATCCAACAGGAAATTAATCACACCAATTACAAATCTATGTTTAATAATTAATCAACCACATAATCCAAATATTAAAGCTTTCTAATCTTAAAAGGAATCAAATCATAAGTAGGTCACACGTTGCGAAATACATTCAACATAAAACAAATCACATAGAATATAAATTATAACTAATTCAAACACACAAAAACCTCATCGAGTGTGCCAAGGGTGGGCCCTTCCTTCGGTTCACAAGGCGAGTGGGAAGAAAATTCCTTTCTACGTTAGATTGATCAACAAAATGATATTATATTTCTTAGAGATAATACAAAAAAATAATCGTCCTTCAAAAGTCTGCTTACGCTGCTTATATATACGTAGCCTATAAAAACTACACACAAGAATAGATAGTTTGTTTTGGCCTATAGTCAGAAAACTAGAAGAAAAAAAATGTGGATCTCTAGCCATATATCTAAAAACAAATTATGAACTAGAAACATATAATCTTCTCACAACTCCTCCTTATTTAGTTCCATGGGTTTTGCTTCCTTATTTAGTTTTGATCAATGGTGAAAAAAATCATGACAGATGTGACAATAGCAAGAATGTAGCCAATTTGATAAGCATGCGTGAATACATGCATAGAATGGGATGGACATTCCATAAAGAAATGGATAAAGGAAGGATATTGTTGGATGAAACAATGCACAGTCAACATCGAAGAGGTAATCGATGCCACCACGAAGGCTGATGTCATCCACAGGATGAAGGAAACTACAATAGTAGGCACAAACCATACTTTTGTGAAGAAGGTTTCTGACCAGAAAGTGATAGGAAGATTTTTTGCATAGAAGGTGGCAAGAAGATCTGCATCCTTAAATCAGAGTGTTGAAAGATTTATTTCCTTAACATAATAGAAGGAAAGATTAGTAAATACAATCCAATATTCATTATTCATATATTTCATCTAAAAATTGAATTAAATATTACTTATATATATTAAATAATATGCAACATAAAATGGTATAATGGTCTGATATGGAACAAAAATGGAATGTGGGAATGAGTATGAAGGCATATGAAAGAGGCTAAAATGAAAGATAAAATGGGACATAATTGGCTCTCATCACCAGCCTTTCTTTTTTCTTACCACTTCTCAATCTTCATTTAGTTTGTTTCTAAACACCCATTTTGTCCCTATCACATTTTTGTCTATAGGCCTTGGCACCAATTCCCAAGTTTGATTTTTCTCTATCTAATTTAGCTCTTCTTTCATTGCTTGAATCCATCCTTCATCCTTTCTTGCATCAACAAAAGTTTTAGGTTCTATTCTAATAGTAAAGAAAAGTTACATGTTCATGTATCCTTGCAAATCTTCTTTCAATCTGAAATCCTTCATTCTTGTCTCCAATTATCTTGATCTTCTAAGTGATTTCTCTAAACATATTTGGTAGGAGCCTTGGTGTTCTTCTCTTGTGTTTTTTCCTTTTCTTCAATTTCTTCTTCTTCTTCTGAGTAGGTAGGTTCATCTAACCAATAGTCTTCTTGCTCATATATGATTTGATGTAACTCTTCATCAAATCTAACATTTGTACTTTCAACTATCTTCCTCAGCCTTTTATTATAGAACTTGTAAGTTGTGTTCCTTGTTAAGTACCTAAGAAAGATTCCTTCATCAGATATTGAGTTAAACTTTCCCAATCCTTCATCTCTTTTGATGTAATATTTACTTCCAAAAAATCTAAAGTATTTGACAGTTGTTGGTCTTCCATACCATAGCTCATAAGGGGTCTTGGTGTTTTCCACCCCTAATTGACGTCTGTTAAGAATGTAGATAGAAGTATGAACTATTGCTTTCTAATATACATCAGGTAACTTGGATTCATTCAACATAGTTCTTGCCATCTCTTGAACACTTCTATTCTTTCTTTCCACCACTCTATTTTGTTGAGGAGTTATAGCAGCAGATAGATGCCTTTTATCCCATGTTCTTCATAAGATTCCTCAAATTCATTTGATGCAAACTCACCACCTCTATCATACCTTAAACACTTGATTCTAGCATTCATTTCATTTTCAACCATTGACTTGAAAATATTAAACCTTTTGAAAGCTTTTGATTTTTCTTTTAAGAATATAACCCATGTCATCCTAGAAAAATAATCCATGAGTAACATGAAATACCTTTCACCTTGAAGACTCTTGGTCCTGGTGGGTCCGCAAAAATTAGTATGAACTAGTTCTAGTGGTCTTGTATAAGAATACTCCTTGGTCTTGAATCTTATTCTTGTCTGCTTCCCAATATGATATTCTTTACACATAGTGCTTGCAGGCTTGATGATGTTTGGCATATCTCTTACTACTTGCATGGATCTGATCTTTACAAGGTTATCGAAGTTAATGAGTCTCATCCGCATGTGCCAAAACCAACATTCATTTGTCTATCCTAGAAGATAGCTTCTTCCATTAACACCCTTTAGATTATACAAGTTGATTGCTATCTCAGAATCTTCTGCCACCAATCTACCAGATTTTTCTCTCCTAATTCCACATACTTGATCATAAAATAAATGATTGTAACCTTTTCTGCACATTTGACTTACACTGAGAATATTGTGCTTGAGACCTTCAACATACAGACATCTCCTATCCTATATTTTCCATTAATTAATATGGTGTCATTTCCACAAATCTTTACAAATGAACTATCTCCAAACTTGATTGATCCACCATTCCACTTGACAAGATTGATGAATTTTATTTTGTCACCTGTCATGCGACTTGAACATCCACTAACTTTCACCAATAGATTCGTTTTCCCTGTGAAATATTGTTTGGACAACCATTGAATGTCTCATTGTTTATTTCCTCTTTCTTGGAAATCTCATTCTCCTTGACTTGCTCAATAACATCTATTATCCAAGTTTATGATTGTACTAATCCAATTCTACAGTATTTTCTATATGTCCCATATTGTTACAAATTTTACATATCACATTCACATCCACTAGTGAAGAAAGAGAATTCCTACTTACAAAATTTCTTCTATTTATTTCAGAATGCAACCTATAGCCTTATGACCATACTTATTGCAAATGAAACAATAACCAAAAAATACATGATTGAACCTGTTTTTGAAGAATCTTCTTTCTTGGCAAGGTCTTCTTTGAGGGTTGATTGAAATGAGATATGCTTCTTTCAGATTTCCAAACTTTGCTTTTTCCAATTCCCTTTTAATTCTTGTGCATTCATTTGTCTTGAATTCAACTAGGGCTTTTAGTTCTTTATTCTCTTTCCTTGCACTTTCCAAGTCTTCAAGAGTAGAAATAAGTTCACCTTCAAAATAAAATTCACTTTCTTCTTCATCCACAATCTTGTCTGAGCCATTAGAGATCACCTTGGCCATGAATAGTGATTCTCCTCCTTCATTTTCTAATGAGAAATGATCTGCTTCTTCTGAGGAGAAGTAATCTTCTTTGGAGAGAAGGTTCCTCCTAAAATTTTTCTCTTGAAACCTTTGTTGCTACTTTTATTTTCTCCAAAGGGACATTTAGAATCATAGTGACCAACTTTTCCATAATTAAAATTGTTGTGTGGTCTCACAACATGCCCCAAGAATGTAAGGCTTGGGGGCCCAAGTATAAAATTAATGCTTATGGCAGGTGTTGGTTGGCAAAGGATCAATGGAATTCCATGCTGAAATTGAAGTCTTAGAAGTATTCCATGATATTTGAATGTACCGAATACCGGGTACTCGAAGGCCAGGTTGGTTGGAATTTTTAATGTAAGGTTTGGTAAGTTGTTGCGGCTAGAGGTGAAACTCTAGGAAACGTGAAAGTTTCGGTGGTAACTAGGATCTGGGTAAATTTGGTTTCGGTAAAAAGATGAGTTTGTTAGGTACCGAGTATCAAGTAACATTGCATGTATGTTGGATATAAGGTTGATTGCAATTTTTTTTCCTGAGAGCTCAAAATGTCTGATAACCTGCCTGAAGGGTTAATTACACGAGAATACATGAAAAGCATGTTATTTATGACTTGCTTTACAAGGATGATTTATTAATGATGGTTTTATTTTTATGAGAGTTTTATAAATGTTTTAAAAAGGGATTGATATATGGAATTTTATGTGTAGGAGAAATAGGATGTTGGACTATGCTTTGGTGTGGATAGTAAGGAAAATTTGGGCTGCAAGCAAATCCGATGATGTAGCCAGGTTTGGTGGTGCAGTATGAAAGCTCATGCGAGAAAAAAAATTGTTGCAAAGAAACGCTTGATATTGGAGAACCAAGAATCCTAGTATTACACATGTGATGGAGTGCACCTAGCTCTAGGGTGATCTGCTTTTGGGTGTTTCGTGCCCGAGCCCAAACCTGAATGGAGGAATCAAAAGTGTTGGTGGATTGGGATATCTATATCCAGTTCTACCTGATCATTCTGAATATCTAGGAGAGGAAGTTCCTACATTTTGTTTGACAAATCAGCTTGGTCCAAGTTTGATTTCCTGATTGAATTTTAAAGATATAAGTCCAAAATTTTCAAAGTGTTGAAGAAGGTTGACATCCATTGACTTATTCAAAAGTTCTCTTTCCAATTATCATATGCCACGTGCCTTGTTGCAATTCATCCCTTGGATTCCCTCTCATGTATTGGTTGAATTTCTTGAGTGTCTTGCTCTTATAAAAGGCTAGGAGATGTTTTATTTTATTTTTGAGTTCAAAATTTGTGGATGTTGGAGAACCAAAACTTTTTCAAGTTTTGTTCTTTTTCCTATTTTCTATTTCATTCCAGATTAAAAAATTGTTTGTTTTATTAGAAGTTAACTAACATTAGAGCCAATTTCAAAGCTATTTCCTAATATGAAATCTTACGTAGTTGATTGTTTGTTCCTATCAGACAAGATTGTGTGTTGCACCGTTTAAGGGTGCATACTAACACTATCCAGTGGCAAATATCCCCCTTTTCTTTAAAATATCGCATCATTATATTCCTAGTTGTGAAGCAATCTGGTGACGTATGAAACGGTTTGCTCTGGTTTGGTTATTTCTTGAGGCATGTATGGATAATACCTGGGATAAATTTTACTTTCAGTAATTTTTTATACTTTGTTTTAGAATAGATGTTTAAATTTCAAAAAATGTTCCAAAAAGGTAATGAATGCATGGATTTTTATTGCAAATCTTTTGATTCCATGAAATTGTTGAATTCTTAACACTAAATCTACTTGAATGAATGCAAGCTATTTGAATTTCATGAAATATTGTTGCAAATCTATTAAGTTCATGAAGTTATTGAATGACTAGACTGAAATTATTTTCATATCTCTATGATACCTTCTGATACCTTAAAGTTCATTTATCCCTTGTGTTTAACAACATTATCACAACGAACCCTGAGCGAACCTATTGTGTTAGGATCTAACATAAACAAGCCTTGGGATTAAGCTAAGAGAGCCTTAAATTTAGGTTTACCTAGTGTAGTCTTTCAAGAAAGATAGGTTCTCACAAAGTCTCTATGAGAATTTTATCTGTCTATTGGTGTGTGACTAACGTCCGTGTTAAGAAGATGGTGCTAGAAGGAGGGAAATTTGTTCTGGTATCTTTGGAGTCAGTATTGTCAGCCTAGTTTCGGGTTGGAAATTTGCTTGTGAGGTGAAGGCCTAATAAAGTCCGTTATGGAGAGTAAAATGGAAGTTGATAAGATCCAAAAAATTCTTAACTAGAGGCTTTATCCCTTAAGTCTATTCACTTTTGGTAGGGTTATTGAGTGTCAGATTCACGATACAATCGAACATAGTGAACTTGACTGTGAAGTTTTTTTAACTAGGGTAAGTTTGGCCACTTATAATGTAATTATGTTAACGGAGACATCCTTAACTGCAAAAAGAAAGGAGTCGTTATTAGGAAGAGGTTTGAATTTTGAGAAAATACCTAACCCTAGTGAAATTGGAAATACTAGAAATTTAACTATTAGATCAAACAGATTCATTAACCATGATTGTCATGAAGAAATTCTAGAAATTTTACAGGAAAAGAAGCAAAGTCATCAAGATTTGGAAACAACACGTTCGAATAGTGAATGTGAAAGAAGTGATTCATTGATCTTCTCACACATGGAAGGTGATAACAAAGAGAAAGAGAGGGAAAAATGAGCGAGCGATGCATGATTTTCACCCCTAATTGTGAATCTACAACCTAAAAGGGAGGAAATTCTTGATTTTACACAAAATACAAAGTTAAAATTTTACTTTCTCTCTTTCTGATGATTGTGTGAATTGTGTTAATATTAGTCTAATGAAATGAATAGTGATGTTGAGATTAAAGACATGACCAAGAACCAAAGGAATCTTAGAGAGAAAGAAAATCAAGAAATGAACATCGTCGTTTGTGGATCAAAGCAGAGTAAAGTGGAAAACAATGAACGAGTACCAAAAGAAGGCACAATGCCAAGAAGATAGCGAAGGTGTGTGCAGTCGACCTTTAATGAGGTTGTTTCCATACATTTTAGCCAAATTATTGGTAAGTATGCATTGGAATTTTCATTTATCAAACATAGAAAAATTAAAATAATTCTTTGCTACAGTAGGTTATTTGAGATTATTTGAGTGAATTTAAAGATAAGCTTGCTATAATTTGAATAAAAAGCATTATGAAGATAATGGTAGAAATTAGGGTAAATTTCTTAATTAGGGTTAGTCGCTTGATTAGGGTAAATTTTGGTTAGTTAGGTTAATTTTTCTTTAGTAGGGTTTGTTTCTTGCTTTCTAGTTTTGTTCCCAGAATTAATGAATTCTGATTAAGCTAAAACATATGAGAAGTGAATTTTCTAAAAACATTGTACTATAAATTTGAAAAAGTAAAACCATTCAAAATAAATACACTCTTGAGTATAGAAAATCAAAATTTTAATTATATTTCAAATAATACATGGGAAATACAAAATTCTCGTCATTTAAAAAGAAAAAAAGAGGTAAAAGGAGTCAGGCTGGAATAGTGGGAGGATGGTCAACCAATTTGGGCAGCTTCATCCATGAGGGATGTGTACCCCAGGTAAGTATTGTCCCTATGGTCATCAATGTTAGGGGTATGAAGATCAGTGAGAAAAGGCCGAGGAGGAACTACTTCCTAGTGCTCCAAAAATCATAGAATGCCATCAGTGAAAGGGATTCCCATGGCCGAATGAGCAACAAAGAGGACATGGTCCAAGTTCCCCAGAAAGTTGAGCCGTACTATCATCACTACGATAGAACAAAATTCAACTACTGAGAGGGTGAGGTCCAAAAGAGAAGCTACAAACCACAAAGCCAGGTTTGAATTCAACCTATAGTATGCTCTGGAATTCACATAAGTTTCCCCAAGAACCATGCACAAGAATGATTTAGTGGAAGGAGTCCAGAGAAATAAAACTTTTCCAAGCCATTGGATTGTGATTAGACCAAGGAAGCCATTTTGGTGATGAACACATGTTAGGAAAATGGGAGTATCCATAGCCTGGAAGCAAGAAAGCACAAGCAAAGTGAGGAGAAAATTGAAGAATTTGAAGTAAAGTGTGGAATTTATAGAAAGTTGTGAGAAATTTGCGGTACATAGTTGCTTGGATAGAAAATATTGGGAATGCAAGTTGAGGTGGCAATAGGACACTTTTTTCCAAAATTTAAAGTTAAATCAAATAAATTCTCACAAAATTGGTGGCCATTGCTTCAAAGTTTTCTAGTATGAAGATCAAATCAAGCAAAATGAAGATTTCAGAATTAAATGGTGGTCATTTTAGTTTATTTTATTGAGTCGTATTAATCATGAAGATGTCCATGTGTGTGTTTCAAAAAGAAAAAATAAGTCAATGAGGTGGCACATGTCGACATATGGAGATCTTAAAGGAAGCAATATGTGTGTGTTAAGGAGTGTAAATTAAATGCAGAGTATGATGGTCATGCTTAAGTGTAATCATGACAAGTCTAATGCATTAATGTTAGTACAACACCGCCAAAATCAAAAGTGTTGACCAAGTTTGTTTAGCGGGTTTCCATAAAATGAAATGGAAGGGTGGTGACCAATATTTCTAAATTTAGAGTTAATTTGGTGGTTTGATAACTTGCTGCTAAATTCTAACTTATGTTTTTTTTTTAGGCAGATAGCAAATTGTAGTTAGCTGAATTTGGCATAAGTATGGTAAAACTTAGTTGGAAAGTTGCACATACAAGGAACAATTAATTAAGTCTTTTGGGAATTGGTGAAATGATGAAGAGATTTGCATTGAATGAAAAATCAAAAGTCAACCTTCGCTACCACTATAATTCCTAACATAATAGCAAGTTTCGTTACCTGCAAGTTGAAGCAAAAGAGCTTACAAAGAAATATCAAATGAAAAAAAATAAAAAATGAATATCAAATAAATATCAAAAGAGAAAATTCAACTCTTTAAGCTATCCAAATATCTCTACCGGGGCTATAGACGCCTGACTGGTAGTAGAGCTATGTTTGGGGGAATTACAAAGATAACCTTACTGGGGCTATGGACGCTTGACTGGCAGTAAGAATCTATCCAAGGTTGGCTTTGGAGGATTACTAAATTATGTAGTTCAATGTCAATGAACTAATTTTTTCACCAAGTTCCAGAGGCGGGAATTAATCAAAGCACACACTGATACTTTCCAGAGAAATTTTATAATTTTTATACCAGAATTAAGGTAAAGGTAAGGAGCTATTACTAAAAAAATATGCATAAGTTGCAATTTATAGCGGGCGATCTTACCCTGGATTTTCTTTAAATTTGGTTTTGTTGGTTGCAAGTTGTGTGGTATCACAACACACCCCAAGAATGTAAGGCTTGGGGACCCAAGTGAGAAAATTAATGCTTATGGTAGGTGTTGGTTGTCAAAGGATCACTAGAAGTCCATGTTGAAATAGAAATCTTAGAAGTATTCATGATTCTTGATGTACCAGATATTAGATACTGGAAGGCCAGGTTGGTTGGAATGTTTAATGTAAGGTTTGGTAAGTTGTGGTCTGGAGGTGAATGTCTGGGAAACGTGAAGGTTCTGGTGGTAATCGGGATCCAGGTAAATTTGGTTTAGGTAAAAAGTTGAGTTTGTTGGGTACCAGGTACCAAGTAACAATGCATGTATGTTGGATATAAGGTTGATTGCAAAATTTTACCCGGGGGCTCAAAATTTCTAGTAACCCGCTTGAAGGGCTAATTACACGAGATGCATTAAAAGTGTGTTATTTATGATTTTCTTTAGAAGGATGATTTATTAATGATGGTTTTATTTTTATGAGAGTTTTATAAATGATTTAAAAAGGGATTGATATATGGAATTTTATGTGCAGGAGAAGCAGGATGTTAGACTATGCTTTGGTATGGACGGTCAGGAAAATTTGGTCTATGAGCAGATCTGGTGATGTAGCCAAGTTTGGTGGTGCACTCTGAAAGTTCATGTGAGAACAAAGTTCATTGCAAATAAATTCCAGATACCAAAGAACCGAGAATCCTAGTATTACGCATGTGACGAAGGAGTGTTCCTAGCTTTAGGGTGATCTACTTTCGGGTGTTTCATGCTTGAGCCCGAATCTGAATGTAGGAATCAAAAGTGTTGGTGGATTGGGATATCTATATCCAGTTCCACCTAATCATTCTGAATATCTAGTAGATGGTGTTCCTACATTTTGTTTGAAAAAACTACTTGGTTCAAGTTTGATTTCTTGATTGAATTTTAAAGATATAGGTCCAAAAGTTTCAAAGTGTTGAAGAAGGTTGACATCCATTGACTTATTTAGAAGTTCTCTTTGCATATGTCATATGCCACATGCCTTGTTGCAATTCGTCCCTTGGATTCCCTCTCATGTATTGGTTGAATTTCTCGAGTGTCTTGTTATTATAAAAGGCTAGGAGATGTTTTATTTTATTTTTAAGTTCAAAATTTGTGGATGTCGGAGAACCAAAGCTTTTTCAAGTTTTGTTCTTTTTCCTATTTTATGTTCAATTCCAAATTAAAAACTTGTATGTTTCATCAGAGCCAATTTCAAAGTTATTTCCTGATATGATCGGACTAAAATTATTTTTGTATATCTATGATACCTTTCGATACCTTAAAGACCGTTTACCCCTCATGTTTAACAACATTATCACAATGAACCCTAAGCGAACCTAGTGCATCAAGACCTGACATAAATGATCCTTGGGATTAAGCTGATTTAGCCTTAAATTTAGGTTTTCCTGGTGGAGTCTTTCAAGAAAGATAGGTTCCCACAGAGTCTGTGAGAATTTTATCTGTTTGTTGGTGTGCGACTAACATCCGCATTAACAAAAACATTTGAAAATTAATTTTTCTTTATACTTGTTTGATCCCTTATTCAAATTTCTCACAAAGCTTTTGTTCTTCTTCCTCATATTCACTACGTGAACCAGATGTTCCTTCTTTCTTCACATCTTTAAAAGTAGCTTCCATTTTGTGTGTACCTTGAACTTCATTTATGATCTCATAGGTGGTGAGAGATCCAAACAGCTCTTCCATGGTAAGTTTTTTCAAATTTTTGGCTTCTTCAATCATAAAAACCTTTGAATCAAATTGGTGAGGAAGAGTTATCAAAAATTTCTTCACAACCACTAAGTCAATAATATATTCACCAAGTACTATGATTCCATTAAGTCTTCATCCACTTAGAGCAAATAGCTAGAAATATTTTCCTCTTTTGTCATCCTTAGATTCTTAAACAATGTTCTATAGGATTGTAGCTTTGTTTACTTCACACTGTCATTTCCTTTATAGATATTTTTGAGTTTATCCATATCTCCTTGGTTATCTTGCACTATAGCACATTAACAAATTTTGAATGTGTTAACCCACTTAGGATAGCATTCTTTGATTTGGCATTGTTCTTATGAGTCTTCTTTGCATTAACATCTATAATAGGATGATCAAGTTTAGTATAATCATCCTTTTCAGCTCTCCAAACATCATACCCTAGCGAAGTAAGGTAGGCTTCTATCCTCACACTCCAAAAGGCATAGTTGGTTCCATAAAACAATGGTGCTTTGGAGGAGGATTCTTTCTAATCCATGTGTTCTAATCCAAGATCTACCTTCAGTTTTTGGGCCACACCAAGGAACCTTGCTTTAATACCAATTTTTAGAACATAGTGATGTACTGAGAGGGGGGGTGAATTAGTATATCCCAAAAATTTATCCATTTCAAATTTATCAATAAAAACTTCTTACTACCTTAAACAGATAAAGTATCAAATGAAATTTAGAAGCACAAGCACACAATCATAACACTATATTTATGTGGAAACCCCTAGAATGGATAAACAATGTTGTGAAAGCTACTTAGAGATAATGTCCAAATCTAGCCTCACAAATAAAACAAGATTTACAAAAGGTTTTATGGGCTACAACCCAAAGGAAGCTAAAACTCCTTGAATCACAGTTTTAAGGCTACAACGAAAGGAATTCTATGAATTCATACAAATTTCAACACTTATAGTAGGAGGAAATAGCCTCAGTACAACATACTTGATAAAATCCACTATCAAACCACCAAGGAAACACTTCTGCTCAACAACCAATGTTGCCTTAGGCTCATTTCCTTCAATACACTTCCTCACTCATATAAATATTTTTTCCTTCAACACACCTTATATACTTGTTCACATACTCACTCTCATACACCTTGCAACAACCTTGATCTTCCATTTATATCCTTCAAAAGCTTCAAAAAAATTCTCCTTGTCAGCTAAAATGAAACATATGGCATGAAATGTGTAATGGCCATTAATAAGTTGGCTTCAAAACAACTATAGGAAGAGGAAATAAAATGTGGTCCAAACCTAGAGATAAGCAAGACCTATTTTACCTTAGTACACACTCCCACACTAGTGCACATTAAAAAAACTTGGTGCAATCATCTCAACATACCAAGTCAGCCCAAAAAACACTTATCCTTCCACATATTAACTCCAAACCAAAAGTGGTATCAAAGAGATCAAATAACATCAAGTGGATCACTTTACAGGAATTATATGATATATAAAATCATTCTTCTACACCCTTTTCACAATTTCATTCTACTTTATGTTGGTGTAAGCAAACAAACATAGAGCCCAATATCTCTTGTAAACCCAAAAAACCTAGTCTTGAGATAGAACATTAAAAACCAAACTTGCGGTACACCACAACACTTGAAACTTGAAATGAGGAAACATAAATGAAATTTGAATTCATCCCCCAAACCGTAAGACTACATATGTGAATGTGGAGAATGCCTCATATCCTTCCTGATTGCAATAGCACAAACTTCATTCTACTAGCTTTGGAAACTTCTGCAGTAACTTATATGTAATGAAGTCAGGAACATATATACCTCACATCTGCCTCTATCTAACTTCCAAGCCACAAGGAAATATCTTCAAATGTGGAGGAATGTGGAGAATTATCCCAAGATTTTTTGATATAACTTCCTGAGCACTAACTACATAAAAATATTTCATAATTTCTTTCATAACTTATTTTACATCAAGAGACAGAGAATGCAATCATTCATAATATTATGGACAATAATTTCAACACTCTTCATCAATATGAAGAAACCACAACTTCTTCATACCAACATTCACCTATTCATGAGAAACAAGAGATATGATATAATTGTGTATATCTTTCTCACCATGTTATTCACTTTATAATACTTCTTATCACCACACCGATCACCATGTTCTTCACTTCATAATACTTTTGATCACCACATTGATTGCATCACATTCAATCTTCCACAATACCACTCTGTTTACATTAATGACAACACCTACAACAATCTCCACCACTCTATTGACATCAATGAAGACACCTGAAACATTTTCATGGATGATTGGATGTGAGTTCTTGTGCTAGCATCATAAGGTTGCATGTGAGATGAATGATGAAAATGGATAGGATGAACTCCAATTTATAGATATTAGGAAGAACCAATGGATGGATAGGATTAAAAGATGAAATCAATTGCTCATATTGGTTGATATACATGGAGAGATGAGAGGAGAGCAAGTGTCCTCATGTAGTTGGATTATATTGAGGGAGAGGGATCAAGGAGAGAAACAAGGGTGGAGATTCTCCTTAGAAGAAGTGGATGGATAAGACGGGAAGGGTACTTAGTAGAACCCTTGAGGGATGGGGAAGGAATTGACCTATGTAAGATGGTACAAAGGCCATGTCACATGTAAAAAGGTCCATTCCTTGTGTACAAAAAACCCATGCCTTTATACACAAGTGGGGAATATGCATTATTTGAGGGGAGTTGACTAGAATTAGGTTGTGCAAGTGGGTCAGTAGGGGATTAATTGGATTAGCCCACTTAATGAAAAATGTAGGAAATAGGGAGTTTATTTATTTAATTTTTGGGAAAGGCATAAGGGAATTAGGTAAATAAATAATTGGACTTATTTATCTAAGGTGGATTATATGAGGAAGATGATTAAATTATTTAGGGTAGAAATAAGTTTTGCTGAATAGTGATGAATGGTGATTTTATTAATTAAATAATAAATATTAATTAATTAATAAGTAATAAATATTAATTAATTAATGAGGGGATGGGAGTGGCGTACATAATTAAATAATTAGGGTTATATTCAATCAATTATATAGGAAATAGTTAGGTAATGACATGGGTCAATTTTATGTGTCTACATTTTTCCCCTCTTTGAGATGGTGTTACGAAGTAGCATCATTTAAAAGAAGATTAAGAAATTACACTTAGAAGTAATTTAATGGAGTGACTAGGAGGAAAGATGATGAGATTGAGGATGATAATGAGGATGAGGATTTCCTCTCTTTAAGATATGTGGGTTTAAGAGAACATAGGTTTGATCTTGAAAGGATGAAAGGATGTTGGGTAGAAGAGAAAAGAGGAGGAAATACAATGAATGAAAGGAGAGGAAATGGATAGGTGGTGAAGAGATAATGGAAGGATGAAGAGAAATGGATAAAATGTGTAGTTATTTTTCATTAGATTGAGCACTATTTATATGATATAACATTGGATGCTATGCACCAAGGTATAAGGAACTAGGGTGACAATGTGTCACATGCATAGAAAAAGATAAGTCACAAACAACTATATGTCATATAGCACCATGATAAAGAAGACCATGATACCATTATGTCAATTAGGTTACAAGGACCTATATAGATGCAAGATAAATGATAATACATATAAACAAGTAAGAAGCATGTACAAAAATGGTATAAAGATAAAAATGGTGTTGCCCTATTGAGCTAAAAATCCAAGATTAATTGATGATGGATGGGGTATTGTTGATATGGAAATAATATATCCTAGAGCAACACAAGGATTGGGAAGGATGCATCCTGATGATGGTTGGTTTTGGATCAAGTCTTTTAGTAAGGATAGGAAAAATACCAAAGATACAATTGGATGATTTGCACTAGATTGCTTAGTTGGATTGCATGGATTATGATGTTCTTACAATTTTTTATTTTTAGGAGAACTTGGATTATATGGGAGTGATGGATGTGATAGATGAAATTTTATTGTATGGGTTTTGTAGCCTATAGCTAGATACCAATGACAAGGGAGGATGGAATGGAGGAATTGATGGATGGAGGATAGGGATATAAAGATTAGGCGATTGAAGGATTGTGATACGATGGGATAGAAATATAAGGATTGGGAGATGGAAGGATTATTAGATAAAGGGGGAAAAAATTAGATGGGGATAAGAGGAATTATGGGATGGATGGAAGGTTTGGATGGGATCTCCAAGGACTACATTGTAAAGGAATAAGATTCCCCATTAATATATGTCATGTATGACAAGGCACTAGGATTCTCATGATAGGATGGATGGTAGGATGATGGAAGGATGACAGAGATAGATCGATGATAGGATGACTGGTGGATAAGGAAGATATATGGATGATGGGTGGATAAAGAAGATATATGGATAATAGGATGACAAATGGATAAGGAATATGAAAGTGTATGGAAGGATTATATGGATTGTAGGGGGAAGATTGAAGGATAGGAGGATAGACGGATAAAGTGTGAAATGAGGGAATATATGCCAAGATGTGTCCAAAACATATATGGCTAGTTGCCTCTATTTTTATTAAAATTGGGGTGAGGATGGAGTGATTAGAATGGATATGAGAAGTAGGTTAGATGAAGGAGATGAAGGATGGGTAGCTAGAAGGAACTTGCCCCCAATTTTAGAGAGAAAATGGATGAGGGATTATACATGACACCTATTTTCTAGGTTTTCATCATGGTACTTTCCTAAGGTTCTTGTTTGCTATGTTTTCACCATTAGACAATTTTTTTCTCTTTACTATTTTTTTGGATATTGTTTTGCTTTTCTAGTTTTTTGGTATTTTGGGAATAGTATGGATAGAGAAGGTGAGGATAAATATTTGGAAGATAGTGGGTCAGCATTGGATAGGTGTAGGAACGAATCAAGTATCTATTACTATACTATTGTAATAAGCGCCTATTTGGAATGATTGTTGGATAGTGGTATAAATTATTAGGATATGTGGATTATGTAAAGGCATGGACTAGAGAGGTTTGATGAATGGTAGATGTGGGATCAGGGATGGGGTGTTTGAAGTGTGCAGATAGAAGGAGGAAAAATGAGTGTGATGATGGAATGTTTCCAAGACCAACATTGGCACATATTGTGATGGGTGTTGAGGGATTGGATGAGAAGTAGATGTAGGATTTGGGATGATGGATTGTATATGATAGTGGATTTTAGGACATAGGAACCCAAAATAGACTTAGAATATGGAGGATGGGGATGCTTAGCTCTTGGATTAGAAAATTTGGATGACATTGCTTCTTTTTTATTTGGGATCCACATAGTTTTTTCTTTTGGCGAGCCTTTGTGGCCTATTGAAGTTATTGCACTTTTGGATCAACTATTTATTTGTTTTAGCATGTTTTTTTGAGGGGACATGATGATCCTTATATTTTGGTGGATGTGTTTCTCTATGCATTTTTACTTTGGCATCCAAATTACTTCCACTAGCAATGGTATGGGTGTGACGAGATGGATGATGTGGAGGGAATATGAATGAAGAAATAGAGGTAGGATTTTGTATATATTTTATGGAGGGATGATGTTGGATGACATTCATGGAGGTGTGCATTTTTTGATCCTAATTGTGGATTATGGGGGTGGGATGTTTATGATGGTTGATAAGGATAGGGGATTGGTGGATGAGGGGATGAGTAGGATAAGATGGAGGATGAGATTTTGGGATATAAGGGCCAAAAATGAATTTAGTAGGTGGAGGATATGCAATGTTGTATTGTGGTATATAAGGATCCAAAATAGACTTAGACAATGAAAGAGGGATAATGATGGTAATTTTGGGTTGGTATGATGGGGGAGGGGGGATGGAAATAAATTTATTAGAGGAAGGAAGGGAGGAACTTGTTGTGGTTTTAGAAGAATCCCTCTTAGGTTGTACCAAATTTTTTGGATTATGAGACTTGAGATATATAACCAAATCCTTGCAATCATGGATTTTATTTAATATGGATGGGCTCCAAGATACCTTGCTTGTGAAGGCCTAAACCTTTTCCTTGATAATTCATGTTATTGAGCATTCAATTTATAGTAGGATGTTTGTTATTATGGAAGAATTATATGAGTCCATTATTAGATGGAGGAAGATGGGTGGTGGATAGAAGTTGTTCTTATTCTATAAGAGAACCACCATAGGTGAAGGTAAAGGGACCAAGAGGATATGGTGATGGTGTTAGGATTTTTTTGGTAGGAGGAGGCAAGGGGTCATGTGAGGGATTAGATTAGATGGTGGGATCTTGATTTGGATGAGGGGATGATAAGGGATCATGAGATGAATTAGGGGAGGTGCTAGGATATTGATTTGGATGAGAGGATGATAAGGTATCATGAGAGGGATTAGGTTATCTGGTGGTATCTTGATTTAGATGAGGTGATGATAAGCGATCATGAGAGGGTGGTAGGATGGTGTAGATCAACAATTGAGAATCCTACAAGATTGTCAATTATTGCAGCCTAAATCACTTAACCAAGAAATTTACTTCAACTTATGAATTAAAATTATAGAGAGTGCATTCCAAAGAATAAATTATCACACATAATTAAAAATTTTGAGAGATAATTCAGAATTTTATATTCAAATTGCATAGTCAACAATACCAAGCTACAAGAAACAAACTAGTCACAATCAAAACTTTGCTATAGGCAAGATTGATCACACAACTACTAAAAATCAGATCCCAAAAGCTTCATCTTTAGCTACATACATTAGAAAATGTATTTCCAAATCTCTCGTACTCCCTTCTTGGACACCCAATTAGGCTTCTCTAGTTTCTTTTCTTTTTTTCCCCTATTTTCCTATCATTTTCTTCATTTGTGCCTTCTTGTTTCCCAACTTCCAAACTATGTGTTCCAAATTATTCTCCCTTTCCATTTGATGCAAATTTCAAATTCAAAGAGGAGTTAAAAGATGCCAAAAAATTACCTCCTCCAACCCGGGCATGGGATTTTGTGCAACCTTTCAATTTTCAATAAACACCAATTTCTAGTACCTTTATTCCCAAAGTCAACTTAATGAACAACCTTACAAGATGAATTCATTTTGAAGGAGCTAGAGGGGGAAAATGGTTTAAAAATAATTCATGCCTTCAAGACCAAAAAAAAAACACAACCAAACTTTAAAAATTAATGAAAACACACTTTTTTGGTGTGTAGGATTACCTATGCACTACGATGCTCCTGCATCATAGGAGAATGATTTGGATGAGGAGATGATAAGGGATCATGAGAGGGTTAGGTGAGGCGGTAGGATCTTGATTTTTATGAGGGAATTCTTGGTATAATTTGGATCATTCTCTTGACATGTTTGAATTTGCGTGGATGGTGTGATGGGAAAGGAATGTTGGATAAACTACTTGAATGGGGTGGATGGAGGGATGGGGGATTCAAAAGGTTTGTGGGATTGGGATTGGAGTGGGATGGTTTCTAATGGGAAAGATCGTTGATGTCACAACTTTCCTCATTTAATCAATTATATATTGAACCGGGTGTGTCTTAGAGCTATATGCGATAAGGATGGTTGTCACAGGTTTTTGGGTGGGTTTTGCACTATAAACAGTGACTTCAGGTATTGAATTGGCTCCTTTAGGAGCTTTCATGAGCTTTCAGGAGCTCTCAGGAATTGAACTACAGTGACTAATTTCTAAGGTTTAATTCTATCTTATTTCCTAAACTAAATTTCCATTGACTTAGTTCTAACTTCATTAGACTTGGTTGAGACCAATTCATGGAAAAGGCTAACATTTTAATTTAATTCTTAATCTAAAGCATGAAATTAAATTAATTCTACTTTGCTTCAAAAAGGAATCTATCTTAAGATGTGCTGAAAGTTAAATGCTATTCTAAGAACATAAATATATTGCAAAGAAATGACAATTAATGTAGAAAACATGAAGACTAATTTCCATGAACAAAATTCCAAAAAACTTCAATTCCATCTTTTCATAAGTTCTCGTAACTTCAACAAATAATTACCAGACTTAATTACTTCGAACAGTATCTAAATCCGATTAATTTAATAAACCTTGCAATGATTCTAACAAACTAATCTAACCATGATAAACTAAATTTAAAAGTGATTCAAGCAGAATTAACTTATCCAAATTTAACCTTTAATGAACTAAAAACTATTCAACAACTTATCATTCCAAAATTTATATCTAACAATTTAGATTAATATTGGTAAACAGAAATAACATAACTAGGTAAAATACCAACACAAGATCGATCCCAAAGGTTGAGCAGGCCTTGCTCTTCCTCAGGTAAGATCTCTTAACACCGAGCTTTGAGTTAACTTCTTACTTTCATTCAAATTGATCAAAATAGGATGCAGAACAAAGTATTTCCATCAACTACAAAACTCTAATTAAAAATTATCTAACTCCTATCTAAAACCGAAACATGGATATTTATAAACATATCCTTATTGAATTTACAACATGGCGATAAATTGCTAAGATTCAAGGTGCCTAACTAAAGATTAAAACAAAACTAAAGCAGAACTGAAACATGACTAAAGCAGGACATAGAGAAATATGTCAGATTGGCGCTGGAAGTATAAGTTCCATAACCGACTATAAAGAAGTCGATTTGGATTTGAGTGATTCATCATCCAGCTGGGCCCATCAATGGCATGATTATTTCCCTTGATTAAACATAGAGTTTAACCACACATCAATCTTTAAAATACCCTGTTCAAAACCCTTAAGAAAAGGATAGCAATTTATGGTAGTAAAAGATTAACGCAGCATAATTATCTCAATAATATCACCAAAAAGTAACGCATTTAACATAAACCATTACTTCAAATGTATCCACTAATTTAGCTAAACATAAAGCAAAGTAAGTAAATATGTTATTCTATAATCTACCACCAGTCATGTCAATTAACAAAAATAACAAGTTTGTTAACATGAAATGATTCAAATAAAAGTATTTTGAATCTCTCATCATTTTCTTCCCTTATTGTTTTGGACCATGTCCTCATGGTTCTTCATCAAGGACTATAGTGGTCTCCTTTTCCTTGTTTAGTGCCTCCATCCAAATGCAGCAGTCGAACACTCCTTCCCTATATTGGTGTGGCAATCTACTATTGAGTGCAAAGCCATGGTTTTGTCCCAGCTTTTCAAACCATGGTCTTAACACTCCTTGAGGTATATTGGTTGATTCTTTTAGCATTGGGGCTGGCATAATGATAATCGACATTCAGAATCTTATGTCGATCCAGAATTCTCTTTGTTGTTCAATCAAAGTAATCACATGTCTAATTTTATCAAACCCCACCTGATATTGTTCAAACTTAATAGTTCTCTTCTTCTGATTGACTCAGGAATGAGTTGATATCTTTCCTCATAGGATTGAATTGCCAATGGAGGAAGTGTTCCCTCAATATTTTGGAATGCAGAAATACTACTGAGCAAGTTTGAGACATAAAGAGGATTAATGTGATTGAGCCTTACCATTGATCTTACTACCTTGATATATTTCTCTGCATGAGGCATTTCGAGTCGCATTGGTAAGACATACCTTCTCTGAGCCTCCTTATATTTGTCCATTCTACTTGACCATTCTATTTGATTATGCATTAAGGAGACAAATTATTTGATTTGTATCTCACCAACATAAACATTTAACATAGAGTCATCATTATCTCCCATTAAAAATCCATGTTGGAAAAACTCACACATCAGATTTTGAATATCAGGGTGGCTATGAAAGTAATCTTGCAAAAAATCCTTATCATTGTGATAATCCAGGCTTCTCCCTAAGATTAATTGATTAAGTTTCCATTCAAGAAACCTTTCTGTAAGAAACAAAGCATACACTCCTGTTGGTCTTCTCATGGAAAGTATTGCATAACTTATTTCTGTTGTTTGCTCAAGTCTTCTTTCAATCTCATTTTTTTCTACGTCTAACTTTTTCACTTGCATTTTCAATTGTTTATTTTCCTCAATTTTAAAAGCTGCCAAGGAGAGATATCTAGGCTGGACTGAAGGAGGAACATCCGATGGAATAGAAGGTTATCCGAGGGAATGGAAGGTAGAGCAAGGTAGTGTGGTGGGTCCGTGGGAGTGAAAGCTTCTTGTGAATAAAACCACATAGATTGTTGTTTTAATTATTCTTCCTTTTGCTACAATTCTTCTTTTAATTTTGAAATTTCTTCAGCATTTGCTAATGCTTGTACACTAGCTTGTTGCAGGGCATCCTTTGTTTTATTCAATTGCTCTCTATATCTTGCTTCATTTTATTCAATTTTCCTTTCCATTTCCTGAGTTTTGTTGAAGGATTGTTGCAATTATTCTTCTTTTCTTCTTAATTTCTCTTCAAGGAATTGCATGTTTTTCCTTTCTTGCTCTAATTCAGCTTCTACTTGGAACATTTCCATAGCCCTTAACAATTCCTCAATTTCTAACTCCTCTGTATTCAATTTTTCATGGGGTTCTTCTTCTTCAATCAAATGTTCTTTTCCTTTTCTTTTCTCATAAGTCGGAGAAGGTGTAGGGGATCTCATAGTTTCCTCTTCAAATTCCTCTGATGCTTCTTTCTCTTCAGATTGTTCCTTAGACTCTTCAACAGAGTCATGGATTTCAAAAATAGGGGTTCTTTCAAGAGTCGACATTGGGCCTTCAGGGGGACTTTGAGGTTGCTCAGGAGAATGTACTGGCGTACAGGTTGTATCATGGCCAACAACAGTTTCTATAGGTATTTTCAAAATAGGGGTTTGAATTATAGGTGTCTCTTCAAGGGTGGACACAATGGTTTCAGCATGGCTAGGGATTTCTTCATGCACTTCCTGCTTTTTCTTTTTGGAACTAGTATGGGTTACCCTAGAGGATTCTGGTAATTTTCTTTTTCCCCTCTTCTTGGAAGATTCTCCTTTCTCAATCCTTGACTTTTTAGCCGAGGGCCCCCTTTTTTCTTTCCTACGAGTGCAGACAAATATTCTAACCAGCCCTACTTCCCAGATTCTTTCTTTAAGAAATGGTGATTAATTACCAAATGAATTAGCCCCTGGTATTTTATAGAAGATTCCCCTCTAGACTTTACCCTTAAAATCATGGAAGTAATTTGTTGGAACAAAAATGCTGGCAGATTTATCCTAGCGGAGGGTTTTGTATGTCCAATGTATCAATAGCCACATTCCCGGACCTAATATTGTGCCATACTGTCCTTCGCAGGTGAAGAACTTCATAAGCCATGTCGCAATAGTTCTCCATGGCTCATCCAAACTGTTACGAGCAATTCCACGTTGGTCTCCCTTATGCATCAAAATTTTTGGCCTCCTTTTTGGCTCTTGGTGAAACGCAACCACCAATTTCTCAAATTTTACTCGGCCCTTGTTAACCGGTTTTCCCTCAGCTGGAATTCCAGAGATTTCACTTATTATTTTTGGAGTGACTTCAATTATTTCATCCCTCACTATGGTGATATTCACATGGAAATTTCGCACAAATTCTTCAATCATTTCTAGCTGATTACCGTCATATTGCATTATAAAATCCAGCCATCCAGCTTCTACTAACAATCTCCTAGTTTCAGAATCAAGAGTGAAGTTCTCTAGTTTTGCATTCCTCTTGTTCCCCATTTTTCTCTATCAACAATGACAGACTTCAACTGGCGGACTGAATTACTTTAGCAAAATGTAGAATGATTTTCCTTGTTTTTGGAGCAACCAATTTTAAAAATGACACATGTCATTAATTCTTTGCATTAAATTCCCTTACTGGTTCAGACGATTTGCAAGCCACAAATTGCAATTGCAATTTAATTCACAAGGTTGGTGGCGCTCCTTACACATGTCAGCATCAGTGTGGAAAGATTTTTGAAAAGACAGGCAGATCTCAACATAATCCACAATTATTACTGACATCATCCAATGTCACATCATTCCTTATATCAATTGTCCTGCCACTCTTTGAAATGATTAAAAGGCATTTATTACCATTATTATCAACAATATGGCAGAGATGTCTAGACTTATAAATATTTACCTATTTCACATTAGTCTAACTACTTTAGAAAATAATATTCACATTAAATGTGCACCTCAATTTATTGCGAGTCTTTGAGTTCTTCATGAGCCTTCAAGAGATTTCAGGAGCTTTAAGGAGTCTTGGAACTTCATAATTTTTTGTAAGGAAAATCAAATGCGGAAACAATTCTCCTAACGTCAATACCTTAGGAAAGAATGCAGATACACTTTAAAATTTTCAATTATAGTCCAACTAAGATGCACTATGAAGCAAATAACAGAAACAGAGTATTTGACAATCACACATGAACACTAGATATATGTGGGAAAACCCTTATGGGAGAAAAACCCACCACACCAAGAGAAATCACTTTGTATTACAGTAATGAAGATTACATACAAAATTCCAGACTTATCTTTCTGGTGTCATTATACAGCAGCATTCACCATGAACATTCTTCAAACAAAAACTTTCAAGTTACAACCTTTACAGATTATAATACATTCACTGATCAACAACAATTTGTCGATTCAACAAAAACTAACCAACCAATCACAATCTGCAATCGTAGAGTATATCCATGGTGTTCCCTATCTGTCGAACTTCCTCACAGAACTGTCGCAACCGATTGTCTTCCAACTGTTCAGATTCGACTTCTCCTATTGGTACATGAGACTCCACATAGGACTTTCTTACTCGGTCAACATAATTCGCACTGTGTTGGCATCTCAGTGAGACACTAACAGTGTCTCGCCGATGCCACATAACCTTCATATCGGTACCACCAAGAGTTACCATAGTTTCCAAGATGTTCCATCAAGCTTCATGTGTTACACCAAAACACCAAGCAGTCGCCCAGACCTATCGCTTTCGCCAGGAGATCATAGCGAGCCACCAAAGGTTATACCGAAGTCACAAGACATACTGAGCTCCAAAGAATAGTTGGCAAGACTTAACACCTTCGCCGAGAGGTTTCTCCAAGATCTCAAAGTTACATCGAGACCACCATTCGCCAAGAGCTACACTGAAGAACCCTCATCATCGGTGAGACATACAGCGTTTTTCGGGACTTCTTCCCGAACCATTTGGGTTACCTCGATAGCCATCAGCTATCGGCAAGACTTAGCAGTCTCGCCAAGACCTTTCCCTAACTACTTTGAGTTACTCTGATAGCTAACACTTGAGCCTCCGTCGGTGAGACATTTGCATATCGCCCAGACTTCATAATGAAACCTTGGTGTTACAACGATGACTCTCGAGTGTGTCCCAATCAGCATGACTTTCATCTATCGCTAAGACGTCACACCAGGACCCTTATGTTATGGTGAAGACATCAAATGTATTCTTGTCGGCAAGACATTCACTGTTCGCTGGGACTTCTCACCGAGCTGCTATAAGCTACCCCGAAGCCCGTGGTCACCATGAGTCTCCCCGATAGACGATTGAATGGCCTATCAGCTAGAGGTCTCCCGAGCGCTAAGAGGTCATAGAAAATACACTATGTCACAACGATAGACCAAAGTGAACCTTTTGGCAAGACAAAATCTAGGTCACAACGACCTGTTCAAAATAGAAGAATCAAACTGCTAGTCGGCCAGATAATGAAGATGTCACACCGACTTGGCTCTAATGGAGGTTTCAGCCTGTATTGTTTGAGGCACATATTTCCAACAATCTCCCACTTGACGAAGATCATACAGGCACCTCCAGAGCACAACATATTTACTGAAAATCATGGGCACTAAGGCCCATTGAACTGGCACACCACCTGAACTTGTCTGTGCTCATTGGCTTTGTCAATGAATCTGCAACATTCTCCAAAGTATCAACCTTTTCCAAAGTGACCTTTCCATCCTCCACCATATCTCATACAAAATGGTATGTACGTCTATATGTTTCATCTGGCATGGAAAGTAGGGTTCTTTGCCAGACAAATTGCACTCTGACTGTCACAAAAAATAGTTATTTCCCCTACATCAAAACCAATGTTAGAACACAAATGTTTCAACCATACAACTTCTTTACAAGCATGAGTAGCTATCATGTATTCAGCCTCCGTAGTGGACAAAGCGACTACAACTTTCTGCTTACTCATCCAACCCACTGCACCACCATTCAACATGAAAATGTATCCATTGGTGGACCTCCTGTTGTCAATGTCCCCTGCCCAATCAGAATCCACATAGCCTTGAATGCTAAGAGTCCTCTATGATTCAACCAAGTTCCCATGGTAACACAAAGAAAAATCTGAAGTTCCCTTCAAATATCTAAACACTCTCTTCACAACATCCCAATGTGTTCTTCCTAGATTAGCCATAAATCGACTAAGTACTCCCACTGCTTGGGAAATTTCTAGCCTTGTATAGACCATTGCATACATAAGACTGCCTACTGCACTAGCATAGGGGTACATTGGTCATGTCCTCCATCTCAGTAGGATATTTTGGATAGTCCTCAATAGATAGCTTTGTTCCCTGCATGACTGGAACCACTAGCTATTTGCAATCATTCATACAAAATCTCTCAAGAACAGTTCTGATATACTTACTCTAACTGAGCCATAGTTTTCTATTCTTCTTGTCCCTGGTTATCTCCATCCATAGAATATACCTTGTTGCACCAAGATCCTTCATTTCGAACTTAGCAGACAACTGAGACTTAAGATCAGAAATCATTAGCTTGCTATTGCCTATGAACATCATATCATCAACATAGAGAGCAATAACTAATACTTGATCACTTTCAACTTTATAATATACATAGTGATCAGATTTTGATCTCACAAATCCCAAAGATAATACAAATGTATCAAATTTTTGGTACCACATTGTAGGTGATTGCTTTAAACCATACAAAGACTTCTTTAATTTGCATACCAGTTTTTCTTTACCTTTCTCAATAAAGTGCTTAGGCTGGAACATATAGATTTCTTCTTCAAGATCACCATGAAGAAATGTTGTCTTCACATCCATCTTTTCGACCTCTAAGTCATATGCAGCTGCAAGTGACAAAAGAAATCTGATAGATGTCAGCTTTGCTACAGGAGAAAATATTTCCCCATAATCGATTCCCTCTACCTAGGAATAACCCTTTGCAACCAGTCTTGCCTTGTACTTTTCTACACTACCATCCAGACCAATCTTTTTCTTAAATACCCATTTGCAGCCAACAACCTTTCTACCTTCAGGCAAGGGCACCAAGCTCCAAGTTTCATTTTTCTCTAATGATGTCATCTCTTCATTCATGGCTTCCAACCAAGAGTCTGAATCATACATTTTAATTGCCTCTTTTATAGTCCTAGGCTCATCAGTGCTAGAAATCAAAGCATAGGCACAAGTAGAATCAATTAATGAGAACCCATACATATCTAGTTGTTTTCTTTCTCAGGTTGACCTCCTCACTAGCTGAGGTTGAGGTTCTTCTTCTTCAGAACTTTCAGAACTGCTTGAGCTCTCCTCAGATTCAGGTACATTTTGAATTCTCAATTCCTCTTTCTCTGGTGTAGGAGGAATTGTTGCTACATCCTTACTGTTTTCTAACTTTGTCTCTGACTGCAGATCCAAAGTGGAAGGTTTCAGCTCATGAAATATTACACTTCTGTTGTATACAACCTTCTCTGTATCAGGATTCCAAAGCTTGTATCTTTTTATGACAGGGCTATAGCCTATAAAAATACATTTGACAGTCTTGTTCTCCAATTTAGATCTTTTCACATCCGGTACATGAGCATATGCCTCACATCCAAAAACACGAACATGTCTAAGTGAAGGCTTCTTACTAGACCACGCTTCCAAAGGTGTTTTCTCAACAAGAGAAAAATTTGGAGAATGATTAATAAGATAGCATGCAGTAGATATAGCCAAAATTTCTCCTCCAAGCCAGCACTACTAAGCATACTTCGTGCTCTCTCCATCACTGTCCTATTGAACCTTTCTGCAACTCCATTCTGCTGTGGAGTATAAGGTGTAGTCTTGTGTCTTTTAATTCCATGGTCTTTGCAATATCTTTCAAATTCATCAAAACAAAATTCACCGCCATTATCAGTCCTTAAGCATTTTATTTTTCTACCAATCTAATTTTCAACAAGGTTCTTAAATTCCTTAAATCGACTGAACACTTCTGATTTACTTTTCAAAAATAAACAAATGCTCTTCTTGAATAATCATCAATGAATGACACATAGTATCTTGATTTAGACAAAGAAGGAACATCTACTGGACTAAACACATCCGAATGAATATAATCTAACAAACCAGAAGATTTATGAGAACTGGAATAAAATGAAACACGATGTTGCTTTCCATATATACAGTGTTCACATAATTCAAATTCAAGATTACAATCTTCAAGCCCCTCAACCAGGTTTTTATTCTTCAAGTTTTTAAAACCTTTTTCTCCTATGTGGCCTAACCTATGATGCCAAAACATAGTCTTCTCTGCAAGAAGTTTTACTTCCATAGAGTTTACATAATTAGGGATATTTCCCTCTTTACCTCCACGAGCAGCTTTCAGTGACTTTCTAGAGACATTGTTACATTGAACAGCCTGTGCATCCAGCTTGTATAGGGTACCAATTCGATCACCTCTAGCCAACACCATTGAACCTCTAGTCATCTTGCAGCCATTTCCAGAGAACGTAACTTGTACACCAATATCATTTAGCATACTTACAGATAATAGATTTCGAGCCAGACCTGGTATGTGCATAACATTATTGATTCCCTTCACTCTGCCATTGGGGAATTGTATTCTGACTCTTCCATGGCCAACTATCTCTAAAGTTGAATAACTTGCTAAATACACCTTTCCACCATCATATTCTTCATACTTCATGAACCATTCTCTGTGAGATGTCATGTGGAAAGATGCTCCAGAATCAATCAGCCAGACATCATCTGATGCCTGAGTAGCCAAGGCTGCAATGAAGGCGTCACCATCACTATGAGAAGAACCATTATCGGAATATCCCTTCTTCTTTTTTTTCTCCTCTATACAATCCTTTCAGACATGACCAGGTTGCCCACAGTTCCAGCACTTCACCTTGGACTTCTTGCTAGGAGACTTTGATCTCCCCTCTGATTTCGATTTGGACTTCTTGTCCTTCTTCTTGCCTTTCTCCTTTGACCTTCCTCTTACAGCAAGAGCCTCCTTCACCATCTCCAAAGACTTCCTTCTCATTTCTTTTGACAGCAAAGAACCAACAATATCTTCCATTTTGAAACTGGATGTTGTACTCCCAATAGCCATCACTAGATGATCCCATGAGTCTGGCAAAGAACATAATAGTAGCATACAATGATCCTCTTCTTTAGTATTCACACCAATAGATGTCAATTGAGCAAGCAACATGTTAAATGCATTCAAATGATCAGCTACAGACCCTCCTTCCTGTATTCTCAGAGAGTATAGTTTCTTCCTCAGGAATAGTTTATTCACCAAGGACTTCCCCTGATAAATAGACACCAATCTCTTCCACAAGGTAGATGCAGTTTTCTCCTCATGCACATTCAGAAGCACTGAGTCTGCCAAACAGAGCCTTATCATCCCCTTAGACTTCCTATCTGCAAGGTCCCAATCTTCTTGCTTCATGCTTGTAGGTTTCACTCTAGCCACAACAATCCAAAGATCACGGTCAACAAGAAGATCCTCCATCTTGAGTTTCCACAACTCAAAGTTACTGCCATTGAGTTTCTCTATTTCAATATTACCAGATGTACTAGCCATCTTAATCTGTAATTAGAAATAACATACTCTACAAGACTCCCACTGAATAGAATTGACACAAAAAACCCAATGTACCCACAAGGATAACACAACTAGCCAGGCTCTGATACCACTTGTAAGGAAAATCAGATGTGAAAACAATTCTCCTAACGTCAATACCTCAGGAAAGAATGCAGATACACTTTAAAATTTTCAATTACAGTCCAACTAAGATGCACTATGAAGCAGATAATAGAAACAGAGTATTTGACAATCACACATGAACACCAGATATACGTGGGAAAACCTTTACGGGAGAAAAACCCACCACACCAAGAGAAATCACTTTGTATTACAGTAATGAAGATTACATACAAAATTCCAGACTTATCTTTTTGGTGTCATTATACAGCAACATTCACCATGAACATTCTTCGAATAGAAACTTTCAAGTTACAGCCTTTACAGATTAGAATACATTCCCTGATCAACAATAATCTGTCGATTCAACAAAAACTAACCAACCGATCACAATCTGCAATTGCAGAGTACATCCATGGCATTCCCTGTCTATCGAACTTCCTCACAGAACCATCACAACTAATTGTCTTCCAACTGCTCAGATTCAACTTCTCCTATTGGTCCATGAGACTCCACATAGGACGGTCTTACTCGGTCAATAGAATTCGCACTGTGTTGGCATCTCAGCAAGACACTAATAGTGTCTCACCGATGCCACATAACCTTCATATCGGTATCACCAAGAGTTACTGTAGTCGCCAAGATGTTCCATCGAGCTTCATGTGTTATGTCGGAACACCAAGCAGTCGCCCATACCTATCGCTTTCACTAGGAGATCATAGCGAGCCACCAAAGGTTATACCAAAGTCACAAGACATACCGAGCTCCAAAGAATAGTTGGCAAGACTTAACACCTTTGCTGAGAGGTTTCTCTGAGATCTCAAAGTTACATCGAGACCACCATTCACCAAGAGCTACACCGAAGAACCCTCATCATTGGCAAGACATACAGCGTTCGTCGGGACTTCTTCCCGAACCATTTGGGTTACCCTGATAACCATCGACTATCGGCAAGACTTAACAGTCTTGCCAAGACCTTTCCCTGACCGCTTTGAGTTACTCTGATAGCTAACACTTGAGCCTTCGTCAATGAGACATTTGCATATTGCCCAGAATTCATAACGAAACCTTAGTGTTACAATGATGACTCCCGAGTGTGTCCCCGTCGGCATGAATTTCATCTATCGCTAAGACGTCACACCGGGACCCTTATGTTATGGCAAAGAAATCAAATGTATTCCTGTCGGTAAGACATTCACTGTTCACTGGGACTTCTCACCGAGTCGCTATAAGCTACCTTGAAGCCCGTGGTCGCCATGAGTCTCCCCAATAGAGGATTGAATGGCCTGTCGACCAGAGGTCTCCCGAGCGCTAAGAGGTCATAGCGAATACACTATGTCATAGCGATAGACCAAAGTGAACCTTTCGGCAAGACAGAATCTAGGTCACATCGACCTGTTCAAAATAGAATGAATCAAACTGCTAGTCGGCCAGACAATGAAGATGTCACACCGACTTGGCTCTAATGGAGGTTTCAGCCTGTATTGTTTGAGGCACATATTTCCAACAGTTTTCAGGAGCTATCGAGCCAAACAAAGTTTTAAGAGTCTTCAATCTTCAGGAGTATTTAGGAGCTTTCAGGAGTTAACTCAGATAGACTGCCATTTGCTGGTTTTTAGTCATCTTTTTTTTTTCGAAAGCAAACTGCCATTTTACTGGTTTTCAATTTACTTCCTTTTTTTGCAAGGTAAACCGCCATTTGCTGGTTTTCAATCTACCTTGTTTATTCATTCCTTTTTCAAAGGTTCAGATCTTCTCTCATGGAAGAGATATCTTCCATGAGAAAATGTTCAATTTTGTGTTGCACTTCATCCAGGAATTCCTCCATTGTTGCCGACTTATGATATGTTTTCAGTCGATGACCATTAACTAGCATGACTCTTTTTTCTCCATCAATCGGAACCAATTGGACAACTCCATTTTCAAATACTTATTTTATCTCATAGGGTCCTAACCATCTGGTATGGAACTTCCCCTTATACTCTTCAAATTCGGAGTCAAATAACAATGCCCAATCTCCTTCTTTGAACTGTCTGGACACAATATGTTTATCATGCCATTCCTTTCTTTGCTTCTGAATCACCTTAGTATGCTGAAGTGCCTCCATTCTCATTTCATCAAGTCTATTGAGTTGCAAAATTCTACTTTTCTCAGATTTAGGTAAATCAATTCCAATTTCTACTACTATTTTCAAATTTTTTTAACTCAAATTCTATTGGCATGACTGGTTTTTTTCCATACATAAGTTCATATGGGGAAAACCTAGTTGTTGTTTTCCATGTGGTGTTATAGGCCCATACTACTTCATCCAACTTATCTACCCAGTCTATTTTCCTTAATGAAACTATTTTTGTTAGGATATTCTCTCTCGGTTTGTGACCTCCACTTGTCCATTCGCTTGAGGGTCATATAGCGAATATTTTCTATGAGTTATTTGGTATCTCTGCAAAAATGCTTCCATCATTGCTGATACAAACTGTGGTCCTTGGTCTAAAACAATTTCTCTGGGTGCACCAAATCTCTGGAGAATTTGCTTGTATAGAAAATCTGCAACTTTATCTTCTTTTGTTGTTGGTAATGCTTTCACCTCAGCCCATTTTGTTGCATAATTTGTACAAACAAGGATGTAACATTTCCCTTTTGAAGGTGGATCTACTGGTCCCACAAAATTGATGCCCCATTTTTCAAATGGTTCCAGAGCTATTTGTGGCTGAAACAACATCTCCATGGTTGGCGTGGGTCTTCCCATCCTTTGACATTCTTCACGGTGTTTGAAAACTAATGAAACATCCTTTTTCATTGATGGCCAAAAGTAGCTAGCTCCTAAGATCTTGTGAACTATTCTCACAACTGAATATTGCCCTCCTTCAGGCTCATGATGATAGGCATGTACTACATCATATACATCTAACTCTGCTACACATCTATGTAAAACATGGTCAGGGCACAATTTAAATAAAAGACCATTAATCCACTGAAATCTAGAACTTTCACGAATTAAGCTCTTTTTTCATTTATGACTGAAGTGACTTGGGCATTTCCCTGTTACAAGGTAATTTTCCAAATCAGAAAACCATGGTGGATGAATTGATATAGCAAATAAATTTTCATCAAGAAATGTATCATCCACTGGTTCTTGATTATCCTGCAAAACAATTCTGGAAAGAAAGTCAGCAACAACATTGTCTTTTCCAGGTTTATCAATGATAGTTACATCAAATTCTTGTAATAATAGTAACCATCTAATAATGTGTCCACCTACTACAGCCTTGTTCATCAAATATCTAATTGCAGCATGGTCTGTATGTACGTAAACTTTATAACCTGTAATATAATGCCTAAATTTGTTTATTGCATATACTACAACTAAAAATTCCTTTTCTGTTGTTGTGTAGTTTCTTTCAGCAGGATTTAAGTTTTTGCTAACATAATAGATTGCATGCATGGCATCATTGTCATCTTTTTGTCCTAATACTGCTCTAATAGCCAAATTAGATGCATCTGCATGAATGTGAAAAGGTTCTCCCCAAACTGGTCCTTTGATAATGGGAGAAGTTGTTAGAGCTATTTTAATTGTCTCAAAATATTTTTGACAATCCTCAGTCCATACAAACTCTTCCTCTTTCTTGAGTAGTGCAAACAGTGGTGTTGCAATTTTACTAAATCCTTCTATAAATCTTTTGTAATACCCAACATGCCCAAGAAAACTTTGTACACCAGTTTGGTTCTTAGGGATCTAAATGTTTTGTATGATCTCAAATTTCTTGGGATCAACCTTTATCCCTTCTTTTGAGATGTGATGTCCTAGAACAATGCCCTCTATCATCATAATGGAACTTTTTTCATGATTGAGTGATAATCTATGATCTTTACAACATTGTAAAACCTTTTCTAAGTTTTTTAATGCTTCATCAATTTTCTTAGCATGGACTGTAAAGTCATCCATATAAATCTCTACACAGGAAGTGGTGAAATCTACAAATATTGCAAGTACTGCTCTTTGGAATGTGGTTTGCGCATTACATAGTCCAAATGGTGCAATTGTATATGCGTACATACCCCAAGGACAGGTAAAGGTAGTTTTGTCTTGATCTTTAGGGCTACTTGGATTTGGTTATATCCACTGAAGCCATCAAGAAACGAGAAATAGTTGTTGTCTATCAGGTTATCTAGTACTTGGTCTATGAATGGCAATGGGAAATGGTCTTTCTTTGTGGCTTTATTCAATTCCCAATAATCTATGCACACATGCCATTTACCATTCTTCTTAGGGACTATAACCAGTGGAGAGACCCACTGACTATCAGAGATTGGGTATATGAATCCTACATTAAGTAGCTTCTCTATTTATTTTTTAACAATGTCACGAAGAATAGGAGTGATACGCATTTTTCCTTTTCTGATACATCCTTTGTATATATGTGATGACTACAGATTGAAGGATGAATTCCTCTCATATCAGTATACTCCCAAGAAAATGCTTCAATTTTTTTTTCTAGAGTTTCTTTCTATTCCTTTTCTTGCATTGGGGATAAAGATGAATTAATATTGAGAGGTTTATTTCCAGCTACTATAATCTCTTTGGTGTCTTTTGTGGAATCAATGGATTTCTCTATAAGTGTATTTAGAGGACAAGAGTGTTGTTCATGTAATGTTGTTTGAAAAACTTCTTTTTCATTTTCTAATGTGAAATCTTGATCCTCGTGTTCTTGAACATGTTCAACTATGGTTACATTGGATAGCTCCACAATATCGTCACCCTCTGATTCTAAATCTTCATCCACCCAAATTTGAGTGCCTGTTTGAATTGACGGTTGTGTTGGTGGATAGAGTGACAATTATTTTTATTTTTGACCATTTGATATGATCATGCTTCCTGATCTACAGTCAATTAAAGCGGCAACAGTAGCCAACCATGGTCTACCTAGGATGATTGGATATCCAAAATCTTTCTTTCTAGCTTTAAGAAGCAAAAATTCAACTGGGTAATCCCATGTGTCAATGGTGACCATGATCTCTTCTATAATACCTTTTGTCTTTGTAGTAGATTGGTCAGCTAACTATAGAATAGTTGTTGTTGGTTGAATAGTTGTCATCCCTAGCATTTCAACCATATCAGATGTGATAACATTTATGGTAGCTCCTAAATCAATTAGGACATTGTTAACCTCCACTCCATTTATACATAAGGTAATCACAGGACTTCCAAGATCATTATACTTCTGAGGAAGCAATCGTCCTGACAGTACATCAATAAATTTTGTCCCTACCTATATTTTGGGAGGTAGCTTTTTCTTTCTCCCTGTATTTTTCATGTAGAGGGATTTTACTAACTGGTTTATCTCTGGTATGTCCTTAATCGCTTGCAACAATGGTATTTTGATGTTTATTTTCTTCAACTCACGAAGAAGTTGAGAATCAACAACATTCATGTAACCGGGTTGAGAGTTTTCATGAGTGAGTTTTTCTTCCTTTAATCTCTCAGAGTAAGGTGCATGTTTGACATTTTGATCCTCCTCAATTTTTTACGTTTCTTCTAAAGTGTCAATTTCTTCCCCACCTTCTTGAGCTTTTTTTGCTAGTGTAGATTGAATAGTTCAATTTCTTAGTTGAATATCATTTGCTTCAATTACGTTTAAATTAGGGGGATTCGCATCATTACGGTTATTTCTTGGATTAGCTACCAGTTGAGCCAGTAATTGAGGCTGATTGACTTGGTCAGTAGTGGCATTAGGAGCATTTATCATTGGGGCCATTTGTCCCCATGGACCGTTTTTCCCTTGGTTTTTCCATGGTTGGAACTGCATCTGATTTTGTTGCCATGATGGCTAATTTGGCTGCCATTGTGGTTGCTGATTAGCCTACCATTATGGTTGGTTCCATTGAGGATTCATCCATTCAGGTTGCCCCCAATATGTAGGCGGTGGTTGTGGTTGATATGGAGGGGTCCATTGGTTTTGGTTTTTCCAAGGGTTTTGACTCCAGTTTGATGTAGAACCATACTGTCTTTGGTTGGAATTGTATCATGTGTTTTGAGGTATTTGGCCAACATAGTTAAGTTCCTCCTCAATCACTGGTGGTGTCTTCAAATTACTCTTTATTCTAGCCAAATTATTACAGGAACTTGTTAAGTGTGGTTTCTCACAAATATCATAGATATCTACTTGATTCAATGGACATTCTCTTAAAAGGTGTTTTCCCCTACACTTGGAGCAATAAATAGACAAGGGTTTAGTGGTATTCTTCTCTCCTTGCATGTTGAGACATGAAGAAGTAAATCAGTTTTCATGTTCGCTAATTCCTCCATTACTTCTGACACATCAGTTTTATGAGCCTTGTTTCTTCTGAAGTTTCTAGTGCCTACCCTAGTTCTAGAGTAGTTTCTACATATCTCAAAAATGTCTTCCAGGGAAAGCTTGTTAATGTCTCCCTTTCCCATAAGATTCAAGGATTCTTTTGATTCATCATCAATTCCCCTAAGGAATATTGTTTTGCTAATTTCACCATCTAGTCCATTTGTACATCTCTGATGCATAAACTGGAACCTATCTACATAGTCTTCTAAACTTTCGTCCTCCATTTGCCTTATTCAAAAAAATTCCTCTTTTCTATCCCTTACTCTGTAGTAGTCTTGATACTTATCCAAGAATTCAATCTCCATTTGTTTCCAAGTTGCAATTGTTCCTGTACCTAATCCCATGAACCATCATAAAGCTAATTCTTTCAATGTAGAATGAAATAACTTCAACTTCTTATTATCATTTGTGTAATCATAGGTCTAGCACAAAACTTTGAACTCAAAAAGGAACTGATCAAGATCCTCGACTGTTTTTCCTTTAAAGGTAGGCAAAACTGAGGGTGAGATATTTTTCATAGGAGGTTCACCAATCTGTCTTTCAAGATTGATAGGAAAAGAGAAGGTCCTATTGGCTGGTGAACATTTAGGTTCAACCATTTCTTCTTCCTAAAATGGATCTCTATTCTCTTCTTGATTGTCTATCTATTGTTCTTGGTTATCTTCTTGATTTTCGATCTGGTATTATTGAATATCTTCCTGATCAAAATCAAGAATTCTTCAAAAATTAACGGTTCATGGAAGAAACCTCCCTAGATGGTTGTCACAGGTTTTTTTTGGGGGGGGTTTGCACTATAAACAATGACTTTAGGTATCAAATTGGCTATTTCAGGAGCTTTGAGGAGCTGAACTACGACAACTAATTTCTAAGGTTTAATTCTATCTTATTTCCTGAACTAAAGTTCCATTGACTTAGTTTTGACTTCATTGGACTTGGTTGAGACCGATTCATGGAAAAGGCTAACATTTTAATTTAATTCTTAATCTAAATCATGAAATCAAATTAATTCTACTTTGCTTCAACAAGGAATCTATCTTAAGATGTGCTGAAAGTTAAATGCTATTCTAAGAACAAAAATATAATGCAAAGAAATGACAATTAATCTAGAAAACATGAAGACTAATTTCTATGAACGAAATTCCAACAAACTTCAATTCCATCTTTTCATAAGTTCTCGTCATTGCTTCTAATTAAATGTCAACAAATAATTACCAGACTTAATTACTTCGAACAGTATCTAAATCCGATTAATTTAATAAACCGTGCAATGATTCTAACAAACTAATCCAACCATGATAAACTAAATTTAAAAGCAATTCAAGCAAAATTAACTTATCTAGATTTAACCTTTAATGAACTGAAAACTATTCAACAACTTATCATTCCAAAATTTATATCTAACAATTCAGATTAATATTGGTAAACAGAAATAGCATAACTCAGTAAAATACCAACACAAGATCGATCCCAAAGGTTGAGCAAGCCCTGCTCTTCCTAAAGTAAGATCTCTTAACACCGAGCTTTGAGTTAACTTCTTGCTTTCATTCAAATTGATAAAAATAGGATGCATAACAAAGTATTTCCATCAACTATAGAACTCTGATTAAAGATTATCTAACTCCTATCTAAAACCGAAACATGGATATTTATAAACATATCCTTATTGAATTTACAACATGACGATAAACTACCAAGATTCAAGGCGCCTAACTAAATATTAAAACAAAACTAAAACAGGACTAAAGCAGGGCATAGAGAAATATGTCAGATTGGCGTTGGAAGTATAAGTTCCATAACCGACTATAAAGAAGCCGATTTGGATTTGAGTGATTCATCATCCAGTTGGGCCCATCAATGGCGTGATTATTTCCCTTGATTAAACATAGATTTTAACTACACATCAATCTTTAAAATACCTTGTCTGAAACCCTTAAGAAAATGATAGCAATTTATGGTAGTAAAAGATCAACGCAACATAATTATCTCAATAATATCACCAAAAAGTAACACATTTAACATAAACCATTACTTCAAATATATCCACTAATTTAGCTAAACATAAAGCAAAGTAATTAAATATGTTAATCTATAATCTACTGCCAGTCATGTCAATTAACAAAAATAACAAGTCTTTTAACATGAAATGATTCAAATAAAAGTATTTTGAATCTCTCATCAGTTACAATGGGTTCGATAGTGTTAGGATTTGAGAGAGGAATGATAGGTGTTGGTTGGATGATATCCTTATCAATGATGACCTTAGATGGTTGAGTGGGGGGACATGAATCCACAACTTTGGGATGTGGATTTTGTGATGGTTTATTTGTTAGGAATCATTGGATTAATTCTCAAGAAAATTATGTTTTAGGCTTAGGTGGAGTACTTATATTAAATGGAGGGTGAGAATTAGATGGAGGGTTAGGATTATGGATTGGAGGACTAGGATTCAATGGACATATTGGATTAGATGGGGGATGAGGATTATGGATTGAGGTTTGTGGGATTGGGATTGAAGTGGGATAGTTTCAATGGGTTTGATAGTGCAAGGATTTGAGAGAGGAATGATAGGTGTTGTTTGGATGATATCCTCATCAACGATGACCTTAGATGGTTGAGTGGGGGGACATGAATCCACAACTTTGGGATGTGGATTTTGTGATGGTTTATTTGTTAGGAATCATTGGATTAATTCTCAAGAAAATTATGTTTTAGGCTTAGGTGGAGTACTTATATTAGATGGAGGGTGAGAATTAGATGGAGGGTTAGGATTATGGATTGGAGGATTAGGATTCAATAGACATATTGGATAAGATGGGGGATGAGGATTATGGATTGGAGGATTATATCACAAGTGGTTTGGATTAGGGGTGGAGGTGATGGTTATGTTGTGTAAAGATTGATTTTGGGATATGACTAGTGGATAAGATGGAGGTATGGATGTTGGATGAGAGAGATATGTGGGTCAAGGATAAGAGGGATATATGAATGTGGTATATAATGGAGTTTCCTTGTCAAAGGTAGCATAGGTATGGCCAATGAACATGCATAAAGGAATGATGGGATAAATTGTGCTTACTATTGCTTGGTAAAAAGACATGGGTGAGTGGTGGAATCTTGGGGAAAGCTTGCTAATGATGATGGTATCAAGGGGGTCAATTTTGTACTCATATTGATTAAAAATATTATCATCATCATCAAAATGGGGTAGATTTTGGGGATGCTTATGGTGAGAAGACTCATAAAAAACATACTCATGATGATTGGTTGATGAGTTAGATGGGGATGAAAGATGAGGTTGGATGGGAAGAGAGCATTGGAGCAGAAATGGAATAAAATGAAAGAAGAGATATTAAGTTTGATTTAATAAAGCTCAAATTATGATTTGAATTAAGCTAAGATTAGGATTTGGATCAAACTTATATTGGGATTTGGATTAACATAAAATTTGGATATAGATTAAACTTAGATTTGGATTTGGATTAAAGCTCATATTTGGATTTGGATTAAGCTAAGATTTGGTGATTCTATATCAATCTAGGAGTAGTTGGCTAGCATATGCAAAGCCAATGGTGGAAGATATTGAAAATACTTTTTTGTGGATTTTCTATGTTTTGGTAAATTGCATTTTTGGAGGTCTTCAGAGTGGAATTTGGCCTTATGAATTCATTTGGTTTCTTAGAATGATTTTTGTAGGTTTCATTCAAAAAAACTCAAATAGTTATATTAGAGATATTTTAAATGATATAATGAAGTTCAAATTTTTCCTAACAAGTTAGGAGTTATGAGCTTCCCAAGTTGGGGTACAAAAATCAACAAGCTTTTGAAAATTTTAGTTTTGAATGTATTGAAGATGGGACTTTTTGTGTCTTAAGATGTTGGATGGAGGGTTTTTTCTTATTTCATAAGTCTTTTGAAAGCTATGACTATATTTTGATCCATAATTTTTCTCTTTGTTTTTTGCATGGGGAATGAAACACTAAAAGACAATAAAGAACTTGCCTATTTGGAGATAGGACCAGTAAATGATGGATTGAGATAAAATTATACACTAGGAGATGAGCATAATAGAGCTACCCAAGAATACTGCGAGGCTACCCCATTATGAACATGGTTTCTTATCCAAATATGGGTGAAATTTTGGGCTCAATGCTAACTTTTACAAGGCTTACCAAATAGGGTACAAGGTTATCCACATGGGAACAAGGGAATACATACATAGAAAGGGCCATCCATACAGGGTACAAGGCCACCTAAATAGAGATAGTGTAATTTGGACAAAATACTAAGAAAAATAGGCCTTCCCAAACATAGTCAAGGTCACCTAAACACAAATGCAATGAGCATTTGGACTAGGGGGTAGATCTTGTACCTTTTGATGGTGGGAGAAATTAAAGATGAAGGGAAATATTGATTTAGGATGATGATATGGAGGGGATAAGATGGATTTTTATTAGATTAAGTATGATTAGGTTAGAAGAAGATGATTGAAATGATGGGATTTGATTAGGATTGGAAGAAGGGGATGAGATTGAAAGAAAGGTGATGCAAATTATAATGTATTAGGGGAAGGGGACTAAGGTCCTTTATTTGGGGATGGATGATTAAGGTGATGGATAAGGTGGATTTGGATGGTGGTTGATTAAGAATTTTGACTTTGGCAATGCTAAAAACAATTGCATTCAATCAACATGAAAATGGTTTGGATTTTAATTATTTTGTTTTAAAGGACTTGCACAAGTTTTGAAAATGAATACATTCCAAGCACACTCACATGCCTATGATTATTCAAGAAGGATTGAAAAATGGTGTATGAACATAATATAATTAACCAGTGGTTAAGATTGGAAGAATGTGATGAGATCGTGTTAGAATTGGCTATGGATTCCAAGATCTTGAGACCAAATGGAAAACACAAAAAAGAGAGAAATGAATATGACAAGAATAAATTGTATTCAATGTCAATGATATGATATGATTGTTGTTGTTTTTTACAATGAGAGAGACCCCTTAGTTATATAGCCAAGGTGAGATGCAAGATGTCATAGGATTATGACAAGTGCCTTAATCATATGACATGAGACAACTAATCACACTTACCTAGGTTCACATGTAGTAGTTGTCAAAGGATAAGATAACAACTAATGACAACTAGCACATTCTAGAAATATTCCTTCCTATGACCTAAGTAAACTTAAGAAAGGTGTAATTATGACCCAAGACAAGGTACAACACTTTTAATTACACCAACACCCCCCCTTAAGTGCAACTTAGGGAGTAGTAGATGATTATGCAAATGACACAAAGATGCAAGGATGGGTCCCGACTACTAGGCCATGTTAGGTACCCATGTACATATGCAAATTCAATCAATGCAATCTCTCACAAATGGAGAAAAGGAGAAAACCCAGTGGGACAAAACTCCTCCCCAAAAGAGAGATGAAATACAAAAACTTGAAATGCTCTCAATGAAGAATGAGAAGGTAAAAACCCCATGCGAGGAAAAAGACCCCCCCATAAGAGAGAAGTAGAAGAGAGACAAGGTAGCCCCTCCTCAATGTTAAGTCTCCTGCAAGAATGGTAGAAGCTCGACATTGAATGCTAAAGATGATCCAATCTCGCCGAACAACGTTCCTCCCCTTAGGAAGAAACAAAACCATGGATGTATGCAGGATGTCAAGAATATGATTGATGTGTGATGATGTCTTTGAAGCATGCTCAAGTGTCTCTATGTCGATGCCGAAAGATGACACACTCCAAACAGGTGTTCTAGGCCACACTGCTGAAGAGGACAATCCAACATCTAGTAGAGAGAGATGTAGAACATAATCCAAAGACAAAGATATCCCCTCTGAAGACAAAGAAGCCTCCTCCAAATGTTGTCCAAAAGTATCCACACTCACACCAATCCATGAAGAATGATCATGTAGAGAATGAACAAGAGGGTCAAGGTGTTCCCTCACAACTGAAGAAGGTGCATCTTCATCAAAGAGAAGATGAATGCTATCAATGATGTCTCCCAAATCTGCAAGATGAGACTCCACAAACAAGTCTAAAATACCTGTCAAGAAGTCATCCAAAGTAGCCATATCTGGAAGACTATTTATATCCTGTTGCACTGAATCACAAGGAGTCAAAACTGTTGAATCACAAGTATCCTCAGGTACAACAATAGATGAAGATGTGATATCAATAGGAGGAGGAGAAGCATGAAGAGAAGTCTCTGTGTCAACTAGACATTCAAGACATTTATTATACTCAAGCTCCTATAAAGTATCATCATCATAGGGTATATTATCAACATCATCAAGGGGAATTAAACAATCTACAACAGGATCATCTGGGAATGGAGAGATATGATGGTCTCCAAAGATCTCCCAAATCTTGGTCCAAAGTGTGTGTGGGCACTCGATATCGGAGATCTCCACAGGAATATCAACACCAATATATGTACCAATTAATCCTACAATGTGATCATTATTATTACCCCAAATTGATTGCTTCCAAGGTGTGTTTGGTTCAGGTATGAGCCCATAAAGGTATGGCAAAAGCTTAAGCCACCTGAGATGTGTCAGTATACCTTTCTTCCAAGACTCATAATTATCCTTATTCAAAATTACCATAGAAGGATGAATAGAAAAACCCATGACACCTCCTCAAATGATCAATACAAATGAATCAACCACAAGACATAAGCCAACAAAGGAAAAAGATTACCCCCCCAAATCACTCAATCAAGAAACCCCCTCAGGCAATATCTGATTTGGCACTTTATACTTAGTGTGTTTACAGTTGCCACTTGCCAAAAACAACAAAGTGGTCTTGATCTTGGTACATGCAAATGCCCAAAATAGGCCATAGAATCAAGTACAATTTTTGGCATACAATGAGATCAATTTGATCATACCACTAAGAAGTACAAAAAAAATCATGCACTTTCAAAAAAACTGCACCCAAAAATGTTACCATAGGAGCAAGATATGAGCTCCCGAAGTTCCCAAAATGAGGATGAAGAAGCAACACCTATGAGAATCTGAGATTTATGGAAAAACTAGACACCAAAACCAAAAACTAATTGTACCACTACAAAGAGCATGAAAAATTAGCCCAAATAAAAAAAAATTGCTCGAAAAAAGGAGCTAAAATGATTGAGTTATGGGTCTTTGAAGTTGAGCTGCAAAAATGAAAACTCCAATCGTGAGGGGGAAAAATTTTCCAAATGCACCCGCTGACGTCAAAAAATAACGATGCTAAAATTGATGGCCAAATGACCGTCAGGAGTCTGCACAGGTTAAAATTGACGGCTAAATGCCCGTCAAAAGAAAACGCGCCCTAGTTCTAGAATATTCTTTTCTTCTACCGGTATATTCCTCACAGGTAATGGAATCTTCAATCGCCGGTATATTCTTTAGTAAAATGTCGCTCGGGTTCTGTGAAAAGTGCCTGCCGGTATGCAAAAGAGTGAGCCCCGACAAATTTGTTACCGCTGGTGAATTCTGACGATAGCTTGGGGGCCCACGGGTATAGGCAGGGCCACGTGGCCACCTTTGAGGGTTATGGTACCCTACTGTGTATAGGGTACCTTGCGTAGCAAGCGCAGGGTACGACCCTGCACTATTAAATCCTCCACATATTTTCCTTTTTCGTTTTGATTTTATTTGATTTTTAATCAAAACTTTTTACAAATATCAATCGGTAGAAATTAAATTTTTCAAAAAAAAATTCATAAATTTTTAGAGAAATAATATATATTTTGAAAAAACGTACCGACTATATTTATGGCGACCTGGGGGCCGTACGACTCTCGGGGCAAAAAAAATTTGCCTCACTGGATGAATTGGCAATCAATCTTAGGGTTTTTGGCCCTTCTGGACGTGATGGCAGGGTTGGATTTGACCCAAAATGCTCCAAAAATGCAACTACCTTCTAGATCTGGCAACCACTCTTCAGCTTCAAACCCTTATAGATTTGGCCTCATATGTCCGATTTGGATGAAACAAAAGGAAAAATCAACTTTCTCAAACCTTCCAAACGTAATGGTGAGCTTAGATTTGCACCAACAAGCTCTTATATGAACCTGCAACAAAGAGCCAAAAATGGAATCTCCCCAAATCTAGTATCTCTCTTCAGAAAAAGACTCTCCAATGGCACCCAACCCACTCTGATACCATGTTAGAATTGGCTATGGATTCCAAGATCTTGAGACCAAATGGAAAGCACAAAAAAGAGAGAAATGAATATGACAAGAATAAACTGTATTCAATGTCAATGATATGATATGATTGTTGTTGTTTTTTACAATGAGAGAGACCACTTGGTTATATAGCCAAGGTGAGATGCAAGATGTCATAGGATTATGACAAGTGCCTTAATCATATGACATGAGACAACTAATCACACTTACCTAGGTTCACATGTAGTAGTTGTCAAAGGATAAGATAACAACTAATGACAACTAGCACATTCTAGAAAGATTCCTTCTTATGACCTAAGTAAACTTAACCAAGGTGTAATTATGATCTAGGACAAGGCACAACACTTTTAATTACACCAACAGATTGAAAGAAAGGTAATGTAGATTAGGATGGATTAGGGGAAGGGGAATAAAGTCCTTTGGTTGGGGATGGATGATTAAGGTGATGGATAAAGTGGATTTGGATGGTGGTTTATTGGGAATATTGACTGTGGTAACACTGAAAATAATCAAATTCAATCAATATGCAAATGGTTTGGACTTTAAGGATTTGGTTTAAAAGGAGTTGCATAGGTTTCGACAATGAAGACACACCAAGCACACTCACATGCCTATGATTATTCAAGTGGTATTGACACTTAGTGTAGGATCATAATATAATTAACCATTGATACCATCTATTAGATGAAGGATAGATAGGGATAATTATGTACATGTTAAATCCCTTACCAAGTGTTTCCAAAGGCTTCACCAAGGTGAGCTTTATCTCGACAGTTAGAGGTGCATTGTGAAAAGCATTAGGGTGCAACATACATCTCTTGTACCACACTAAATGATGGTAGATGATCTTATGCTTCTATTTACAAGCTAACTAGGGGAATTTTATGAACTAAGGGCATGTCTATATTCATGGAGCTAGTAGGGTATCTCTTATTTCCTTCACCTCCAAGTCTTGACTGATTGAGGGTCTCGGGGCTTAGCCAAACATGATGATGTCTCTTTTTTAGGTATATCTTTTGATCTCCCCACTTTCTATACCTTATTACAAAATGTTGTTGAGGTTATCCCTTGGGGTTATGAAATCCCCAAGTAGGCCTCCTAAAGGAAAGATTCACTAAACACTTTTGATCTTTAAGATCATTTGACACACAAGGAGAGAGCATGTGTGTTAATAGTTCTCTTGAGTTCTAACTAAATAAAGGAGACAATATAGGAATTTTGATCCCAAATATCACCCAAGGGTATGAGGGGAGATAATACTTCTTATAGAATCTCAAGATAAAACACACAATTTATTTCCCCTTACTTTAATTAATGTGCCTAAGATTAGTAAAAAATGATAGCTTTGACTAGTGAGGATGCAAGATAATCATTAGTAATTTCCTTTTTTGTTCTTTTAATAGCATGTAAGCTACAAGATAAAGAATTAATACAAACACCATAGCAATTCAAATGATATGAGGTTAGCCCCTCAAAAATTAAATCAAACTTTGTTGGAAAATTGCAAGAAATAGACCCGCCTAAACACATAGTGGAATAACCCAAACAAACAAAATCACCAAAATCAGAGATTGGAAAATTTATCTTGATTACAAGCCTACCTAAACATTTCAAAAAGCCACATAAATAGTGACATAACAGCCCAACTATGAATAGGTTTGTCCAAACAGAGTACCTACACAAAAAAAGGAAGCTTGATCAATAAAAACTTGATGTTTTGGTGCCAAGAGGTATATGGGACAATGTATAGGCCTATAAAAACAACTTTTATTAGCAAAAAAGAAGATTTTTAAAGAAAATTCAAGAAATTGGAGTTTGGGAAAGGAAATATGGATTCCTAACACCCTAATGACAAGGCTGCCCAAACATAGTATAGGATCGTCTAATTGGAAACAGGGCCACCCAACTATGACTTGTACATGAAAAACTCAAGAAAAACTAATTTTGATTAGTGATAATAGGGATATAGGTCCCACTGGTCATGCCATAGATGTTTGCATGATATTTTGAGCTTGATAGAGGAAATCAAAGATATATTAACCTACTCTACTCAAAACACAAACAACACTTAGATTAAACATATGTGTTAATAAAACATAATGCAAACATAAAATGAGTTCACCAAATTAACCTTTGTTACACCATGGAATGGTGTTTATTCTCATGGAAGGTTGGATGTGAGTTCTCATGCCAACATCATAAGGTTACACGTGAGATGAATGATGAAAATGAATAAGATGAGCTCCAATTTATAAAAATTAGGAAGAACCAACAAATGATAGGATTAAAAGATGAAATAAATGGCTCATATTTGTTGATATCCATGGGGAGATGAGAGGACGAAAAGTGTCCTCATATGGTTAGAGGAGATGGAGGGAGAGGGATAAAGTAGATAATCAAGAATGGAGATTCACCTTGGAAGAAGTGGATGGAATGAGAAGGGTACTTGGGAGTACCCTTAAGGGATGGGAAATGACTTGAACCATGTGACATGGTATGAAGGTCGTGTCACATGTACAAAGGCCCATGCCTTTGTACGCAATTGGGTAATGTGCATGATTTGAGGGGGTTGACTAGAATTGGATTGTGCAAGTGGGTGATTGGGGGATTAATTGGATTAACCCACTTAATAAAAAATATAGGAAATAGGGACTTTATTTATTTAATTTTTGGGAAAGGGATAATGGACTTAGGTAAATAAATAATTGGACCTATTTACCTAAGGTGGAATATAGGAGAAAGATGATTAAATGATTTAGGCTAGAAATAGGTACAGGTGAATAGTGATAAATAGTGATTTTATTAATTAAATAATAAAACATTATTTAATAATAAGGGGATGAGAATGGCATAATTAATTGAATAATTAGGTTATATTCAATCAATTGTAGAGGAAATAGTAAGGTAATGACATGGGTCAATTTTAGGTATCTACACTGGTTATGTTTATCTTAAATTTATTATGTTTGTGTTTTACATATTTATAACATATTTCCATATTTATGGATCAATGCATGGACCCAAATATGTTTTAGATTCTTGATAATATCATGGTAGCTCTAGATATAACCTATTGGGATATTCCATGATATGCATAGCCTTGATCTAATGAATATCAGGGGTGTGTGTGGATCTTTATGAGTATCTAAAATGACATATACTCAAAATGACTTCCCCTTGAGATGTATCTTTCACTTATATTGATAGTGACATATTTATTCAATTGGAAAGTATTACTCAATACAATATGAATGAGCATGTATATTAGTTTGTAAAAAAATTGCTTTGATTTCTCGCGAGAAGATTTAGTAAGCTATAAAATTTATATGAGGATCATGAGCATTTATAAGGTAAAGTTAAAAAATAAACTTAGATTACTTTCTAGGATTGGAGTTACAAACATATCATCCTATGGTCCAAGGGAAGTCAAGACTTTGGGACCAATTGAAGTCAATTGAGAAAATTTTAATGTATATTAAAGGATTGTTAGATATTGTGGGAGCTACTAGGATCAATGGTGTACACAGTGAAATTATAGCATATATAAGGTCTATGTTGTTATAAATTTGTGGAATATACTACAAAGTAATAGATAAAGTGAAGCTATATTGTGTCAAGATCCCAAATATACTTTTAAAAACTTAGATCTTGAGACCTAAACATTTGAATCTACTAAGATCAATGGTGTATAAAGTGAGACTTAAAAATATGATTATTATATATTATGGGAGATACTAGGATCAATGGTGTATAAAGTGAAATTTCAACACATATATAGCCTACGTTATTCTAAATATGTGAAGGATATTCTAAAGTAATAGAAAAAGTGAAGCTAGATTGTGTCAAGATCCTAAACATAGTTTTAAAAACTTAGAACTTAAGACTTAAAAATATAAACAACCACCAAAACCTTAGATATAAAACTTAAATGAAAACTTGCAATTGAAATTAGGCATTTCTCAACCTAATAAAGTGATGTTGTGAAACCAAGGCTAAAAAAACTCCAAAAATTGAAACCTAAAACTTTTGAATTATGAAATAATTTCTGGGAATTTGGGAATAGGATAGGACTTTGATATTGTTTCCAAAAAAATACTTTATAGAAATATCAAATCTTTCCTAAGTAGTTTTGGTTGTTGACTTAGGCTTCATCTTAGATAGTATGAGTGCTATGTTGTCCCAACATGGTCATCAAAATTATGTAAAAAACCTATAGTCACTCAACACAATTTTCTTCTAGCCTAAGGTTCATTTTTATAATTTTTTTCCCTTTGACATTTTTTTGTGTTTTTTTGAACGTAAGGAGAAGTTATAGTTACCTTTGTAGCTACTCTCTCACTCTGAAGGAGTTTACTCTATCCATGTAGGATAAGTAATTTTTTTTTTTTTTCTACACTAATAAAAAAAAGTAAACATAATGAATCCAAACATCATAGACCCATAAGGTTTAATTCTTAGTGTTGAAGCTTATCTTAAAATTGAGCATTGTAATAATGTCACCCTTATTTGTGTAGAATAATTTTGAAAGCCACTTTATGAGAAAAGAGGTGATTTGGGGGTTAAACACTATGCTCTTGGTTGATTGTTAAAGTGAGTAGGACTTGGGGCTGACTTACCTCCATTTAAATGTTTCTTAGAGTTTTCAAGACTAAGGGGATGTTAGCATGGGAAAAAAATGGTTTTTGAAGATAGCAATGGGATTCCTTCTAAAAATACAAAAAGAAAATAATAATAATAAAATTATGAAAAACCTTAAAATAAAATGAAAATATATATTAATAAAAAAGTAAAATTTAATAACATTCATTATCCAAGAAGGGTGGCAACTAAAATGGCTTCCCATCTTTCATTGATGGAGTTAGTCCCAAGAAATGAATAGTGGGTTATGGTTATAGATAAGGACATAGCAAAGATAGGCTCGGTATGATAAATATCAATGTGTAATGGGTGAGGATGATGATCCATGGGAATCTCGATCTCACATCCCACTAGTGGTTCACTTTTTTCATTTTTGTAATTTTTTTCATGTTTCACCAGTATGTATGTTTATTACTAATTTGGTTGTATATTTGTTACTTTTTTGTACTATAGCCTTATTCACATGTGCATATTATATGACCATGGGGACATTTTCCAAGTGCAAAGGGCCCCAATAAAAATAATTCATTTAACTATTAAAAAATAAAAATAGCAACAATAAAAAATTATGAACACTAATATACACTAACGAAATCCCTAATCTATAATATTAAGCTAAGTGAGTAGAGCTTCATTTTTTTTACTTGTATGGTTTTGAATTAGGTGGTTAAATTTTTTTCTAAGATAAGGCTTGGATTTTTAGGCAGACTACACGATTGAGGAGGATATAAGGAATGAAAGATAGAATCAAAAAGAGCCACACCCATGTACATAGAGTGGAAGATATTTGGGCATACTATAGGATTGAGGAGGATATAAGGAATGAAAGATAGAATCAAAAAGAGCCACACCCATGTACATAGAGTGGAAGATATTTGGGTAGACTACAGGATTGAGGATGATATAAGGAAGTTGGATTATTGTTGGCTTACTTTGGAAAAATTTGTGAACCTGAATCTTGTCGACATTTTAGAGGACATGGAGGATGAAGATAACATTTGGATCTCACTTATGAGAGGAATAGTATTGTTGAAACCCCTCTCCCCGTAATCTAATGGTCTAAAAAGGAAACAATCTCCATCAGGGAAAGATTCCAACCAATCCTTTTCAATACCAATGTTTGGTTATAGGAAAGGGATATAAGGCTAAAATATTTTAACGGTATTTCTGAAGAAGAAGAACCTAAGGGACATGTTGGGAAGAAGGTGGAGTTGAGAATGAAGAAAAAAGGTGATGCACCAAGTACAAGTAAAACCCCTAAGCATAAAACCAAATTCATAATAAAAGGGGATCAAAGCAAGAGTATAGAAGGGTCATCTACTATCACAAAGGAAGCATCAACTCAACATGAAGAACAAGAAGAGGAGGGTCAAAATGAAGAAGCACAAGAATCCCCACATAAGGATGCCCCTAAGAATTCCCTTGTGTCTTCTCCTCCTATCATTGCTACTATGTTAACTCATAATCCTAGTGTAATTGTATATACACAACCTTTGAATTCTATTTCTACCATCTCTGTCCATTCATCCCCTACTTCTTGGTACATTTTTTAGAGCCCATAGGATAACATTAAAAAAATTATTGGTCCAATGTCTTCTTTGCCAAGTTTAACTTCTACTTTTGATGTAACTTCTCAAATTGATTTTGATAAGTTTGTTTTTGAGACTGTACAAAATATGCCAAGTGTGGAAGTTCTTGAAGTTGTTTTAACTAACACTCCACCACTTGTGACTACTACCATTGTAAGTGCAGTGACATCTACTCAAACCATGATGACGGTTTCTGAACGAAGTTCTTCTCCCCTTCCCCCTCGGTTGGCCTCATAGACCCCGAAGAGAAAGAAGCAAGTCGTCTCTCCAAATGACTTTTATTTTGGTCAGTTGGTGCTAGTGAAGGCTAAATCTATTAAAAAAACCAAAGACTCTCTCGAGGGTGTTAGTAGATAAAGCAAGTAACAAATATGTTGAGGTTTCATAGCTCCCCCAGGTAAAGTAGCATAAGACATCGACTTGTCAAAATATTCTATCATAAGGATAAAACTAGGAAAATGTAGACATGAGAGTGCAAAAGAGGATGCACAATTAGTATTTGCCTCTCTCATTAAGAAATATGATCAGGAGAATAAAATAAAATATCAATATAAGGCCAAGGTTGAATAGCTTACCTCTGTACTATAGAAGATTATTCAATCTTCGGAGTCTAGTGAACCTATTACTACAAGCATAGAAGACCCTGTTATTCAAAAGGTTGGGAGAACACATGTATGGGGTAGGGTAGTTGAAGAATGGATTCATATGATGTTGTCTCAAGGAATATAACTACTGAAATCTTTCGTGGAGAGGATTGACAATACAAAAAGTGTAAAAGTTGAGTTGAGTCAAACCATTGACACACTTTCTCAGAGTCAACGGAGAATGGAGAAAAGTCTCAAAGCTTGGACAAAGATGAAAGAACTCAAGCTTGATGTGCTAGTGGATATTGGAATAATTCCCAACCGAGATATGTTCATTGATATAAGGGAAACAATGAACTATAAAATAAATGTCATCAGTGTTCCAATCATAGATTTACAGGAGGCTCAAGAGGTGGGTGAAGATAAAGTTTCAGACCTTATTGTCAAAATCAAAGAGCTGACTTGTCAAGAGTTAGATGACAATAAAAAATTTCTTCCCATCGACGCGGTTATCTAGGAATTCACATCGTTGATGTAAAAACAATTTGAAGATGAAGCTTTTTCAATAGCTTCTATCGCCACATTTTTGGAAATTCGACTCACTTTGGATAGCCTTAAAGTAGTATTAGAAAGGCACAGGAAAGCTTGCATCACCATCAAGGACTCAATCACATGAGTACTTGCTCCCTCTAGACATACCTTAGGACCTGATGAATCAGAATTCCAAGTGGCATTGAAGAAATACGAAGACTTCATGGAGAAGGATGGTGAAGAATGAAGGAAAGTGCCTTGCCAGACAGTTTATTTTTAGCATTTTGCTTTATGTAATTGGTTGATGACATTTTACATGTAAAACATCATAGTCCCAAATCAAATCAAACTTTGTTGTTGAATAAGTCAAGTTAGTTTAGCTTTCCCTATTTTAGCTCTTGGCTCTCCTCTATATATATGAGGGAGTTTCTTTGTATTAAGAACCTTTTATCTTTTGAAGTGAAGTGCTTCCCATTTGAAAAATATATTGAGACTTTGTGTTTAATGTGCAAATCAAATTTCAATAAATAAAAGAGGCAGAATTGCATCCAATCTTTGTCTTGGATCTTTGTGTTATGTGCGAGATTATTCTTATATCCTTCTCATTACATTTTCTTGTAAATGGTTGAGTAAGTTGCATTATATCATATATTTGAAAGGGGATTCAAATCTGATTTTGTATACTTTGTGCTACATTATTACATTTGAAGTTTATGTTCTTGTGTGTAAATTTTGTTGATAATTCAAAGAATTTGGGCTACAATTTATTTGTTGTGTTATGTGGATCTTTTGGTGGAGTATATTGAATACTTTGTGTTGCAACGTACTTCATTCTATATCTTTACAAATCATCATTGAAGACAACAAAAGAATTTGATCTTTTGTGGGTTTTTTGGTTACTAACATTCACTGGTATCACTTCAGTTACTCTTTTGTTTAATCAAGTAGATATTGGTTATTACTGCTCATTCTAGGATTTTGTTGTGAATTATATGTTATAATTATCACAAGGTATCATTGTACTTTGTTTAAGATAAAAACATCTTTTTTTAAACAAAAAAAGGATGAATGTAACACCCATGGATAAATTTAGTGTACATAATCTTGTTGGTGTGAATAAATGTGTTGTACCTAGTTAATTCACTCACTAGGTAATTAGGGGATATATTCACATGTTAATTTTACTTAGGATATAAGATTCATTCTAGAAGTCTTAGTTTCTATATCTAGACTTTATATTATCCTAGTTTGTTATGAGATTTTTGTCACATGTTATAGGATTAAGACACTTCTCATAATCTTGTTTGATCCTATATTTCACCTTGCCTTTATAAGCAAGGCATCTCATGTACATTTGGATATTCAACCAATATTCAACTTGTATTGTTGAAGTATTCTTGACATTTTCTCTCTTGTGGGAGATATTTTGGTCTAGCAACTATTCCTGGGGGTGTTGGGGAGTCACCATTAACTCCCACATGGTATCAGAGTATCATTGAGTCCTCCATACATCATGTTGTTTTGTTTTGTTTTCTCTTTGTTGAAGAGGAGTTTTGTCCCATTGGGTTTTCTCCTTTTCTTCGTTTGTGAGAGATTGATTGCATTGATTGCATTTCCATTGTAAATGGGTACCTAACATGACCTCATAGTTGGGACCCATCTTCATAGTTTGCTTAATAATCTTCTCCCTAAGTTGCACTTAAGGGGGGGTGTTAGTGTGAATAAATGTCTTATACCTAGTTAATTCACTCACTAGGTAATTATTAGGGGACATATTCACATGTTAAGTTTATGTAGGATATAAGATCCTTCTAGAAGTATTAGTTGTCATATCTAGACTTTATCTTATCCTAGGTTGTTATGAGTTAGTTGTCACATGTAATAGGATTAAGACACTTTTCATAATCTTGTCTAATCCTATCTTTCACCTTTCCTTTATAAGCAAGGAATATCATGAACATTTGGATATTCAACCAACATTCAACTTGCATTATTGAAGCAAGTATTCTTGCCATTTTCTCTCTTATGGAAGATATTTTGGTCTAGTAACTATTCTTGAGGGTGTTGGCGAGTCACCATTAACTCCCACAAATCTAGGTTAGTTACTAGTTGTTTTAGTGAGCAGTAAGAAGGGATCCTCCCCTTTTTGAGAGGAGAGATTTAAATCTCATCATAGTTGTGGTTGAATCACCATTTTGTAATTAATTAAGTGATTACAAAATATTCACCCAATAATTTTTTGGTGACTCTACTGGGGACATGAATACGAACCATAGCCTCAGGCTTTTGGTTGAAGTATACCGGTATCCTATTGCGTGTGTAATTATTTATTTTATTGTTGATATATCTTTCTTGCCAAGTTTGCATTTCAGTAGAAAGAAGCTATACACATGGTCAGAGGGCCCAAGGGCATATTAATCCTACATTTGAATTGTTGTGTAAACATAATTTTGATCCTTTTCCTCCATAGATGAGGTCACCTCTTCAGTGCACAAGAAGTTTCCCTCCTCAAAGTGTAACCTATTCCAATTGAAGCTTATAGTATTCAAAGCCTATAACACTAGTTCAAAGGTTTATTGTTCCTCAATTCAACCAAGGCAGAATGGCTTCTCAACCTATGCTCCTCAAGGTCCTTGGGGTAACACTTTTGGTCCTTTGAATTTGATGCCACTTTACATGAACTTCCTTGGAGCTCACGTAAGAACATCTCCAAGTTCTATGGAGATGGTAAGCAACACCCAGATGAGCATATCATTGCATTTTATATTGTATGCAGAGTTCTCAATGTAAAACATGAAGATGTATCAGAAAGATTGTTCATTGAAACTTTACAAAGAGTAGCGGTTGATTGGTTTTACAATCTTGCTGCCAAAACTATCACAAATTGGGCCACTCTTTGAACCAAGTTCAAAGAAATATTCAAGCTTGTTGAAGATGGTCATGCCATGTTCGCTCAACTTATGTAAATGACCAAAGAACTGCATGAATCCATGCATGAGTTCACGGAAAAGTTCAACAACTTGACAACCAAGATTTCAATCGATACTCAACCAACAACTCACAATTTGAAGTGCTTTTTTATTAATACGCAGTTGTCAGAGGTAAGTTTCCTATTGTGGAGATCTAACCCAACCACCCTTGAAGCCACTCAAGCATTGGCTACTAAAGTTGAGGATTATTTAATTCTCACTAGAAAGATAAGAAAGGAATCAAATAGGAACAAAGGACAAACATCTTCAACACAACCTTCCACAAGCACCACGGATCCTATGGTGCAAAATTTATCAAATGAATTGCTAGCTATTAAGAAGAAAATTTCTCAAAGATCTTCAATTCCTTCATATAAGGACGTTCCAAGGAGAACTTATCCAAAGGCTTCAAATTATCATGGAAATGTTGCAAGGAACCATAATAGACTTTGTGCACCGCAAGGAAGACTTGTGCTTGAAGCACCACCTATAAATGCAACAATGGGATACTCTAAATTTGAGAAAGAAGATCTTCCTCAATCAAAATATCTTTCAGAGGATAGTGCTAATCTCTTCTAAGAGGAGGAAGTAGATCCAACTAGTGACTCTAACATTAGGTATTTGAACTATGAAAAAGAAGTTGAGCAAGAAGAGGAAAATTTGTTGATGCTTATACTGTTTTCACTCGTTCAAAAAATCAACTTGATCATTAACAAGGTGATGCATCTAAGGAAAAATATCCCCCACGCTCAACAGTTACTATCGCTAAGAGAGGGACTCCTTTGCTAATTCAACCAAGAGATACAATGGGAAATAAGCAAGTACCTCAAATCCCCATGCATCTTCTTCTACACTTAAGACCAGTACCCCAATTCCCAAACCCCAGAATGAAAAAGCACCATCTTCTTTGATAAATCCTTATCAATTCTTTGACATCATAGACCATGCAAAGAAGACCAAAATTCAAATGTTGGAAGCTGAGTATCTTCAGGCCAACCCTGATCAATTTGATAGACTTGTTAAGTTTGTTAAAGATAAAGGAACTCAGCTTAGCCGAGATTATTTCTAGAATCCTTCACTTGTTCCCAAACTGAGGCCTTCACAAAGTAAATTGGTTTCCATTCCCTCATCCATCCCTGGAAAAATTGATCCATTTTATATCTTCTTGTTGGTTAATGGTTATAAGTTAAGTAATTGTGTCATTGATTTGGGTGCCTCTGACAACGTGATGCCAGCCAAAGTGGCTAACGCTTTGGGTTTGAGCTTGACAAAAGATTTTGGCTAATTTTTTTCAATGGAAAACAAGCAAGTGCCCCTAATCGGGTAGATTTATAAAGATGCACAATTTACATTTGCTACATTTCCAGACAAGAAGATCAAAATGACAGTTTTGGTAGTCGATGTCGCTGCCTCATATGGGATATTGTTGGGACGTAACTTCTACAAAGATGTTGGGGTGAGATCAATATGGATTGGTCTAAGGCCAGTATACCCATCAAGGGTGTTATGCAAAAATTGCTTCCGAAAAGGGAAGCTAAGTTTTCTATAACGAAATATGATGATCCCAGATCTCAGATTCTTTTTGAATCTTTTGGAATGGGTACTTACTTTTTGCAAACTGATGAAGCTTCTGAGTCCTCAAACAATAATTTAAGAAAATATCAAGTAACTCATGGTTCACTCTCTTCAGATGAAGATGCCTCTTTAGATGAAGACACTCCAAACTTTGAGACTATTAGCTTAGGGAGTCCAAATGATGTTTGGACTGTGGAATTTGACATGGGATCAAGTGCAGGGATAGTTTTTATATCCCTACAAGAAAAAAAAAATCCTTTCTCTTTCAAATTGTAATTTGATAATACTAATAACACTACAAAATATGATAGGTGCAGTGGCACTCCCGTAGGGAAACTGGACAAATCAATGTGTTGAGGCAGAGGCTACGTTTACACGTGTTAAATATGTTGTGGATAGAAGATACTCCAAAATATGGGTCGAAGGTGATTCCTTAAATATCATTAATTATCTATGCGGCATTCATCAGTCTAGTTGGAATGTGGAACAAGTTATTAAAGATACTATAATCATGTTAAGATCTTGTGAAGAGACTCACATCTCTCAAATTTTCTGAGAAGAAATTCATTGGCTGACTTTTTTTGAAAACGAGGCTATTAGATTAAATGAGTTTTGTGTGTGGGAGGAAGGATCTATCCTTCCTGAGAAAGCTAGGAGCTTATTAAGAAATGATGGTGTTGGATGAGTTGATGCGGTGGCGACAATTATTCTCTAGTACCTCCTCCCAACTCACATACTTTTTGGGTTGTGTTTGGAGTGCTAGCATTCAGTTGAGTGATTTTCGCAAGAGTTTCCTTCTTCTAGTGTTAGAAGAAATGGGTGGCCATAGAAGCAGAATAGAGTCACACTCCTGTGCGGGCCTGAGGAAGAAAAAGAAGCTTAGGAAGATCCTTTGCCACGGGAATTTCTATTAAAAATTGAGGTAATTATGTAGCTTAATACTTTATAAAACTATGAAATTTTTGATATAATTAAGTATTCTTTGTTACTCTTTCTTTGTGGATGATTTTTTTTTAGATTCATTTTACCATTTGTAGAAGTAGACAGAAGATTTTAGAAGAATAAGACCAGAAGATAAAAGTTACACAACATATACGGTGGAGAAACCCTTTCGGGAAAAAACTCCACCAAGAATCAATGTATTATTTAATCTCAGAATAAGATTACAATAATTCCAATCCTTGCTTGAGATGCTTCTTTTCCCTTCAACAAATCTTCTTCACAACCTGCAATTTAAATCTGATCAAACTCTCTTCAACTTGCTTCAGATAAATAGACAATAATTAGCCTTGTAAACTCCAAAGAGTTACAATTACAAAGCTCAAAGCTTATCTCAAAAACCTATGCCTATTCTTTGCAAGTAGAGTTCTATCGTGAATAACAATGTCAAAACAAGTCCTTCATCCATTTGGGCGTCCCAAATTGAAGTCATAATTCAATGTTGATTCTGAAGATATCTTGTAAGCTTCTCCTCAAAGTTGGCACCCAAGAATGGGCCCACTTAACTCAGCCTTATAAAATATCTTATCATGCAAAAGTGTTAACTCCAAGATGCCAACTTGGGCGCCCAAGGTGGGTCCAAGTCAATCTCTATTAACTGAAACATATCTCTCCATCAATTCATGCAAACAGGATGCATGATTGGTCATCCCCACTTAATTGAATGTATCACCTGTTATATGTCATTTAACTCAAGTCATTATTCATGCATTCTAAGTCAACTGAAGTCAACTAGCATTCAACTGAAACTAACTACATGCAACTGAAGATAACTTAACCATAACTAAACTAAACTGAACTAATATTGAACTGAATTGAACTAAACTCATACTGAATTGAATTGAACTCCATGCATGTAAACATCAATTCCTAACTTCTAGGATCTTTACATGCATTATTGAAGTGTTATCTTTCTCCAAACAGTTAACTTAACTCAAGGTGGGCTCCACCTTCCATGTGGGCGTCCCATGTGCTCCTATTATTTAGGAACTCATCTTGGACGCCCTCACCTGTTCCTATCATTTAGAATTAATTAAACATTTCAATTAACATGTTCATTTCATTCAAATTTAATCTCTTTCTAATCCTATTGTTGGGGAACACTTTCCAAGGACTTAGAAGATACATGAAATAATTTTTAGGATTGCAATTAAATGGCATCCTATTCCTAGCATTCTCCCACTTGACATTATACATTGCAATTATTCTAAACAAGGAATCATTATTATAAATCAAGTACAGGACTTAAGGCCAATGGCCTTCCTACACCCACTAATCAATCCATGCCAACTTCAAATGCAACCTGCATAATCATGAAGCTCCAAGTAAATTATTAATACTCAAAACCAAGAGAACTTATCTATAGGAACCGGTTTCATAATATAATCTACAGCATTAATCAAAGTGTCAACTTTCTCAATTAATACCTTCCCACTCTCAACCATTTCTCACACAAAGTGATATTGAACATCAACATGCTTAGTACGAGCATGATACATAGGATTTTTTTTGGCTAAACAAATAGCACTCTGACTATGACATTCAAGTTTAATTTACAATTAAAACCAATACCTTTCCCAAGTCTCTATAACCAAACTGCCTCTTTGGAGGCATGTGAAACCGTCGAGTGTGTTGAACTCACATCCAACCAAGGTGTAGGCTTCTCAGTCTTTACTATTAAAAAAAAAATTCTTACAATTAACCATTCCAACATATCTCTCTTACCATAAGAGAACTCAAGCCTCACCTATTTCTCCAAGTATCCATGAGGATCTGTAACCAACCAATCCATGCCAAACTCCAAATGCAACATAGCACTATCATGAAGTAATCAAGTAAATGATTAATGTACCCAATACATAAGAGAACTACACAAGATCAATGTCAAAGCTCCAATCATGAATCAGGAACATAAACATGACATACATGATCTAACCATCTCCTCTAAGGAGATTACATGCATCATAACATACATAAACATCCTAATCTCAAGAGAAAAAATACCATGCCAAACTCTAAATGCATATCAAGAGTATACAATGACATAATAGCAACCACTCTAAACCAAGAAAAAACATATCCCCAATCTCATGAAGATAACCTTACCAATGATGCATCCACATCACTGCCAACAACTCCCACTGAACCATGGTACGAGCTATAGATGGCGTCATGACTACCATCCTCTTCATGAAGATCACTCTTTAACATCAAGCAAAGAGTCATCATTTTTACATGAAATGATCAATGCATGATTATCATCATCTGAGGATTCCTCTGGAGAAGAATCATAACTCTTTTTCTTGTTCTTACAATCCTTCTTCACATGTCCTGATTTCCCACATTTCCAACACTTTACCTTACTCCGTCCTTCAGACTTACCCTTTCCTTCTTTGTCTCCCTTAGGTTCCTTTTTCTCAGGCCTACCTTTTACAAACAAGGCATCTTGGATTTATGTTTTAGACTTCTTCCTCATCTCCTCTGATAGGAGAGTAGGAATTATATTGTCCATCTTCAGATCTGCACCACTACCACTGATAGCAACAATTAAACTTTCCCAAGACTCTGGTAAAGAACAAGGTAACAAAATGCATTTATCTTCATCTTCTAGCTTTATATCAACAGATGCTAACTGACTTAGAATCAAATTAAAAGCATTCAAATTATTTGCAATAGAATCACCATCTTTCATCTTTAAAGAAAACAACTACCTTTTTAGAAACAACTTATTAGTAAGAATTTTGGTTTGATAGATATCACCTATTCTCTTCCACAACTTATATGCATTAGTTTCTTCTGAAACATTCAAGAGAACAACATCAACAAGACATAATCTTATGGTCCCTCTTGCCTTCTTATCAAGCTTAGCCCAATCCTCATCTAACATCGTTGTAGGTGACTTTGTCTCATTACCAACAACTAACCACTAATCTCTCTCTTCAAGGAGATCCTCCATTTTTAGTTTCCACATCTCATAATTAGATCCATTGAATCTTTCAATATCTAAACGAGAATTAAAACTCATTGTAACAAACTTATTTTCCAAAATCAGCAATAAAAAAATAGTAAAAGCTCCCACTATAGCCAAAAAACCTTCAAACTTTTAAGAGAAAGGCATCCCAAACTCTACCCAACCACAGCTCTTATCCCAATTGTTGAAAATGGAGGTAATTATGTAGCTTAATACTTTGTAAAACTATGATATTGCTGATCTAATTAAGTATTATGTGTTACACTTTCTTTGTGTTGGAAATTGTGCCTCAACTTGCTGGCTTGTATCTCTGTTCAAGTCTTCATTGTCAGTCGATCGTTGGAGTTCCTAAGTTTGTAACCTTGTCGCGGAGTTTGAAAGTTTTGTAATTTCCTGACTAACCGACTTCCTTCATTGTCATGGCATTTGGGAACTTTCTAACCAGTAGTGGGAGTTACGAAGTTTGTGTTTTCTCTAATTAAGTGACAAGCCAACGGATGTGGGCACCACTTGGAATTCCAGGAGACTTGTTGAGAATATTGTAGATTCCCAGCTTGATTCTCTAGAAATGCACAAGCAGTGAACATGTGTCATGGTGGAGACCACAAGGAATGACTAACAGTTCAGTGCGATGGTCAAATGCGGTGTACGAGTAAGTTGGTAATAAAAGGACTAACTCGTGGATACCTAAAGTCTTTAGGATTTTTATTTATAAACTAATGACTACTAATATTCTGCGTCAATGTGGGATATTATCGATGGTTGAGCTTCTTGGAAGTCCTAGCGATAGCGATGGTCTTGCCGACAGTTCTGCAATGGACATCGGTGAGAAGTCTTACCGATAGAGTTGGTATGGCCGATGGTTTTGCATTCGGTATGATCTCTTATCGATGGACAATTGGTTTTCTTGTGATATCAGGGAAACTTGTTTTGTTATCGGTTTGACTTATTAGGGTGTTGTCAATACCTTTGGTCTTGCCGATAGCTATGTGTTCAGGCATTTTGGCATCGAGGAGACACGATCCAGTGTCTCACCATCATGTGATTTAGTTGAACATTTTTACCGAACGATTGTCTAACTTGGTTTGTTTTGAACCAATGAGCAAAGCGGAAGGAGAACTGATTGGTAGTTGAACAATTGCGACCATTCCTGTGTGGAAGATCAACAGACCATGAATAGAATGAGATATACTCTATAATGGATGACAATGATGGGTTCGGGTAATGGAGATTTTTGCTCGACTAAACACGGATTTATCTGAGTGGGTTCATTATATGTGTCTGAGAGCATTGTGAGATTAATGTTTTATACAAGATTGATCAGTGAATGTTGTTGTTGTAAATTGACATCAAAAAGTTAAGTCTGATCTCTGTATGTAATTTTATTTACTGTAATACAAAGAGGCTTTTCTTGGTGTGGTGGGTTTTTCTCCCGTAAGGGTTTTCCCATGTAAATCTGGTGTCCAATTGTGTATGTGTCCATTTCTCTTTTTTGCTAATTCTTTTCAAGTGTATCTTATTGAACTGTAATTGCAAAATTTAAAGTCATATCTGCATTCTTGCCTAAGGTTTTGGCATTAGGAGAGTTTGTTCTGCACCTAAGCTTTCCTTACAAGTTGTATCAGAGCCTGACTAGTTGTGTTATCCTTGTGGGTACATTGGGTTTTTTGTGTCAATTTTGTTCAATGGGAGTCTTGTAGAAGTCTGGTAATTCGAGTTATAGATTAAGATGGCAAGCACATTAGGAAAGATTGAAATTGAGAAATTCAATGGCAGCAATTTTGAGTTGTTGAAACTTAAAATGGAAGATCTATTAATTGACCGTGATCTTTGGCTTGTTGTGTGTCTGGAACAAAACCTACAAGCATGAAGCAAGAGGATTGGGACCTTGCAGATCGAAAATCAAAGGGGTTGATAAGCATACTCTATTCTTCTAAATGTTCATGAAGAAAAGATGCATCTTCTTTATGGAAAAGATTGGGAGCTATTTATAAGGGAAAGTCCTTGGTGAATAAGTTGTTCTTGAGAAAGAAGTTGTATTCTTTGAAAATGCAGGAAGAAGCGTCGATTGCTGATCATTTGAATGCTGTCAACATGTTGATTGCTCGGTTAGCATCTGTGGGTGTGAAGATTGATGAAGAAGATCGTTGTATGCTATTGTTATGTTCTTTTCCAGATTCTTGGGATCACTTGGTGATGGCTATTGGGAGTACGACATCCACTTTTAAGATGGAAGATGTTGTTGCTTCTTTGTTATTAGAAGAGATGAGAAGAAAATCTTCTAAGATGGTGAAGGAGGCTCTTGTTGTTAGAGGCAGATCGAAAGAAAAAGGCAAGAAGAAGGATAAGAAGTCCAAACCGAAATCAGAAGGGAGATCAAAGTCTCCTGGCAAGAAGTCCAAGGTGAAGTGTTGGAATTGTGGGAAACCTAGTCATGTCTGAAAGGATTGCAAAGAGGAGAAAAAGAAGAAGAAAAAGTATTCTTCTGACAATGATTCTTCTCAGAGTGATGAAGACATCTTCATTGCAGCCTTGGCTACACAGGCATCAGATGATGTATGGCTGATTGATTCTGGAGCATCTTTCCACATCACATCTCATAGAGACTGGTTCACTAAGTATGAAAAATAAGATGGTGGAAGGGTGTATTTGGCAAGCAATTCATCTCTGGAAATAGTTGGTCGTGGAAGAGTCAGAATTCAATTCCTTGATGGAAGAGTGAAGGGAATCAATGATGTAATACATATACCAGGTCTGGCTTGAAATTTACTTTCTATTAGTAAGCTTAACGATGTTGGAGTGCAAGTCACATTCTCTGGAAATGGCTGCAAAATGACTAGAGGCTCAATGGTGCTAACTAGGGGTGCTTGTATTGGTACCTTGTATTAGCTGGATGCATTTGTTGTACAATGCAATAGTCTCTGCAAAGTCACAGAAGGCTACTCATGGAGAAAAGGAGGAAAAAGTTCCTGATAGTGCAAACTCTATGGAAGTTAAACTTCTAGCAGAAAAGACTATGCTCTGGCATCATAAGCTAGGCCACATTGGAGAAAAAGGTTTAAAAACCTTGAAGAATAAAAACCTAGTTGAAGGGTTTGATGATTGTAACCTTGAATTTGAATTTTGTGAACATTTTATATATGGTAAACAACACCATGTTTCTTTTACTCCAGTCCTCACAAATCTTCTAGTTTTCTTGATTACATACATTCTGATGTTTTTGGTCTAATAAATGTTCCTTCTTTGTCTAAATCAAGATATTATGTATTGTTCATTGATGATTATTCAAGAAGGGATTTGTTTATTTTTTGAAAAGTAAATCAAAAATGTTCAGTCATTTTAAGGAATTCAAAAACCTTGTGGAAAATCAGAATGGAAGAAAAATAAAATGTTTAAGGACTAACAATTGCGATGAGTTTTGTTCTAATGAGTTTGAAAGGTACTGTAAAGATCATGGGATTAAAAGACATAAAACTACACCCTACACTCCACAAAAAAATGGAGTTGTTGAAAGGTTCAATAGGACAGTAATGGAAAGAGCACGAAGTATGCTAAGCAGTGCTAGCTTGGAGGAGAAGTTCTAGGCTGAGGCAATTGCAACAACATGTTACTTAATAAATTGTTCTCCTAATTTCGCTCTTGTTGAGAAAACACCTTTGGAATTATGGTCTGGAAAGAAGCCCTCTCTGAGACATATTTGTGTCTTTGGCTGTGAGGCATATGCATATGCGCCAAATGAAAAAAGGTCTAAATTGGAAAACAAGGTTGTTAAATGTATTTTTATTGGTTATAGTGTTGGCATAAAAGGATACAGAGAAGGTTCTATACAGCATAAGTGTTATTTTTCATGAGTTGAAGCCTTCTACTTTGGATCTACAGTCAAAGAAAAAATCAGAAAATAAAAAGGATGTAGTTAAAATTCCTCCGACACCAGATAAAGAGGAATTCAAAATTCAAAATGTACCTGAAACTGAGGAGAGCTCAAGTAGTTCTGAGAGTTTTGAAGAAGAAGAACAACCTCAGCCTCACCCTGTGAGGAGGTCAACACGTGAAAGAAAGCAACCTGATAGGTATGGGTTTTCTTTGTTAGATTCTACTTGTGCCTATGCTTTAATTTCTAGCATTGATGAGCCTAGGACTGTGAAAGAGGCAATTAGAATGCCTGATTCAAACTCTTGGTTGGAATCCATGAATAAAGAAATGGCATCATTAGAAAAGAATGATACTTGGAGTTTGGTGCCCTTGCCTGAAGGCAGAAAAGTTGTTGGCTACAAATGGGTATTTAAAAAGAAAATAGGTCTAGATGGCAGTGTGGAAAAGTATAAGGCGAGGTTGGTTGTGAAGGGGTATTCCCAGGTAGAGGGAATTGATTATGGAGAAATTTTTTCTCTTGTAGCTAAGCTGACATCTATCAGATTTATTTTGTCACTTGCAGCAGTGTATGACTTAGAGGTTGAACAGATGGATGTGAAGACAATATTTCTTCATGGTGACCTTGAAGAAGAGATTTATATGTCCTAGCCTGAGCACTTTGTGGAAAAAGGTAAATAAAATCTGGTTTGCAAGTTAAAAAAATATTTGTATGGATTAAAACAATCTCCTAGAATGTGGTACTAGAAGTTTAACACGTTTGTTTTGTCATTGGGATTTGTAAGATCGAAATATGATCATTATGTGTACTACAAAGCTGAAAATGATCATGTTCTTATTATTCCTCTCTATGTTGATGATATGTTGTTCATAGGCAATAGTAAGTTAATGATTTATGATCTAAAATCTCAGTTGTCTGCAAAGTTCGAAATGAAAGATCTTGGTGCAGCCAGGTATATTTTGGGAATGGAAATAACCAGGAACAAGAAGAGTAGAAAACTTTGGCTTAGTCAGAGTAAGTATATTAATACTGTTCTAAAGAGATTTTGTATGACTGAGTGCAAGCAGCTAGTTGTTCCAGTTTTGCAGGAAATGAAGCTATCTGTTGAAGACTGTCCAAAATCTCGTATTGAGATGGAGGACATGACCAGAGTGCCTTATGCTAGTGCAGTTGGCAGTTTAATGTATGCAATGGTCTGTACAAGGCCAGACATTGCCCAAGCAGTGGGAGTACTTAGTCATTTTATAGCAAATCCTGGAAGGACACATTGGGATGTTGTGAGAAGAGTGTTTAGATATCTGAAGGGCACTTCAGAATATGCTTTGTGTTACCATGGCAATTTGGTTGAATCACAGAGGACTCTCAACATTCGAGGCTATGTGGATTTTGATTGGGCAAGGGACATTGACAACAGAAGATCCACCAGTGGATATATTTTCATGATGAATGGTGGTGCAGTTAGTTGGATGAGTAAGCGGCAGGTTGTAGTCGCTTTGTCCACTATAGAGGAAAAATACATGGAAGCAACACATGCCTGTAAAGAAGCAATCTGGTTAAAATGTTTGTGTTCTAACATTGGGTTTGATGCAAGGAAAATTACAATTTACTGTGACAATCAGAGTGCTATTTTTTTGGTGAAAAATCCTACTTTCCATGCCAAGACAAAACATATTGATGTGCAGTATCATTTTGTACGAGATATGGTGGAAGATGGAAAGGTCCCTTTAGAAAAAGTGGATACTCTGGAAAATGTTGTAGATGCATTGACGAAACCAGTGAGCACAGACAAGTACAGGTGGTGTGCCAGTTCGATGGGCCTTGGAGCCCATGACCTTCATTAACTTTGAGTTTGAAGGAAGCCAGTAAGTCTTCATCAAGTGGGATATTGTTGGAAATTATGCCTCAACTTGCTAGCTTGTATCTTTGTTCAAGTCTTCATTGCCAGCCAATCGCTGGAGTTCCTAAGTTTGTAACCTTGTCACAAAGTTTGAAAGTTTTGTAATTTGTCGACTAACTGACTTCCTTCATTGTCGTGGCATTTGGGAACTTTCTGATCAGCAATGGGAGTTAAGAAGTTTGTGTTTTCTCTGATTGAGCGACAAGCCAACGGATGTGGGGACCACTTGGAATTCTAGGAGACTTGTTGAGAATATTGTAGATTCCCAGCTTGATTCTCTAGAAATGCACAAGCAGTGAATGAGTATCATGGTGGAGACCACAAGGAATGACTAACAGTTCGGTGTGATGGCCAAATGCGGTGTACGAGTAAGTTGGTAATAAAAGGACTAACTCGTGGATACCTAAATTCTTCGGGCTTTTTATTTATAAACTAATGACTACTAATATTTCACGTCAATGTGGGATATTATCGATGGTTGAGTTTCTTGGAAGTCCTAGCGACAACAATGGTCTTGCCAATAGTTCTACAATGGACATCGATGAGAATTCTTTCTGATAGAGTTGGTCTGGTCGATGGTTTTGCATTCGGTATGATCTCTTGTTGATGGACAGTTGGTTTTCTTGTGATATCAAGGAAACTTGTTTTGTTATCAGTCTAACTTCTTAGGGTGTTGTCGATACCTTTGGTCTTGTCGATAGCTATGTGTTGGGGCATTTTGGCATCGGGGAGAGACGGTCCAATGTCTCACTGTCATGCAATTTAGTTGAACATTTTGACCGAACGATTATTCGACGTCGTTTGTTTTGAACCAATGAGTGAAGCGAAAGGAGAATTGATTGGTAGTTGAAGAATTGTGACCATTCCTGTGTGGAAGATCAACAGACCATGAACAGAATGAAATATACTCTGTAATGGATGACAATGATGGGTTTGGGTAATGGAGATTGTTGCTTGACTGAACATGGATTTATCTGAGTGGGTTCATTGTATGCGTTTGAGAGCATTGTGAGATTAATGTTTTGTACAAGATTGATCAGTGAATGTTGTTGTTGTAAATTGACATCAAAAAGTTAAGTCTAATCTCTATATGTAATTTTATTTACTGTAATACAAAGAGGCTTTTCTTGGTGTGGTGGGTTTTTCTCCCGTAAGGGTTTTCCCACGTAAATCTGGTGTCCAATTGTGTATGTGTCCATTTCTCTTTTCTATTAATTCTTTTCAAGTGTATCTTATTGAACTGTAATTGCAAAATTTAAAGTCATATTTGCATTCTTCCCTGAGGTTTTGGCATTAAGAGAGTTTGTTCCGCACCTAAGCTTTCCTTACACTTTGTGGATGATTATCTATTTAGATTCATTTTACCATTTGTAGAAGTAGACATAATATTGTAGAAGAATAAGACCAGAAGATAGAAGTTACACAACATATACCATGGAGAAACCCTTTTGGGAAAAAACTCCACCAAGAATCAATGTATTATTTAATCTCAGAATAAGATTAGAATAATTCCAATCCTTGCTTGAGATGTTTCTTTTGCCTTCAACAAATCTTCTTCACAACCTGCAATTAAAATCTAATCAAACTCTCTTCAACTTGCTTGAGATAAATAGACAATAATCAGCCTTGTAAACTCCAAAGAGTTACAATTACAAAGCTCAAAGCTTATCTCACAAAACCTATGCCTATTCTTTGCAAGTAGAGTTCTACCATGAAGAACAATGTCAAAACAAGTCCATCCATTTGGGCATCCCAAACTAAAGTCATAACTCAATGTTGATTTTGAAGATATCTTGTAAGCTTCTCCTCAAAGTTGGTGCCCAAGAATGGGCCCACTTAACTCAGCCTTATAAAATATCTTATCATGCAAAATTTTTAACTCCAAGATTCCAACTTGGGTGCCCAAGGTGGGTCCAAGTCAATCTTTGTTAACTGAAACACATCTCTCCATCAATTCATGCAAGCAAGATGCATGATTGATCATCCCCACTTAACTAAATGTGTCACTTGTTATCTGTCATGCAACTCAAGTCATTAGTCATGCATTCCAAGTTAACTGAAGTCAACTACCATTCAACTAAAACTAACTACATGCAACTGAACCATAACTGAACTGAACTGAAAACTAATACTGAACTTTAAACTGAACTAAACTCCATGCATGTAAACATCAATTCCTAACTTCTAGGATCTTTACATGCATTACTGAAGTGTTATCTTTCTCCAAACAGTTAACTTAACTCAAGGTGGGTTCCACCTTCCATGTGGGTGTCCCATGTGCTCCTATTATTTAGGAACTCATCTTGGACACCCTCACATGTTCCTATCATTTATAATTAATTACAAATGTCAATTAACATGTTTATTTCATTCAAATTTAATCTCTTTCTAATCCTAGTGTTGGGGAACACTTTCCAAGGACTTAGGAGATACATGAAATAATGTTTAGGATTGCAATTAAATGGCATCCTATTCCCAAAAATTTCATGCCTTTTTTAGAAAGGTTGCATGGGCATGACCCTAATGCCTTGGCGGAATTTGTCTCATGCTGGCATAATCATAAGCTTCAGATAAAGGGTCTGGAAGTGGACATAAATGAGGAGCTGGTTGCTACTGTGATTGGGATGTCAATGGTTGGTCATAAGTTTTGCAAGGACAAGAAGAGAAATGAGGAAGTGATGGCCCAATTCTTCAAGGATGATGAGCAGAAGAAATTGGTTAAGATGGAAAGTTTGGGTTATGAGCACAAGTCCCTTAAGAATATTTGGGTGAATTTTGCAGAGGTGATTATGTGCTATGTGACTCTGGAGGGTAGGTTTACTGCTATCCTTGGTCACTGTTTCACCCTTTTAAATCATTTTAGGCATGGTTTGTTTATCTCATTTATGTTTTTTTGTTACCTTCTATGGAGGTTTTTGTTTATGCCCATTTAAAAAATAGGAGGGCCCCCGTCCTCCATTAAGGTCTCATTCTTTTAATCATGGAGCATGTTAAAGCTCATCTCCCTGCCCCTACTATTAAGGGTAAGGAGATGATTCTGAATGAAGTTTTTGGTTCATCTGGGTCAGATACTAGCATTGCAGATGAAGAGGAGTGGAATGAAGAGGAAGATGATGTTTCCCCATCCCTTGTGGCTACCTCCTCGAAAAAGAGGAAGATGGGTAGCCTTAAAAACAATCAAGCTGCCAAAAGCCTTGTTCTTTCTAATAGTGATGATACAGAGGTGGGCTTGGATGAGTCCTCTCCCAGGAATGTGGACTTGGTTGTTGGCCAGGATGAAGCTGAAGGTGGAGGTAATGAGGAGGATTTGAAGGAGAATGTGATGGGTTCGGAGGCCAAGGATAAGCTGAGGAGGGCATCCAAACGCATTGCCAAATTGAAGAACCAGGCCGTGAAATATTTTGCAGAGGATTCCAAAAAGATTCATGAGGAGAAGGCTAATGGAAAAAAGGTGGTGGAAATTGATGACTCCCCAATTCTTAACTTTCCCAATGAGGAGTTGGAAAATGAGAATAAGGGTCGAGATGAGGAGGATGCTGAGAAAAAGAGTGCCAAGTCAGAGCCTTTAAAGGTAAATCCCCTTTCTAAGGACTTTTCTTATCTTGATGATGATTCTACCTCCATGTTTGAGTTGCTAGATATGGCTAGGGCTGGGGCCACTGGAACTTTTAAGTTAGCAAAATAGACTCTTCAGGAGTTTAATATGGTTAACATTAAAATAAGGGGTTTGAAGGAGACCTTGAAGAATGTTCTGAAAGGCTCGGTGTTGGACATTCTTATTGACAAAATTGTGGACCTTGAGGGTTCTTTCCATGACTTCAAATCTCTATGTGAAGAACATCTGGATAGTTTAGAAGCCAAGATTTTGGACACGAATGCGAACATAAAGAAACTCTTACATGTGTGTCACATTTTAGTGAAGAATAGTGCGGACTCCTTAGAAGTCCTATTTAGAAAGATTAGCAAGCTCAGGGAAGATCAAGTGTGTTTTTCTGAGTTAATGGAGAGAGATCATTCGACCAAAGTCAAATGTAAAAAAGGTACGAAAGATGATGGTAAGGGCCTAGCTATTAGAGGGTCTATTGAATGGAAAAAGTCCTTTGAAGCTGAGAACAAAGAGCCGCTAGACATGGTTGAATTGCATAGGAGCTAGGAGCTTGAGGTGGCCAACACCTTAAGCAGTATGAAATAGTTTTCGGCTATCCTTTTGTCTGCTATCTATTTCCTGTTGGGTCCTAGTTTATTTTCTGTTGTTTTTCTATTTTGATGTTTTTGGGTGATGTTGTTAGTTAACTATTTTATCTCTCGTGCAACACCCCTTTTCTATTTTTCATTTTGGGTTTTGGTATGTTGTTGGTGTCTTACTGTTTTATCTTTTAAGCAACATTTTGTGTCTTTAGTTGTAAAGGGTTTTGGGTCCCTTCAAAACCTATTTTTCCCATATAATCAAAACACTACAAAATATGAGGCTTTTTTGTCAGGCACGAAGGTTGCACACAAGAAAGGGATTAAAAGTATTCATTCTCAAGGTGATGTCGATTTGGTCATTTATCAGGTAAGGAATTTGTACCAGAAAAAAAATGAAAGGTTAAGGCATTATCGTAACCTTGTTTGGGATGTCATTGAAGGTTTTGATGCATTTGATATTTTTGTAGTTCCAAGGGAATATAATGATAGGGATAATTCTCTAGCAATATCAACTACTCTTATGATGCCACACAAATACTTCAAAGGAACCAAACATACCATTGAGTTAGTTTTTTGTCCTAGTGTTCTTGATGATTCTAATCACTAACAAATCTTTAATGATGACCATTAGGTTGTGGCCTTTCTAGAGAAGGCTGAGAATTTCAACAAGCTATATTTTGAGGGAAGTGATTCTTTTTCTCAAGAATCAATCTCTGAGGTGGATCAAGATACCGACAAGGAAATCTTGCAATTAAAAGGGAATAAGATTCCCAAAGTTTTGGTTTCTTTAGAAAAAAAAATTGACAAACATGATTGTTATGTTAAGAAGCAGTAGCAATCGATTCTTCAACTAAAGTTGAACAGCTGAATTTAGGAATGGAAGAGGATCCCAAGATGATAAATATTGGTAAATGTTGCACTTTGAAGGAAAAAGATAAGTTTGCAAAAAATTTGTGGCAATGCATAGATGTACTTGCTTATTCTTATGAAGACTTAAAAACTTTTCATCTGAAGGAGGTCCAACATGAAATTCCCCTCAAGGTGGGTTCTATGCCTCACAAGCAAAAGCAGAGGCAATAAAATCCAAAGATTTCAGGTACTATTCTTTTCGAGATTTAGAAAATGCTTAATGAAAGGATCATTTTTCCTATCCATCATTCAACATGGATAGTAAACATTGTTCCAATACAAAAAAAGAATGGGGAAATCCACATTTGTGTGGATTTTTGAAACTTGAATCAATTATCACTAAAGGATAATTATCCTTTATTGGTAATGAGCCAAGTATTACAAACAGTGATGGGCTCTGAAATGATATCTATGTTAGATGGTTTTTCAAGGTATAATCAAGTGGAGGTAAGCGAAAAAGATAAACATAAAACCACTTTCACTACACCATGGGGTACATTTTCTTATCACAAAATTCCTTTTGGTTTGATCAATTCCAGTGCTAAGTTTCAAAGAGCAATGGACTTCGATTTTCATGATGTGATGGGTAAGTTAATTGTGGTCTATCTTGATGACTTGACAATATTTTCAAAGAAATGTCAAGATCATTATCATCACTTGCAACAAGTTCTTGAGAGGTGTCAGGAACATGAAATTTCCCTAAACCCCAAGAAATCAATCTTTGGGGTTACAGAAGGTAAACTCCTTGGACACGTTGTGTCTAAGGAAGGTATCAAGATTGATCTCAAGCAGGTCAAGTTAATTCAAAGTCTCACTTTACCTTCAAGTAAGATGGTAGTCCACTCCTTCTTTAGGAAGGTGAATTTCTTGTGGAGGTTTGTTCTAGACTTCGCAGAGAAGACTTGTCATATCATTGATATGATGAAAGGTAAGATAATATTTTGTTGGGGTGTAGAGGGAAAAGTTACATTCAATAACATTAAGGAGGCTATTGCACATGCTACAATCTTAGTCTGCCCAGACTACACAAAGGACTTTATCATGTATAGTTACGCTTCTAAACAAACACTATCATGTTGGAAGTTTGGATGTCTGTCATTGTTGATGTAACTTGGTAACATGAGCAAGAAGTGTACATACATTGGTTGATTCGGCTGTCTTAGTGTTGTCATTGATGTAAACATTTTGGGGAAGGATTTTTAGTATCATTTGTATAGTACTATCTATACCAGAAAGCTAATCTATCAGGAATTTCGCTAAGTGTTCTCTATTGATGATGTTGTGGTTCAATGCGATGGTTTTTGGGTCTGCACTTCATTGCAAGAAGAGGTATAACTTTGTGCTTTTAACCATATCATTATGACTAGCTTATATAGCTATATTCAAGATCTCGTGAAGTTTTGTGAAGTGTACTGGAAGATATCATTGACAAAGTTCAACTCTATATATCACTATAATCTCTCTGTTCAGTGTATCAGTGTGGGATATTTTGCATTTCCTTAAGGAGAATGTTTTGGTGTTGTGGTTCTAGAGTTAGTCTCACTGATGTCAGTGAAATGTGAAATTGAAGAAAGATTGAATCTAGAAGTTGTGTGTATTGGGAAGCGTGTGTATGTTTGGAAGTTTTTGTGATTAGGTCCAATTTTAGGCCAACCTAATACATGATATGTGTTGAGAAGATTAAATACATTGCAGACAGTAGTTGGATCTATTTTAGATCCATGCCGACCTAAATTCAGTATTGCATGTTTTACTTGGGCGTAAAGATGATTTTTAATCATGTGTGATGTCGATAGAAGCTATTTTGGATTATTTTTGTTTACATCTAATTAGGTTGACCTAATTGATGTGTGTGCCATGTATTTGGGTATATATATGAGATATTTTTGAGTTGAATTAAGTGACAAGGTGAAAAAAGGACAGCTGAGCGAGCATAAATGATATATCATATGCAAGTAGTCTCATATGATGCGAACATGCGAATTCAGTAGTAAGAGTTCAGAATCAAAGCAGAGTTTTTGAGCGACTGCTAAGCAGAGCAACGCTTCATATTCAGAGCTTCAAAGGAACTAAAATAAAACACAACGAAGGTGCACTTTGTATCAGTTCATACTTTGGTAGTGAGCCATTTTTGTATTGTACTTAACTCTAGTTGTGAGCCCCTATAGTATACTATATCCAGATATAATATATTGTAAAGAAATCCTCACCATGGTTTTTCCCTTTTTGGGTTTTCCACGTAAAAATCCTAGTGTTCATGTGTTTTGTGACTTTGTGGATGATTCATGCTTTCATTCTTTACTTCAGTTAATATGTTTTGGTGATTAAATAAGTTGTTTTCAAAAGTTTATAGAATATTGATTCACCCCCCCTCTCAGTATTCTGAATTTTCAACATATTTGTTATCTTGGTGAAGTAAAATAATGAGGGGATTGAATCTCCTATAGCATTCATGAGTTTTCATTTGAAAGTTAATGAGCTTAAGTACTCACCAATGGAAAACCATGCTTATGTTGTGGTCAAAGTAGTTAAGAATTTTAGGCTTTACATCCTTAATTCTCATGTTGTTGCATTAGTGTCAGATTCCACGGTCAAGTCCATCTTGACTCAACAAGAGTTTAGAACTAAAGAGGCAATTGGATTGCCAAAATCCAGGAATACGACATGGAAATTAAACCCACAAATTTGGTTGGTGGGAAAGGTTTGTGTCATCTAGTTGTTGATAATAAACCAGAAGAATTATAAGTTGATGAGGAAGTGATTGATGAAGATGTTCTTACAATCTTGTAAGAGAGGGGGACCGACCACATCAAGGCCCTAGGTTACGAAGAGACAAGAACGGAAGGCTACCCTAACTTACCTCACTCTAAAGGGATGTTTTGAATGAGGGATGAGAATGATGAGGACTATAAGGCCCTACAACCACTCTTCAAACTGGGGCTAGGTGAGCTAGTTTTTGGGTTCAACACTATACCGCGGGTAGCTCTCTGCTTGAGGACGGAAGCGTGGTTCCGAAACCACAACATGGCGCACTAAGGTTTCTCAGGTGCGTTGACGTCCGTACGACTAGAGGACCAAAAACATAATATGAACAACCAGAAAACAAGCTGACGACCTAGCTAGTCACTTCTAAGGAAACAAAATAGAACTAGGAAGTAGGAGAGATACAAATGAATATGATAAATCAAATATATGAAGGCTAAGGTGAAAAAGATAATCTCACAAAGATGTGCGTTTGCTAGCTAGCTCCAAATGCACATCCACCTACACACAAGGAAGAGGGAAAATTGTTGGGGGCTGCATAGGGGTCTGCCTCAGTCAAACCCCTGTTTTGGTGTTTCCACCTCCATGGACAGCCAAGATAGCAATGATAGAGAAATGTATGATAAAGAAGTGAAGAACACTACAAAACAGTATTAGGCTACTCAACCAAATCGTAAAGAAGAGGAGTGAAAACGTTACCACCTCCACCAAGAGCTCACTAGCCAATGATGGAGAAAGAGAGCTTGAACAATCACCATAGCCTCAACTGTGATGAAAGGAGGTGTCGCAAAACCTCAATCCCCTATCGTAATGGCTTGTTCCACACTTGATTTACAGAGCTAATAGAGTGTTGTTGCTATGACTATGGAGTTCCAAAGTGTTGCTTGAAGAGATGGATGAAGCTGAAGTGCTTGAGAATGCAAGAAGAGATTGTGTAGAGAATTATTTGAATGCTTAGAAGATTAAATGAATGAAGGAAGAGTGTTTTTGAAGGTGGGGTGAGAGAAACTATGATTTTCGAGGTCAGTTGGTCAAAGAGGGACGTTACAAACTGACCCTAATGGGAAGTGTAACGCCTCTACTAGCTTCAAACGCAAGAATCCGTTAGGGACCTAATCGTGCTACGTGAACATCTGCGCGCCGCACGGGCATCCCCGATAAATATTCCTCTACCGACTCAAAGGAAAGAAGCCACATGGAATGAAGGCGGCAAGTTGATGTGGAATTTCTCCTTCGGATTTAGTTTTCTAAGGTGAGGATGTACAAAAGGGGAATTTGCGTAAGGGGTGCAAATTCATGCCTATACATTATTCCCCCACTTTAGTGAGCACAAATATTGATGAGTGCTTTGGCAAAGTAGATCAGAAAGATAGTAGGGTTAGAAATGTATACCTGAACCGTTGAGAAAGCAAACTATGATCTAGCGAGCTCGATAGCGCAGGGTAAGCAAAGGACTTCATGGCCCCACAGAACTATGAAGTTGTAGATTGAAAGCGTCTTACAGGCCCACAGACCTGTAAGGAGGCGACCCCCAAGATCTCTCACATGAAGGAAGCCCCAAGAAGTGAGTGCCTCATAGGCACATAGACCTGCAAGGAAGGTGTCCTTCAAGATCTCTCACATGAAGGATACCCAAAAAAGTTCCTTACAGACCCACAGGCCTACAAGGAAGCGTCCCCAAGATCTATCACATCAAGGAAGCTAAGAAAGTGCCTTATAGACCTACAGACCTACAAGGAAGGTTTCCTCCAAGATCTCACATGAAGGATACCCAAGAAAGCACCCTACAGACCCACAGACCTATAGGGAAGGTGTCCTCCAAGATCTCTCACATGAAGGAAACCCAACGAAAGCACCCTGTAGACCTACAAACCCATAGGGGAGTGACCCCCATGATCTCTCGCATGGAGGAAGCTCAAAAGACGTGCCCCACAGACCCGTAGACCTATAGGGAGGTATACCCCAAGATATCTCACATGGAGGAAACCAAAGGAAGGGGACTCCGCAGAGTCAAAAAGCGGCTTCACAGGTGCACCTGCAAAGTGACATGTCCACCCGCAAATAGAATATGTCTAAAAGCAGCTATGTGGGAAAGTAAGCGGATAGTCACACAGACTATCGATAGATTGGAAATATTTCAAAGGGGCCCCTTAGGAACCTGGTATGAAGAAAGGGTTCCACTCAAGGAACGCGTTGTTTGAAAGTACAAAAAGGAATTTTTTTCTCAAATCGATTCATCATCAAGGAATCCTTTTGAAATATTTTCACTTCATCAAGGAATTCAAAAGGAATAAAATTCCCCCTCACGAGGGGAAGATCAGAGCTACTCCCACCTCGAAGGAAAGGTTCTCAAGTTCTTTCTTTACGAACCTATGATGAAGGAAACATGTTCCGTTAGGGGTCCTAGTCGCGAATGCAGTTTTGAAAAAGAAGTTTGTGAAGATTCTTGAGAAAAGATTCATTAACAATGAATTCATTTTTTGAAAATTAGAGTATCATAGAAGTGGCATTGTCACACATGAGAGGGAACACTCAAGCAAAGAAGAGAGAAAGATAAAAGAAAAGCTAAGAGAGATAAAGACATCACGAACAAAGGGCACAGGGGTGATCTGATATTTCAGGGTCAGAACTACTCATAAATATATATAAGTATAATAATAGTATATAAAATGAACTCTCATCAACCCCCTACTATATCAGACCATGTGAAGAATACACGAGAAGACAAAGTAAAAACAAAAAATTGGGTCGACAAGGAAGGGAAGCCTAAATTCCCCCAACACTTTGCATCATCCCAAATTTACCAAAAATCAAGCGCAAAAATGGAAGAATGATGATACACATAGAAGAAGGTTTACGAAAAAAAAAACCACGCCTGTATACAAGCACCAACAAGGGTGACAAGGGTCATCCAAGAACACATAACACAATCACAGCGGAACACATCACAATACACACACATCTATTCTAAAGATAAAGAAGGGGCCTCCTCCTAACACTGATCAACCAAGAGGTAGTCTGCTTCCCACTCTAGATCATCATAGGGGGAAGGAGGATGACCCTGCAGTGGTGGAATGTTAAGAGGAGGAGCATACAACCCTCCCACAACAACGGCTAAGGAAGAATCCCCTACAAGGTCTTCTCCACTCGGATCTTGTGGACCTATGGTCAACAATTTCGTGAAGATCACTAACAAGGTTGAAACTTCATCTAGAGAGTTGAGTGCCATGTTTCACCTCAACAGATGAAGAAAGTTGTGCCTGACATTCACCGCTAGACTCACCAAGTGACTCAGAATCGGTGACAAACTCAGGGGAAGTTGAGACTGGTTCCATCACTAGGACAAAATAAGTCAGTGCAGGACCACCTTTCAGAGAAAGTGGGCTCCTCTTATGTCCCTCATTGTTGGAAGGACCACTCTCCACCTTTTGCTCCATCGAGGGATGTGAACTCCCCACAAACGAGGTGAGAGGTGCAAAGGAAGAGAAAACCACAGTAGATACCACCGAAGTGTTTGGCATGTCTACGGGTTTTGGGAAAGGCGGGACATCTGGAAGGGACATCAATAAAGGCGGCTCAACCGAAGGAGCGTTGAACATCTACACCTTTTTAGGGTTAGGTGCATTCATACTCACAATGAAAGTTTGAAGCGATGTGGAGCTAGATTGAACAGAAGTAGAGAGGAGGAGAGAGGAGGATGTGATAGAAGGCCCTGATACAGAGATGGTTGTCTCCTATTCCTTTCTCTGTAAGGTGGCCTACTCAGCCGCGAGATACTTTCGTTGGCGCTTGCGCTCGCACGCAAGGCGGTTTCTACGAATCTTCGAGCAAGAGACTGAAGGTTGCAAAGGAACATAAGGCTCTTGCTCATCCATCCACAATTGTTTCTAGCGGAGGGACAAGCTCTTGAATGGGTGCAGGAGGAGCAAGTTGAGAAGCAGTGGGGAGAGTCTATTCTAATGCCTTGGCAGTGGGCCTCTTCTCGTTTACTGCTTTGGGAGTAGAAGCGATAAGAGGCTATGGAGGTCAAAACATAGAATATTCCTCGTGGGGGCCTTTCTTTCTACTATACCAAATGAGCCTAGGCTTCGTGGGCAGAACAAGAAGCTCAAACGTGGGACACTTGGACTTCTGCCAAGTGAGCACCACAAAACCTGATGGCACCATAGCGAGGCGAGAAGGAGCATTAGACTGAACAACAGAAGAAGAATAAATAGGATCTCAAGACCGCTTCTCTTCTCCCCTTCTATGTGCCTTGGCGGCATCACTGTCAGCTTTTAAGCAAGCCCTATATGAAACAACATAAGGCGATGGAGGGAATCTCACTTTCAGCCTTAAAATTCCTTTCTTATAATTTTGATACATTTAGTACAAGAGGTCCTTCCTAGGTGGGAGAGGACCAACAAGCATAGGCCAAGAGTAATACAAGGAGTAACTATCACGGGCAACTGGTGGTTTATAACCGGTGTCATGAATTACATGCACACAACCCTCGTGGATAAATTTTAAACATTTATGCATGACTTAGGGCACTACATTCATAGCTACTAACCAAGGGATACCCAACTTCACTCTAAAGAGTTCAAATGTAGGGATTATGTCGAACAAAAGCTTCACAGATTTAGTTCCAACCAAAACTGACAAGATAATACTACCCAAAGGAGGTACGGAAAGTACGTCATGCATGTGGATGGTGCTCACAAGTGCATCATACCCATCTTTGTGCAAAAGGTTGATTAATATGATCTCCTCAGTTATAATGTTCACTTGAGACATCAAATCAATGAGAACACCTGCTACAATTTTTTTATTGATTCATGCAGGGATGCAAAGAGGAGATGGTTCTCTATTAAAACCCATCGGTAGATCCTACGAGGTGAAAGTCATACCAGTACCACTGCTCACAGGTTGCGCAGAGGGGATAGGTTGATGCAAGAAAGAGGCCATCGCATGCAATAAATGACACTCTCGTAGGGCCCCCTAAAGTTTGCAAGATAGGATAGTGACCCAATTAAGGTTTTTTTATGCAACACTTTTAGAACCTTCCAACTATGCCTACTAGGGGTCACAGGTTGGGTTGTAAAGCGAAGGCCTCACAACACTCACACCTACAACACTCCTAGAATATGAGGAAAGGAGCTTTCAGTATCCAAAATGAAACCAAAATGGTTCACGTCAGGTTCACCAAAAATGTAAGAGAGGGGGACCGACCACGTCAAGGCCCCAGGTCATGGAGAGCCAAGAACAGAAGGCTTACCTAACTTACCTCACTCTAAAGGAATGTTTTGAATGAGGGATGAGAATGATGAGGACTATAAGGCCCTGCAACCACTCTTCAAACCCGAAATCCAAACTAGGGCTAGGCGAGCCGATTTTTGGGTTCAACCTGTTTCTTAGGTAGCTCTTTCCCCAAGGACGAAAGTGTGGTTCCGGGACAACAGTGTGGCACACTAGCGTCTCTCAGGTGCGCTAGCGTTCATACGACCAAAGGACCAAAAACACAATATGAACCACCAGAAAACAAGTTGGTGACCTAGCTAGTCACTTCTAAGGGAACAAAACAGAACTAAGAAGTAGGAGAGATACAAATGAATATGATAAAGCAAATATATGAAGGCTAAGGTGACAAAGATAATCTCACAAAGATGCTCATTCACCAACTAGCTCAAAATGCACGTCCACCTACACACAAGGAAGAGGGAAAATTGTTGGGGGGTGTATAGGGGTCTGCCTCAGTCAGACCCTGATTTTGGTGTTTCCACCTCCACGGACAGCCAAGATAGCAATGATAGAGAAATGTATGATAAATAAGTGAAGAAAGAAAGTACACGAATAACACTACAAAATAGTATTAAGCTACTCAACCAAATCATAAAGGAGAGGAGTGAAAACGTTACCACCTCCACCAAGAGCTCACTAGCCAATGATGGAGAAAGAGAGCTTGAATAATCGCCACAGCCTCAATTGTGATGAAGGAAGGTGTCACAAAACCTCAAGCCCTTGTTGCAATGGCTTGTTCCACACTTGCTTTATAGAGCTGATGGAGTGTTGTTATTGCTGCTATGGAGTGCCAAAGTGCTGCTTGAAGTGATGGATGAAGTAGAAGTACTTGAGAATGCAAGAAGAGATTGTGTAGAGGATGATTTGAATTCTTAAAAGATGGAATGAATGAAGGAAGAGTGTTTTTGAAGGTGGGATGAGAGAAACTATGATTTTTAGGGTCGATTGGTTGAAGAGGGACATTACAAACTGACCCCAATGGGAAGTGTAATGCCTATACGAGCTTCAGATGCAGGAATCCATCAAGGACGTAAGTGCGTTGCGCGGAGGTCTGCACGTCGCGCGAGCATCCCTGATAAATATTCCTCTACTGAATCAAAGGAAAGACGCCAAGTGGAATGAAGGCAACAAGGTGATGTGGAATTTCGCCTTTGGATTTGGTTTTCTAAGGTGAGGATGTACAAAAGGGGAATTTGTGTAAGGGGTGAAAATTTGTGCCTATACATATTGCCCCCACTTTAGTGAGCACGAATACTGATGAGTTCTTCGGTAAAGTAGATCAAAAAGATAGTAGGGTTAGAAATGTAGACCTAAATCGTCAAGGAAGCAGACCGTGATCCGGCGAGCTCGATAGCATAGGGTAAGCAAAGGACTTCATAGCCTCGTAGAACTATGAATTTGTAGATCAAAAGAGTCTTACAAGCCCGTGGACCTACAAGGAGGCGACCCCCAAGATCTCTCACATGAAGGAAGCCCCAAGAAGTGATTGCATCATAGGCTCGCAGACCTGCAAAGAAGGTGTCCTTCAAGATCTCTCACATGAAGGATACCCAAAAAAGTGCCTTACAAACCCACAGGCCTGCAAGGAAGCGTTCCCCAAGATCTCTCACATGAAGAAAGCTGAGAAAGTGCCTTATAGACCCACAGACCTACAAGGAAGGTATCCTCCAAGATCTCTCACATGAAGGATACCCCAAGAAAGCACCCTACAAACCCGCAGACCTATAGGGAAGGTGTCCTCCAAGATCTCTCACATGAAGGAAACCCAATGAAAGCGCCCCACAGACCTGCAGACCTGTAGGGGAGTGACCCCCAAGATCTGTCACATGGAGGAAGCTTAGAAGAAGCACCCCACAGACCTGTAGACCTATAGGGAGGTATCCCCCAAGATCTCTCGCATGGAGGAGACCAAAGGAAGGGGACTCTACAAAGTCAGAAAGTGGCTTCACAGGCGCACCTGCAAAGTGACATGTCTACCCGTAGATAGAACATGTCTCAAAGTAGCCACATGGACAAGTAAGCAGACAACCACACAAACTGTCGATAGATTGGAAAGCTTTCAAAGGGGTCCCCTGGGAACCTAGCATGAAGAAAAAGGTCCATTCAAGGGACGCGCTATTTGAAAGTACAATAAGGATTTTTTTTGTCAAATCGATTCATCATCAAGGAATCATTTTGAAAGATGTTTACTTCATCAAGGAATTCAAAAGGAAGAAAATTCCCCCTCGCGAGGGGAAGATTAGAGTTGCTCCCACCTCGAAGGAAAGGTTCTCAAGTTCTTTCTTTACAAACCCATGATGAAGGAAACATGTTCTGTTAGGGGTCCTAGTTGCGAATGTGGTTTTGAAAAAGAAGTTTGTGAAGATTCTCAAGAAAAGACTCGTTAACAACGAATGAATTTTATAAAAATCAGAGTATCATAGAAGTGGCATTATCGCACATGAGAGGGAAAACTCAAGCAAACAAGAGAGAAAGATAAAAGAAAAGCTAAGAGAGATAAAGACATCAGGAACAAAGGGCACAAGGGTGATCTGATATTTCAGGATCAGAACTGCTCATAAATATATATAAAGTATAAAAATAGTATATAAAATAAACTCTCATCAACCCCCTACTATATCAAACCATGTGAAGAATGCACGAGAAGACGAAGTAAAAATAAAAAATTGGGTCAACATGGAAGGGAAGCCTAAATTCCCCCAACACTTTACATCATCCCCAATTTACTGAAAATCAAGCACAAACATGGAAGAATGATGATACACATAGAAGAAGGTTTACAACACAAAAACCATGCATGTATCCAAGCACCAACAAGGGTGACAAGGTTCATCCAGGCACACATAACATGATCACAGCGGAACACGTCACAACACACAGATACATATATTCTAAAGATGAAGAAGGGGCCTCCTCCTAACACTGATCGACCAAGAGGTCGTCCACTTCCCACTCTAGATCATCGTAAGGGAAGGAGGGCAAACTTGCAATGGTGGAATGTTAAGAGGAGGAGTGTATGACCCTCCCGCAACAAGAGCTAAGGAAGAAGCCCCCACAAGGTCTCCTCCACTCGGCTCTTGTGGACCTATGGTCAATGATTTTGCGAAGATTGCTGACTAGGCCGAAACTTCATCCAGAGAGTTAAACATGTACTTTATAGGAGTGTCATGTTTCACCTCAAAAGACGAAGAAAGTTTTGCTTGAGATTCACCGCTAGGCTCACCAAGTGACTCAGGAGCGGTGACAAACTCAGGGGAAGCTAGGATTGGTTCCATCACTAGGACAAAACAAGTCAGCGTGGGACCACCTTTCAGAGAAGGTGGGCTCCTCTTACATCCTTCATTGCTGGAAGGACCACTCTCCACCTTCTTCTCCATTGGGGAATGTGAACTCCCCATAGATGAGGCAAGAGGTGCATAGGAATAGGAGGAAGAGAAAACCACAGTAGATACTACCAAAGTGTTTTGCATGTCTACAGGTTTCAAGAAAGGTAGGACATCCAGAAGGGACATCAACAAAAGCGGCTCCACCGAAGGGGCAATGAACACCTACACCTTTTTAGGGTCAAGTGCATTCATTCTCATAGCAGAAGCTAGAAGCTATGCGAAGATAGATTGAATAGAAGCAGAGGGGAGGAGAGAGGAGGACCTGGCAGGAAGCCCTGATACAACGGTGGTCATCTCCTCTTCCTTTCTCTGTAAGGTAGCTTGCTTAGCCGCAAGAGACTTTTGTCAGTGCTTACGCTCATGCGCAAGGCAATTTCTATGACTCTTTGAGCTAGAGACTAAAGGTTGTGAAGGAACATAAGGCTCTTGGTTGGCCATGGGAGTGTCCTCCACAGCTGTTTCCAATAGAGGGACAAGCTCTTGAATGGGAGCAAGAGGAGCAAGTTGAGAAGCAGTAGGGAGAGTTGGTTCTAATGCCTTGGTAGCAGGCCTCTTCTTGTTTACTACTTTGGGAGCAGAAGAAGTAAGAGGTTGTGGAGGTCTAGACATAGAAGATTCCCCTTGGGGGCCTTTCTTCCTACTATACCGAACGGGCCTAGGCTTCGTGGTCAGAACAAGAAGCTCAAACGCGGGACACTTGGACTTCTGCCAAGCGAGCACCATAGAATCCGATGGAACCATAGTGGGGTGAGAAGGGGGCGTCAGACTAAACAATAGAAGAGGAAGAAGGAGGATCTCGAGGATGCTTCTCTTCTCCCTTTTTACGTGCCTTGGTGGCATCACTGTCAGCTTTTAATCAAGCCTTATGTGAAACAGTATAAGGCAATGGAGGGTATCTCACTTTCGGCCTTAAACGTCCTTTCTTATAATTTTGATATGTTTGGTACAAGAGGTCCTTCCTAGGTGGGAGAGGACCAATAGGTGCAAGCCAAGAGTAATCCAAGGAGTAACTATCATGGGCAACCGGTGGTTTATAACCGGTGTCATGAATTACATGCACAGAACCCTCATGGATATATTTATGCACAACCAAGGGCACTACATTCATAGCTACTAATCAAGGGATACCCAACTTTACTCTAAAGAGTTCAGATCCAGGGATTATGTTGAACAAAAGCTTTACGAATTTAGGTCCAACCAAAGTCGACAAGACGATACTACCCAAAGGAGGTACGAAAAGTCTATCATGCATGTGGATGGTGCTCACAGGTGCATCATACCCATCTTTGTGCAAAAAGTTGATTAGTATGATCCTCCTCAGTTATAATGTTCACTTGAGACGTCAGATCAATGAGAACACCTGCTACGATGTTTCTATTGATTCGTGCAGGGATGTAGAGAGGAGATGGTTCTCTATGAAAACCCATCGGCATATCTTGCAAGGTGAAAGTTATACTAGTACGACTACTCACAAGCTGCGCAGAGGGGAAAGGTTGATGCAGGAAAGAGGCCATCGCATGCAATAAACGACACTCTCACAAGGCCCCCCAAAGGTTGCAAAAAAGGATAGTGAACCAATTAAGGTTTTATTACGCAACACTTTCATAACCTTCCAACTACGCCTACTAGGGGTCACAGGTTGGGTTCTAAAGCGAAGGCCTTACAACACTCACACCTACAACACTCCTAGAATACGAGGAAAGGAGCTTTCAGTATCCAAAATGAAACCAAAATGGTTCACGTCAGGTTCACCAAAAATGTAAGAGATGGGGACCCGCCATGTCAAGGCCCTAGGTCACGGAGAGCCAAGAGCAAAAGGATTCCCTAACTTACCTCACTCTAAAGGGATGTTTTGAATGAGGGATGAGAATGATGAGGACTATAAGCCCCTGCAACCACTCTTCAGACCCAAAATCCAAACTGGGGCTAGGTGAGCCAGTTTTCAGGTTCAACATTGTACCTCATGTAGCTCTTTGCCCGAGGACAAAAGCGCAGTTTCGAGACGACAGCACAACGCACTGGCGTCTCTCAGGTGCCTTGGCGTCTGTATGACTAGAGGAACAAAAACACAGTATGAACCACCAGAAAATAAGCTGACAGCCTAGCTAGTCACTTCTAAGGGAACAAAATAGAACTAAGAAGTAGGAGAGATACAAATGAATATGATAAAGAAAATATATGAAGGCTAAGGTGACAAAGATAATCTCAGAAAGATGCTCGTTCACCAGCTAGCTCCAAATGCACATCCCCCTACACACAAGGAAGAGGGAAAATTGTTGGGGGTTGTATAGGGGTCTACCTTAGTAAGACCCCCATTTTGTTATTTCCACCTCCACGAACAGCCAAGGTAGCAATGACAGAGAAATGTATGATAAATAAGTGAAGAAAGAAAGTACACGAATAACACTATAAAACAATATTAAGCTACTCAACCAAATCATAAAGGAGAGGAATGAAAATGTTACCACCTCCACCAAGAGCTCACTAGCCAATGATGGAGAAAGAAAGCTTGAAAAATCACCACAGTCTCAACTATGGTGAAGGGAGGTGTCACAAAACCTTAAGCCCCTGTTGTAATGGCTTGTTCCACACTTGCTTTATGGAGTTGATGGAGTGTTGTTGCTGCTGCTATGGAGTGCCAAAGTGTTGCTTGAAGTGATGGATGAACTTGAAGTGCTTGAGAATGCAAGAAGAGATTGTGTAGGGGATGATTTGAATGCTTAGAAGATGGAATGAATGAAGGAAGAGTGTTTTTGAAGGTGGGATGAGAGAAACTGCGATTTTTGAGGTCGGTTGGTCGAAGAGGGACATTACAAACTGACCCCAATGGGAAGTGTAACGCCTTTGCTATATTCAAACACATGAATCCGTTAAGGACGTAAGCGCGTTGTGTTGACATTTGCATGCCATGTGGGCGTCCCCGACAAATATTCCTCTACTGACACAAAGGACAGACACCAACTAGAATGAAGGCAGCAAGTTGATGTGGAATTTCGCCTTTGGATTTGGTTTTCTAAGGTGAGGATGTACAAAATGGGAATTTGTGTAAGGGTTGCAAATTCACGCCTATACAAATCTTTTTTGTAAGCACAACTAATGAATGGTATTCAAATATTGCATGCTTCCTTACCTATGGAGAATGTCCCGAGCACCTATCATTCAAGGAAAAGAGAACAATCAAGTTCAAGGCTGCAAAATTTGTTCTTTGGGACAATGGTTTGTATAAGAGGAGTCTTAATGGAACCTTTCTACATTGTGTAGATAAAACACAACAAGGTAAGTTGTTGGAATCATTTCACAATGTAGCAAGCAAAGGACACTTTTCAGCACCAGTCATTTCTCACAATATTTTACTAGCAAAATACTACTGGCCCACAGTCTTTGGCATAGTTGACCCACCATCAAGTGCAAGGCATAACTATGTTCTCATGGCTACTGATTATTTCAAAAAGTGGTTGGAATCCATTCCAGTTAAGCATGCTACTTCGAAAGTGGTATGTAATTTTCTCAAGGAGAATATTATTTCAAGGTTTGGTGTTCCAAATAAGATTGTAGCAGATAATGCTACTTCCTTCTCATCCAATGAGATAATAGAGTTTTTCTTCAAATATGGGATCAATCTCTTATGCTTTGTGGGAAGATCGTATTACCCCCAAACAGGTGATTAGCATGCCTTTATTTCAACTATTGTATGAGTTGAATGTGAAAATCCCTATCACACTGGAATTTCCCGCTTTGAAATTGGCTAAGGCCATTGGAGACAACTTTTGACAACTCCATTGATAAGTGCATCATGTTTCTTGTTGAGCTAGAAGAGAAGCACATATAGGTGGTAGATCGCATTGCATAACACCAAAGCCAAGTCAAAAGGATTTTTGATAAAAAGGAAAAGACTCATTATTTCCAAATCGGAGATCAAGTCCTATTGTGGACAAAAGAAGAGAACCAAAAGGAATGCATGGAAAGTTTGATTCCTTGTGGAGAGGACCTTTCACAATTCACCAACTTTGTGGTGAGAATAGTTTTCTTCTGGCGTAACAGGACGAAACACCATTTTCGCTGCCTCACAACTAACAACATCTAAAGCTTTTCACTCAGTGAAATGTTAGATAAGTTTGTAAATATTTGTATGGTTTTGTATCTTTTTCTTTTGTATTTTTGCATATTTTTGTCACCTGATTCTTATCCAAATGGATGGATGAAGGAACTTAGATTATGGGATTCTTCTCCCTTTTATCATTTCAAAGGATGATCGAAGGAAGCTCCCTAGTTAGAGCCAGATGTTATCCTCGAATTCAACTACACTCAATTCATGGGATAACCCCTACAAAACTTGTTTGTTTTGTAACCCACGTCCTCTAAGCATGCAAAACAAGGCAAATCCTACTTGCCCTCGTGCATGGTCCAAGTCCTGAAAATTTCATTTTGAGCAATTCCCCCTTTTCGCCTTTTGAAAATTTGCAAAAGGACAAAAATTGGAAAAGGTTAAAAATTGTAAAAGTTCTTTGTTTTTAGAGTTAGTATTTTTTCTTGCATAAGCAAGAGCATTGACTTCTGACACTCTTGTATCTTGTTTGTAAATTGCATTAAGGGATGTAGGCACACTGATTTTCAGCGCGACTACACTCCCTATTTCACACGAGTGTCATTTAATGCACTCTTAATGTGGTTTTTAATGGGTTTTAAATCCATTTTTACCTTTGATTTTATCAATTTGTTTGGAATTCCTTCAAGTCCACATATTCCTTGATTTCGTTTGTGCGTTTAGAGAACACAAGCTCTGAATTTGCTAGGGTTTTGCTCAGATTTTCTTCCATTTTCCACAGGTTCTGAGTATGCATCTTTTTTGTTAGTGTAATTAATTATTTAATTACACTTGCATAAGTTTACTTAGGTAATATTTAATTCCTAGGTTTATAGTTGTCATCCTTATCTTGTTGAGCTATCTTGTTGCTCAAGATAAGATTAGGGTTATGCATACTTGTTTTTATAAAGCAAATCATCTTATGTAATTATGAATTCCTGAATAATATTATTTTGCACATCTTCATGCAAAGCTCTTGTTTTTTCTATTTTTCTCTTTTGTGGAAGGATTTTCTGGTTTGCATGCCTAATCTTGGTTTATAACATGGTATCAGAGCCTTGATTTGTAGCCCCTTCTCAGATTTTTTAAGAAAATCATTGCAGAGTCGTTCGGGATTCCTTGAGGGTTTCATGCCTTGAGTTCATTTTGTTAGAGTAATGGTTTTAACTTAATTATATTAATTGAGTTACCTTTATTCCTCTTAAGATTTCACTTTAGTTGCATATTGTGACATTTAATAATTATATTAATTATTAAATGTCTACCTTTTAGGGTTTCTTTAGGGTTGCACAATCTCCTTTTATAAGGATTGATCATTGTACACTCTCTGATTATTACATTTTCATCTTTCAGAGCACTCTTGCTTTTTTGTCTGAAATATCTTCTTTTTGTGACAGGTTATTTGCATGCAGGTGATCTTCGGGGTTTGTGAGGTTGGCTTTCACAACTTCAACATGGTATCAGAGCTCTATATCTATGACTTCCTGTTCTTTTTTTGAAGATATCAGCTTACAGATTTTTCTTTTGTGCAACGGTTTCATTCTAGTTTTTTTTTTTGCCAGATTAGAGGGGTTTTCCATCATTTTTTAAGAAATTTTGACCTTGATCTATCAAACAGTGCATGCTAGTGCAAAACAGACTTCATGGGTGCTCTTAGAAGGCCTAAAAACCCCTATTTTCATATAAAATATGATAGGGTTTGCTGAAAATTGATTTTTTAGTGTTTTTGGGGAATCTTTAAAAAACTAGAAAAATTCGTACGATTGTACGGATCCGTATGGACGCGCCGATTTTCATTTCATTTTTTGGTGGCTGCATCAATTTTTGAGCTGCCTCGGTTTTTGTGCCATTTTGCATCAATTTTTGTGCTTTTTGATCTCTATGCACATCGATTTTCGTGCCATGAAGGTACAGCCGAATATTTTATTAATTTTTTAATCTTCAAATTAATAAAATGTTTGGTTTAAAGCCTAAATGAGCATATTTAGTAAAATGGTCATATCTTGAGCATACGGTGAACTGGTTTTTTGAAAACGAGATATCATCAGAAAGCTGGTTCTGGTGCCAATCTGATGGTGTAGGTGTGGTTTCTTCATTTTTCTGTTTTGATGCTATTTTCCTCAGTCAAAGTCAGATCATGGTTTTTGCACTCTGGGGGGCGTAACTTTTGCGTCTGAACTCTATTTTTTGCAAACAAATAGGCGTTGGAAAGGTGGTTCTATGCTCTTTCAAGATATGTCATTTATTTTTCTAGAATCTTCCCTAGGTACATTTTATTCAGTATTTTGTGTTTTCACAATTCTGTCAATTACTTGGACGTTTTGGCACCTAGAAAGTATTTGTTTGCGTGAGATGGCATATTTTGATCTGCTTTATATGTACTGAGATCATTAGTCTCTGATTTTTTCATTTCAGTGAGTATAATGGGCTTTTCTATTCATCCTTCTATGATCAACTTGGATAAGGGTAATTATGAGTCATGGGCAAAGGGCATACTTACACATTGTAGGTGGCTTAATATTTTGCCTTATCTGTATGATCTCATACCTACACCAGACACATCAAGGATTTTATCAGCATGGGTTATTATTCGAGATCATATTGTAGGGGTTATTGGTTGTAGTGTTGATTTTGACACTTTGTGTGCTTTATTTGACATTCATTGTCCTCAGACACTTTGGCACCGTCTTTGGGAGATTTTTGGAGATTCTAATATCTCTCCATTCCTAGAGGATCCCGCTACAGATTGTCTCATCCCTCTTGCAGATATAGATTTCATACCCTATGATAACCGTACTTTAGAGGAGCTTTAGTATCTCACGGGTCTTGCATGTGACAATGGTTTAGAGACTTGTATTCATGTTCCCACTCTTGAGATTGAGACTACATCAGCATCTCCTATTGTTCCTGATCAGTTTGACATCACCACATCTTTAGCCCCTATTGATTCAGAGCAACAGGACATCATACATCTTTCAGACATAGCTACTTGGGATTCATATCTTGCAGGCATATCATCCTTGTATGTAGAGTCCTATATTGCAGATCTGGAGGATTATTTTGAGGAAATTCATCTCCTCTACCTTGACAGTCAGGTCATCACTGTATGCCCACCATTATCCGTGCATTCAAAGGTTGCATTTCAGAAGTCTTCACATCAATTTGAATTTGGCATCATTTGTTTCAGTTCAGACAGAGAGATTCTTCAGCATCCTATCATGGCACACATCTTGAGACATATTGGTTCATCACTCTTCACATGGTTTCTTCGACATCGTCCTTTGGATCCATTCCTTCCCAAGGGGAGGAATATTATTTGTCGCTTTAGGATCTCCTTTTGGATTCTACATTAGGCATCCACCATTGCGACATGAGTTTCTTCATTATGCGGGGGCCTTCTAGTCTCTTTCTCTCTCTCATATGGGGGATCATATTTTGTACTTGTGTGATAGAAGCAGTTCTTGGGGGGTCATGTTGAGTCCTCCTTCTATCTCTCTTCTTCTTTCACTCTTATTTTTTCATCTCTTTTTGGAGAGGAGTTTTTTCCCACTGGGTTTTCTCCTTTACTCTGCTTTACAGAGATTTGGTTGTATTCGGGTACCTAATCTGGCCTAGTTGTTGGGACCCTTGTTTGCTTTCATGCATTGTAGTTACCTTTGCTTTCTTGCACATGTTTGTAGCTGTACTTTTGCTCATCTTAAGGGGGGTGTTAGAGTAAAGGCTTTAACTTAATTATATTAATTTACATTTATTCCTCTCTTAAGATTTCACTTTAGTTGCATATTGTGACATGTAATAATTATATTAATTATTAAATGTCTACCTTTTATGGTTTCTTTAGGGTTGCACAATCTCCTTTTATAAGGACTGATCATTGTACACTCTTTGATTAATACATTTTCAGCTTTCAGAGCACTCTTGCTTTTTTGTCTGGAATGTCTTCTTTTTGTGACAGGTTATTTGCATGCAGGTGATCTTCGGGGTCTGTGAGGTTGGATTTCACAACTTCAACACATCTATGCAGCATTTTGGATCAGATTGAGTCTCACCATTGAATTTAGAGCGCTGGAAAAAGTCAAGATTGGCTTTTATTTTACTGATTTTGGTCATCGTTTGCTAGATCCATGAGGGTTTCAAGCTCGGTGATTTTTTGCAAGCTCTGGGTAGCTGATTTTTTGAGGCATTTTGGGCACAAACGGAGGTCACCATCACATTCGCAATGGATAAAAACCCTAAGATCACCTTTTGTTTCATTGATTTTGGAGAAGCTAGTCCGGAAGGCAAAAAAAATTGCCAGTTTGAGGCACAAAAATTGAAAAAAAAATAAAAACGGAGGTTTTTTGGTTTTCGTGTTCTCCAGTGTAAAAAGATTCTACCACCCGGCGGCCACCAGTCCACCACTACTGCCAGCGGCACCCGCCCATCCGCCACCGACTAGCGCTCAACCCCCGTCGAGCCCCTCTAACCAGTCGTCAGTCCTATGGGGGACTAAGCGCTATGCAACCAACCCTTGGTCGGCCCCTCTGCAATCACTACAGTCATATGGATGACCAGGGGCTCTACCTCAAGCCCCAACCCACCAGCCCTTGGTCACACACAGGACCAAGGGCTGAATTTTGTTTTAGCCCCCTAGGGGCCCTATAGGCCAAATTGGCCATTTTGGAGCATTTTTACAAAATCAGGCGTAACTTTTGCGTACAGTATCATTTTTTCACAAACGAGATACCATTGGAAAGCTGATTTTGACGCCGATCCAATGGAAAAGGTATATTTTTCTTATTTTTCTCTAGATTTATTTTGTAGGTCCTTGAACTTAGATGAAGTTTTTTTGCTTTGGAGGGCATATCTTTTGACTCGGTGATCCTTTTTTCGCCATTCTTACGGAGTTGGAAAGCTGGTTTAGTCCTCTACATAGATATGAGGTCTATTTTATTTTTGTTTATGAATTTTTATCAATCCCTCCTTTTACAATCATTGGGTTATTGTAATAAATGAACTAAGATAAAGTTCCATCAAGGGGGTTTCTTGCATAATAATCTGATTAGAGTGTGCATGCACTTTGATCTCCATCTTGATTTTGATGAAAAATAACATGGGTTGTCTCTGGTTTCTTAGTTTCTTTTGGCCACATCTTGCTTGTAGATTGACACATATCAGATTCATATCGGTTCACACTTTAGATTGAGAGCCTATGGTTAATGATTTGCATTGGATCCATCTTAGTTTGAGGGCCACTAAATTTGTGGTTAATGTTCCAGATTCTTTATGGTACTTGTTCCCATGGAATATTTTTAGTCTCAGTTTGGCATGGCATCAAGATACACAGTTTCCAGATTTTGTCATCATTTTATCTATTTTTGCTTCACATATTCCAAGGTTGTTCCAGTTTGTGAGTTTTTGAATGTTTCGTGGCATTGGGTCTGTTGTTGAATTATTATGATTCTACTTTGGTTTCTTATAAACAGAGGTATCTTTCCTTGCTTGTCGAATTACAGTTCCAGTGTTACTGCACAATGTTCTTCCAATGCTTCTTTGCAGCAGTCATCTCATTGTAGGGGGGATTTTGTCCCACTGGGTTTTCCTTCTCTACCTCATTATTGCATTTGTACTTAGGTACCTTATCAGGCCTTTGTTGTTGGGACCCATTCATGTTTTCTTGCATTCATCCTAGCATTTAGGTGCATGCTTTTTTAGTCTCCCTAAGTTGCACTTATGGGGGGGTGTTGGTGTAATTAATTATTTAATTACACTTGCATAAGTTTACTTAGGTAATATTTAATTCCTAGGTTTATAGTTGTCATCCTTATCTTGTTGATCTATCTCGTTGCTCAAGATAAGATTAGGGTTATGCATACTTGCTTTTATAAAGCAAATCATTTCATGTGATTATGAATTTTTGAATAATATTATTTTGCACATCTTCATGCAAATCTCTTGCTTTTTCTATTTTTCTCTTTTGTGGAAGGATTTTTTGGTTTGCATGTCTAATCTTGGTTTCTAACATTTTTAGAATTTTTCATTTTTCTTTCATTGCTTTGTTTATTATGATTAGGGTTTTTGGTAGCGTTGTTTTTTGTTTACTCTTTAACATTATTTATTGTAGGTTTTTTTTTAGGTTTTATGTATACAAGAATGTAGATTTCTTTATATACAATGTTGTGTCATTCGATTTGAAACTATGTATTATCATTCATGAAATTTACGTTTTGAAACCCACTGTTTCTAAAACTTTCCACAATCGTCATCATTTTTATCCATGTGTAATACAATAATTTCACCTGACCTAACACCTTATATGTCATTTGCAGTGCTACGTGGGGTTTAAACCCCGAATGACACCCATGTCACACCATTCATGTAATCGACTTTTGAAACCCACCATTACACCTCTATGTTTAACTAGGAACATTTACAGTGTATATCAGGGTTTAAACCCCAATTTACACAAACTTAACCATTACTATTAATCATGTGCATCACGAGATTTATTCATCACTATACATTACCATAAACCCGCATGACCTTCCTATGTTGGTCGGGGTTTAAACCCCAACCAACATATAATCGACCTTCCAACTTACATGTAACCACGTAGAATTTTACCACATGTGGATGTGAGGACTGACCTTCCCATGTAGGTCGAGGTTTAAACCTTGACCGACATGTTAGTCCACTACAAACACAAGATGCATGTCAGGTTTTAAAACCCTACTTGCATCCTTGTAAATTTGCAACATATGTAATGTCAACTTTTTTTTCTGCTTATGCATGTAACTTTCCCTACCCCATGTAGGGGTGGGGTTTTTCCCTGCCCTTACATCAATATGACCTACCCTAATGCAATAGAATATTTTTTTCCTGATATTACACTTGGCAGTTATACCATCATGCAAGAGCATAATTTTTCTCCACCTTTGCATCTTTACCATCAAACCAGTTGTAGTATCTCACTTTTTTTGTGCCATCACACCTGAATTACCAAAACACGTGCAAAAGCTCAAAATTTTCTTGCCAATGCATAAAACCCTAATTTTCCTCTAACACTTGAAAATATAAACTTTTTGCAATTTCCCTTGTATGTTGTTTCAGGAATTCACACTCAAATTCTTGAAAGGGTACAAGCATTTTACTCTCCACACAATTGCTCCACAAATGTTTGATCCATCTCCAAGCAAGAAAGCCATGAAGTACAAATATCAAGGGGTTTTACAAAAACCTTTGTTGCTTTGAACATTGATGAGATAAAAGATACAGAGATAGGAATGTTGATATGTCTGAATTTGTGGAGAGGACAAAGAAGTAGCCTTTGGATTCAGGAATGGTATGTGTAGTAGAGAGCAATATTCAATTGGTGGATGCATTTCTAGTAGCGGCGCACAATCCTGAGTTTTTTCTAGTCGTGGCGAGCCATATCACAAGGAATCCAAAAGTGTTGGGGATTTTGATGGGAATGTGATCATCAGACTAGATGCAGAATTCTTCAACAATATCCTTTAATGTCTAAGCATTGATACATATATTGATCTTACCATTGAGGATGTTTGAGCTCATTACGATAAGGATCTAGATAGTTGTAAGAGGGAAATTAATACAAGATGGTTAAAGAACGGGCAAGGCCTAATATTTCAAGATGGCTAAGAGATTTTCTTGCAGTGATTTCATTGAGGAAGTAAATTACTTAATTACCCTTCTTAGCAGGGTAAAGGAATTGCCTAACTCTTCCAATTTTCAAGAGTGGATGTACTTGTACATTCATGTCATAAGGAAGATGAAACAACAAATATTTTGGAGCCAACAAATAAGTGATGCAATTCATGATCAACTCATAAAGGTACCCACCTCATTGAGATTTATATGAATTCATACTTGGCTTATGTTGTTGCATCAATGAGGAACTTTCCAAGATTGACATCAAAGGGTGATAGGAGGCATGTTCCAATCTATCGATATTATTCAAAATTGACCCTAAAACAAAGTATTCATCACTTTAAAAGGGTTAATGTTGCTTTCTTTTCTCTATACATCTGCATGTTTGACATAGAACTTGAGAAGAAGAGAGTATCTGATGAAGCATGGGCAGTGGTTAATAGATTTGTTTGTATATTCCTACAATTTCCTACCTTCACATACATTCAAGTTGGTTGCTTCATCGGATACCCATACATGCTTCCAAGGTATCTGAGTGATAAGATCATACTCATGGAGTTGTGTAGATAGATCATTGTAGTTCATAACAAACAAGCTAAATTACATAAGCTAGGATTTAAGTTTCCTCTCACAGTAGGCAGGTACTCCATAACTACATCTCCCAAAGCTAAGGCCATGGAATCAGAGATGTAGTGGGTCACAATGAAAACATTTAGAAGGAGACCTAACTTTGACTATAGAGGAATGAAAGATAGAATCAAAAAGAGCCACACCCATGTACATAGAGTGGAAGATATTTGGGCATTATGTGGGATTGAGGAAGATATAAGGAAGCTGGATTATTGTCGGCATACTTTCGAACAAATTGTGAACCTAAATATTGTTGACATTCTAGAGGACATTGAGGATGAAGATAACATCCAGATCCTGATTATGAGAGGAATAGTGTTGTTGAAACCCCTCTCCCTCTGATCCAATGGTCTAAAAAGGAAACAATCTCCATCAGGGAAAGATTACAACCAATCCTTGCCAATACCAATGTTTGGTTACAAGAAAGGGATATAAGGCTAAAATATTTTTACACTGGATTTGAAGAAGAACCTGAGGGAAATGTTGGGAAGAAGGTGGAGTTGAGAATGAAGAACAAAGGTGACACACCAAGTACAAGTAAAACCCCTAAGTCTAATTTAATCAAATTCATAATGAAAGGGGGTCAAAGAAAGAGTACAAAAGGGCCATCTACTCTCACAGAGGATGCATCAACTCAAGATGAAGAACAAGAAGAGGAGGGTCAAAATGAAGAAGCATGGGAATCCCCACATAAGGATGCTCTTGAGAATTCACCTGTGTCTTCTTGTAACATGCCCATTGTTCTACACATTGATTTTTACCATGTTTTAACCCACATGTGAACAAATGTAGCAATTAAATTTTTATTTTCCAATCCAATAACTATATGCACATTTTGAAATAGCCTCATTCCAAAACTTTCCCAATGCATTACAAGGAAACATTACAAGAACCCAAGTAAATATTTTATATTATATAATTCTATGTAAAGATAACATTTCATATTTACATTTTCCATAGCAATGGATACATGAATACATGGCTTCTAAAAGCTTCTTGTTATAGAGATACAAATTGGTTCGGATGTCCCAACATTGGTGCATACATTCTAGATGTCCACATTCCTTGGCACATACATTCTAGTTGTCCCCAATACTAGCACACACATCCTCAAATCTTGGTCGCCAACTGCATGAGGAGAAGAATCACTCTAGTGATTTTTTGCCAACCATAGACTTACTATGGTCCCTCGCACATCTACCAAACTTGGTGAGATGGCCCTTCCCTTCGACGAAGAGATTGGTTTAGTAACCTCATATTCCTTAGCCTTTCTTGAGCATGGTGATGTGTCCTACATATCTAGAGCTACCATACTATGGCTACAACTACATGTATGATATTCCCAACCTAGTATGTAAATCCAAATCATAGTGAACTAGCAATGTAAACAGTGGCTACTTACAATAATTTGGCTAAAGATTCATCACCCAGTACTTCAAGTGATGGTCATCTATTTCACCACCTTCATAGCTCGATTTGATTTGACCATTCATATTTTATTCAAAGGTTAAATCCCTTTCCCATGGATTATTCTAACACTGGGAATAACCAAACTAACCATATGGTATTCATAACGTCACAACATTAAATGACTCCATTTCAAAAAGTATGATCTCAACAATAAAAGTATCCATTCAAGAGTGTAATCTCAACAATAAATGACTCCCATCAAAAGTATAATCTCATCAATAAATGACCTCAATCAAAAATATAATCTTCAATAATAAATGACTTCAATCAAATGATCGATCAGATCATATAGGTTGATCCCCAACCTATGTGATTCAATCAGTAATCAAGTAAACAACCCAACCAAATAGGTTATTCTCAACCTAGGGTTTCAATCAAAAATAAAGTAACGATCAAGTGATCATAAACAAATCATAAAACCTCCCTTTCAATATACCTCAAATATTCACATGTTTACAATGTTCACTACATTAGTATATAATCTGGAGGACATTATCCTGAGAAGAGTTTTGTGCTTCTACACCTTCAAGTCCTCTTTTCAATATGACTTTGGGTTGTCGAAATATATGTCCTCTTTTTAAAATTTCGAGAATAGGAATAGACTCTAAATCAAAATAAGAAAATAGCATAACCAAAAAATATATTTCTCAACCCTAACATTGATTATTGATATAATCATCAAGTTTATACCCTAACCCTAGGGATAATATTCTCTTCCTACTTCCAAGGAGATTTAAGTAATTAAACAAGTATAGATTAACAATAAGGTTTAGATAACATCTCAACCTATCAATGAAGATATGTTTATCATACCATCATTCCCGTTGTATTACTAGCCTCATTACCCACAAGGGTTTACCTAGCATTATAAGCTAACCAATCCAAGTTAGCTCAAGACATTGACATATTCCACATTTCACATTTCATGCTACATACATATAGTATTGACAATCTACGTATAGTATAAATATAACATAATCATGTAAATTCCTATATAGGGTATATATCTTTATAAGTATAAATCAAATTGAAGGGTGTCATAAATACAATAAACAACCTAGAAACATGCAAGCATATCCAAGCATTATAACACACATTTAACGCATTCCTATCCAAACAAAGGAAACATGAACAAATAACCTTTCTGACGTAAATAAAAAAGGAATAGAAATCAGCATGCCTGTATAAAAGCTCCAACTAATAATCCTTCCTTCCAAGCTTAATTTCTCAAGCCTTCTTTGCTACTTCCTCTAAGATCAACCCAATTCCCACTTCTATCCTCTTACCAAATCTATCAACAATACTAATGCAAAATAACAAAACAACTCACTAACTATCAAGCTCTCAACTCTATTTGCATAGAAAATACAATAGAATAACACCAGAGTAATCAAAATGAAAAGTGTAAAAAATGATAGAGAAATCACCTCCATTTATACTAAAATTTGAGCATCCAAAGACTACAAGCAAGCTAATAAATCTGCCACCTTTCTACTCATTTTGGCACCATTATGACAAAAACTAATTTTCCCCCTTAAAAATGTATTAACCCAACCAAAAGAATGTATGTGGTTGCACAAACTACAAGTATGAAAACACATAACACTCATATTCCCTTATACAAGTCGATTACCTTTACAAATAGCAGCCAGCTATTCTTTGACAAAGTCTCCTTACTTATTTCCAATGGTTTGATGGGTTTTAAGACTTCTATTTGCACTTAATTACTTATTCAGCGTTGAACTTTTCCTCATGAAAACTGGTGTAGCATTACACATTACAAATTGCACTTTAAAAATGTAATGAATGCCTTATATGTTGCATAGGCCAGCAGTTCACATTATTTCATTTAAATCAGCAAATACTTAATGTATTTACTTCATACGCCTTAGTTACTTTTGCTTCCCCAAGTGCTTAGCTATTGCACGACATATTCATGCATACTTGCTGACTTTGTTTAAGTTAAAACCTCCACTATGGGTTGCGCAATACATATGCACCCCATTTAATATCTTACTAACATTTTAAACCGATGATTATCTATACGTATATATATACATATATTAATACGAACATTTATTTCATAAATATATATATATATATATATATATCTTCACATCCACACTAAAACATATATTAAATAATATATTTATACGTTTATTAAAAATAATAATAATATATTATTACATATTATATCTAATATACAATTTCCTTTTTCAAAGATATCGATATATATATATATATATATATATATATATATACTTTAATACACGTATGAACATAATACTTATTTAAATTATGCATACACAATAATACATACATACATACATATATATATATAATTTCTTACCTTGCTATCGGCTTTGATGATATATATATACACATATATAGCAATACGACATATTCATGCAAGTCTCAATCAAATCAAGATACTAGAATCACTTTTATACGTAAACATGTATATACCCAATACATAGACTCGATCACTTTAAATCAAACCAAGAACAATCAAGAAACCAAAGACTAAATCCAAAACCATGACCAAACTAACTTGACTCGACTAGACCAAACTAGGATGTGTGTGTGTGTATGCTTAGTTAGTCTCATTAAGGGTTACTAGACCAAGCTCCTCTCCTGAGTGATACTCCCCCTCTCATACCCGAGGGTTTGACTCCTTCCTGCATCGAACTTCGTACATCGCAAAGGTAGTTAGTTGTTCACATTGAATCCATTTGCATCATTAAAGCATTAGAGTATTCACATTGCAATGTACATATTCTTTCATCGCATTTTCATCAGTATAAAACATAATCATTTCTTTAAAAGCAATAACATCTTAATGCATATTTTAGTATTTCATTATATATATATATATATATATATATCTTCACATCCACACTAAAACATATATTAAATAACATATTTATACGTTTATTAAAAATAATAATATTATATTATTTCATATTATATCTAATATACAATTTTCTTTTTCAAAGATATCAATATATATATATACTTTAATACACGTACATGAACATAATACTTATTTAAATTATGCATACGCAATAATATATCTATATATAAGATTAATATGTATGTTTATATATCAACCCTATATATACATATATATAATTTCTTACCTTGCTATCGGCTTTGATGATATATATATACACATATATAGCAATATGACATATTCATGCAAGTCTCAATCAAATCAAGATACTAGAATCACTTCTATACATAAACATGTATATACCGGGCAATACATAGACTCGGTCACTTTAAATCAAACCAAGAACAATCAAGAAACCAAAGACTAAATCCAAAATCATGACCAAACTAACTTGACTCGACTAGACCAAACTAGGATGTGACTGTGTGTATGCTTAGTTAGTCTCATTAAGGGTTACTAGACCAAGCTCCTCTCCTGAGTGATACTCCCCCTCTCGTACCTGAGGGCTTGACTCCTTCCTGCATCCAACTTAGTACATCGCAAAGGTAGTTAGTCGTTCACATTGAATCCATTTGCATCATCAAAGCATTAGAGTATTCACATTTCAATGTACATATTCTTTCATCGCATTTTCATCAATATAAAACATAATCATTTCTTCAAAAGCAATAACATCTTAATGCATATTTCAGTATTTCATTCACCTATTGAACATATTAAGGTCACAATTTATATTTGTCATCATATTTACTCATGAAGGTAAAAGTAACCTAGTAACTAAGAGACGGGGTGTAACACTTCTCCTCCTATCATTGTTATTGTGCCAACTCCTACTCCTGTAATTGTAGATACACAATCTTTGACTTTTGTTTCTACCATCTCTGTTACATCTTCTATTTTAGTTCAATCTATCCATTCATCCCCTACTTATGAGTCCATTTTTGAGGGCCCACATGATAACATTGAAAATGTTTTTGGTCCATTTTCTTTGCCAAGTTTATCTTATCCTACTTTTGATGTAAATTCTCAAATTGATTTTGATAAGTTTATTTATGAGACTGTACAAAATATGCCAAGTGTGGAAGTTCCTAAAGTTGTTTTAACTAACACTCCACCACTTGTGACTACTACCATTGTTTAAGTGCAGTGACATCTACACAAACCATGAAGGAAGGTCCTGAAGGAAGTTATTCTCCCCTTCCCCCTTGGTTGGCCTCACAGACCTTGAAGACAAAGAATAAATTCATCTCTCCAGACGACTTTGATTTTGGTCAGTTGGTGTTAGTGAAGGCTAAATCTTCAAAAAAGACAAAGACTCTCTCAAGGGTGTTAGTAGATAAAGTAGGTAAGAAATATACCGATGTTGTACAACCTCCCCCAGGTAAAGCAACATACGACATTGACTTGTCAGAATATTCTATCACAAGGATAGAACTGGAAAAAAGGACATATGAGAGTGCAAAAGAGTATGCACAATCACCATTGGCCTCTCTCAGTGAGAACTGTAATCAGGAGAAGAAAATAAAAGATCAATATAAGGCCAAGGTTGACCAACTTACCTCCGTACTATAGAAGATTACTCAATCTTCTAAGTCTATTGAGCCTATTGCTACAAGCATAGAAGACCCTATTATTCAAAATGCTGGGAGAACACATGTATGAGGCAAGGCAGTTGAAGAATGGATTGATAGGATGTTGGCTCAAGGAACACAACTGCTGAAATCTTTCATGGAGAGGATTGACAATATGGAACGTGTAAAAGCTGAGCTGAGTCAAACCATTGACACACTTTCTCAAAGTCAACGGGAAATGGAGAAAAGTCTTGAAGCTTAGACAAAGATGAAAGAACTCAAGCTCAATTTGCTAGTGGAGATTGGGATAATTCCCAATCAAGATATGTTTATTGATATAAGGGAAACAATGAACCATAAGATAAATGTCATTAGTGATCTAATCAGAGTTTTACAGGAGGCTCAAGAGGTGGGTGAAGATAAAGTTTCAAACCTTATTGTCTGAATCAAAGAGATGCCTTGTCAAGTGTTACATGACAATCAAAAGTCCTTCCCATCAACACAGTTATCTAGGAATTCACATCATTGATGCAAAAATAATTTTAAGATGAATCTTTTTCAGTAGCTTCTATTGACACATTGGTGGAAATTCAACTCACTTTGGATAACCTTAAAGTAGTATTAGAAAGGCACGGGAAAGCTTGCATCACCATCAAGGACTCAATCACATGAGTACTTGCTATCTCCAAATATACCTCAAGACTTGATGAATCAGAAGTCCAAGTGGCATTGAAGAAATACAAAGACTTCATGGAGAAGGATGGTGAAGAATGAAGGAACGTGCCTTGCCAAACTTTATTTTCAACATTTTGCTTTATGTAATTAGTTGATGATATTTTACGTATCTTTTGTACATATGTAATTACATGTAAAACATCACAGTCCTAAATCAAATCAAACTTTGTTGTTGAATAAGTCAAGTTAGTTTAGTTTCCCTATTTTAGCTCTTGGCTCTTCTCTATATATATGAGGGAGTTTCTTTGTATTAAGAACCTTTTATATTTTGAAGCGAAATGCTACCCATTTAAAAAACATATTGATACTTTGTGTTTAATGTTCAAATCGAATTTCAATCAATAAAAGAGGTAGAATTGCATCCAATCTTTGCCTTGGATCTTTGTGTTATGTGTGAGATTGTTCTTATATCCTTCTCATTACATTTTCTTGTAAATGGTTGAATAAGTGGTGTTATATCATATATTTGAAAGGGGATTCAAATCTGATTTTGTAGACTTTGTGCTACATTATTACATTTGAAGTTTATGTTCTTGTGTGTACATTTTGTTGATAATTCAGAGACTTTGGGATATAGGTTATTTGTTGTGTTATGTGGATCTTTTGGTGGAATATATTGAAGAATTTGAGCTCGTACTTCATTCTAGATCTTTACAAATCATCATTGAAGACAACAAAAGACTTTGATCTTTTGTGGGTTTTTCAATTATTGACATTCACCGGTATCACTCTGGTTACTCTTTTGTTTAATCAAGTAGATATTGGTTATTACTGCTTGTTCTAGGATTTTGTGGTGAATTATATGTTATAATTATCACGAGGTATCATTGTACTTTGTTTAAGAGAAAAACATGTTTTCTGAAAAAAGAAAAAAGGATTAATGTAACACCCATGGATAAATTTAGTGTACATAATCTAGGTTAGTTACTAGTTTTAGTGAGCATTAAGAAGGGAGCCTCCCCTTTCTGAGAGGAGAGATTTAAATCTCAACATAGTTATGGTTGAAATCACTATTTTATAATAATTAAATGATTACAAAATATTTACCCAACATGTAGCTCTCCCAAATTGATAATCATCTGTTTCAATAATGATCTGCCTCTTTCATATAGCCCACAACCTTTTCCTTTCTCATAACTGCCACATAAACTTGGTCTTAAACTTAAAATTCTTGATCAGTCACCATTATACCTCAATGTAGGCATTCATTACATTTTATTAAGGCAAGAATATTACCTACGTTGGAGGCTTTAGCCTCACATAGCTATTAAAACATTTTTATCTTATTTACTTTCCATTGCTTGCATTATAAGTATGCTAACAACTGCTCATCTGCCACAACTTCTCTCTAGCAAGTTGTCTTTTAAAACAACCAAAGCAATATAATATATGTTTATGTATACATATATTAACATGTAAATAAATGTAATTATATTTCATCTGGGAGATTTATAAGAAGGATGGAGCAGAGCGGTGCGAAAACACAAGACAGAAAGGTTGTTTCAAAAGGTAAGGAAGTTGGGGATGGAAGAAGGTGATGGGGAGATGAATCGATGAAAGAGAAAGCCAAGGGTGGATCGCAAGATCACATACCACAGTGGGTCTCCGTTGGCGTAAAATGGGTTGATAAATGTTTATCAATCCTTTCGCAGAAGGTGCTTGATGAGAAGGAAAGGGACATAGTAAGGCGTTGACCACGACACCCCTGAAACCCCAATTGAATGTCAAATCCCAAAACTAGGGTAGTTACCACCTCTTGGGCGAAGCGGCAATGGAGAATGAAATGATCGGGCAAACCACCAGCGGTGAAATAAACCTAGTGGCCATCAGAAAGCAAGAAGCAAAAGGTCCGGATTGGATCCGCCGAAGGAAGAACAAAGGAAGCGTTAACAGCGAGCGATCTGAAGGATGAAGAGCACCCCATGGAGATTGATGTCACAGAGGAGATCAAGGAGGATGTCGTTCTTCTCAGTGAATTTTCCTGTATTTTCTGCTTCATTGGTGGCACACCAAACCGAGCAGTGATCAAGAATTGAATCAAAGACAATTGGAACACAGAGGTGTTGATAAGATTCATGCCGAAAGGGTTCTTTGTGGAGGTTTTTGTAGACGAGCAAATAAAATGTAGAATAACAGAAGGGGATTTATGGTACATGAAGGGCATGCCCCTCTATATGCAGTCGTGGAGCATGAATTTTGATCCGACCAAAAAGCAATCATATGAAAAACTGATTTGGGTTAGACTTTACAATTTACCAATAGAATATTGGGTCGACGACTGCTTGGAGAAGATTGGTAGGTCTTTGGGAACCTTACTGGAGGTGGATTCAAATATTTTGGAAGGAGATTTGTATAAGTTTTCCAGACTTCGCATCGCGGAAATTGATTCTATACTACCCAAAATATGTCTCCTGGTGAATGGGGAGCATTGGCTGCAAGATGTTGAGATTGAAGAACCACAGTTCTTCTGTTTAGAGTGTGGCGACAGAAATCATAGCACTATGAACTACAAAATTGACAATGTAAGGGGTTGGAATTGTCAGCCCTTCAGAAATATCTCCTCACGAAGCACCACGCCTAAGGCGGAAGTTCCCAAAGAAAGGATATACACTTCTAAAACAACCGATTCAAAAAAATGGGTTATGGAGCAAGGAGCCCACACTCCCAAGGTGTCACATAATAAAAAGGATGGGCTGGATCTATCTACACAACAACCCTTCCAGGAAAGTGGGCAATAGCCAAATGAGATCATTGAGGAAGACGATGCAGCTAGGGAAAGTGATGACCTAGATTCAAATGCCAATGGTGATGATGAATTGGACATAATTGATTAAAGGTGTATTTCCCAGTCGGCAATAAATCACCTGGGTTTGGGCAAAATTGGCACCTCTAGTAACCCAAGAGGCATAAAATCCTTAAAAAACTACAAGAAGAAGAAGCAATTGCTAAGAAATATACCAGCATTACCAAGTTCATGAGTACCAAGGGAGGAGTTGCCTCCCTTGGGAAACAATGAGGATTACAACATGGAATGTCAGGGGTCTAATGGCCCCTGACAAACGACGCCTAGTAAGGTGTCAATTGCAAAAAATTGTCAGTAGTATCATCTTGTTACAAGAAACCAAGTTAGCAGGTGAAGAGTGTGCGAAATTCCTAAAATACTGTCGATACTGGGAAGGTTCTTTTCAAAATTATGTTGGTTCAGCGGGTGGTTTAGGTTTGTTATGGAAGGTGGCGGAAGTTTCTGTGGAAATTTTATTCGCCTCTGCAAACTGGATGGCGGAAAATGTTTTTTACTTGACTCTAAATAAACACTTTACGATCATTAATATCTATGGTCTGATAAAAATATTTGACAAAGCTCTGCTATGGTGCTCGGTATTGGAATTTGCATATTCCCATCCAGAGGATGTGCTAGTGATTGGGGGTGACTTTAATATTATTCTTGATTTGTCTGAGAAGAGTGGTGGCATTAGAAAGGTGTCACAACCTATTATTGATTTTAGAGCATTCATAGGGGAATGTGGATTGGTGGACTGTCTAGCGGACAATGGAATCTTTACATGGACAAATCGTCGCAAAGACTTTACTGCTATATCGGAAAGATTGGACCGATTCCTGATATCCCCCTGTTGGTTCGAGACAGGTTTGAAGGTGTCTGCTAGCATTTTTCCTGTTTCAATCTCAGATCATTTTCCTGTTGAAATGTCAATAACATCCGGGAAGGTAGCAGAAAAATTGAACTTCAAGTTTCAAAACATGTGGTGGCAGGATCCGAGCTTTCTTACTCTACTGGAACAATGGTGGAAAGAAACGAAGGTGGGTGGCTCTATCAGTTTTATATTGGTTAAAAAATTAAAAGTAATCAAACAAAAGTTAAAAAAATGGAACAAGGTGCACTTCCAGAACATCTTTATGGAAAAGGAAAAGGTTGAGGCGGAATTAGAAGCTCTTAGTGAGGTAATAATAAAGAAAGGCATGACGAATGAGGAATATGCAAAGGAAAAGTTCTTGAAGGAAAGGCTTGTTGAGCTGCTAAAAAGGGAGGAGATTTATTGGAAGGACAAATCCCGAGAGGTGTGGTTAAGTGAGGGTGACTTCAACTCTAAATTCTTCCATGCTTTTGTTATGGCTAAGAGGGCGGCAAACAAGATTGAGGAGGTACGTGACTGTAGTGGCCAAATTGTCAGTGGAGGGAATGCGGTTGGCAAGGCTGCTTGCGAGTATTTTTCTAATTTACTTGGGGAACAACAAAACTAGGAGATTAATACAGATTTCTTGGATTCAATTTTCCCTAAAATTAATGAAGAAGACAACATAAGACTCTGTGAGTAGGTTTCAATGGAAGAAGTGTGTAAGGATTTATTCCAAATGCACCCAGATAAGGTGCCAGGACCCGATGGCTTCCCTGCAAGATTCTTCCAAAAATGTTGGAGTTTCATGGGTAACAAGCTCTGGAAGTTAGTTGAAGAGTTTTGTAAGTCTGGTCAATTCGTTAAGGATGTGAATAATTCAGTCATCACGTTGATCCCAAAGAAGCATGATTGTTCTTCCTTTAACAATTTCAGACCTATCTCTCTATGCAATACACTGTACAAGATTGTGGCGAAAGTGCTAGCTAACAAGTTAAAACCATTTCTGGAAAAGTTTATTTCGGCTGAACAAAATGGGTTTGTACCTGGTAGAGAAATATCTGACAATATACTGATCATTATGGAGGTAGTTCACAATCTTCGTTCAAGCAAACAAGCGGGGATGATCATAAAGTTGGATGTGAGCAAGGCTTACGACAAGGTGAGATGGCCTTTCCTTATAGAAGTTATGAAGAAACTAGGGTTTAGTAGTCACTGGTGCAAATTAATTTTTCAGTGTATTTCTTCGGTGAGATTTTCCATTGCTATTAATGGTTCACTACAAGGATTCTTTAAAGAAATGAATGGTCTTAGGCAAGGAGACCTGCTTTCCCCCTTCCTCTTTGTCATTTTGGTTGAATCCTTTAGTTGTGCTATAAAAAGATGTTGTATGAAGGGGCGGTGGCACGGCATATGTGTGGCTTCTAACACGGAACCGTTACTCATGTTCAGTTCGTGAATGACACTTCTCTTCTAGGGGAAGCAAGCATAAAAGAGGCCAGGAACATAAGTCAGGTGCTGGCAGATTACCAAGAAAATTCAAGGCAAAGAATGAACAGACACAAGTCTTGTGTTTTCTTCTTTAATACAAGGCACCATTTACAGCAAGCAATCATTTCAACTCTGGGAATACAAATCGGGAAATTACCATCTAAGTTCTCAGAATTCAAATCTTTGAAGGCTCGTGTAAAGCCAGACATTGGGGCGAGGTAATTGAAAGATGTAGGAACAAGGCAATGGCTTGTAAAAATAACTGGCTTACTCTGGCAGGTAGGATAACCATGGCAAAAATGGTTATGGCGGCAATACCTATATTCACCATGTCCTACTTGGAAGCACTGGAAAAAATGGAAAAATATTTGGAGGGAATTATGAAGAAGTTTTTGTGGGAAGGCTCAAAGGAAGTAAAAAAAATCCCTTTGATTGGGTGGGAAACAGTCTGCTTGTCAAAAGAAGATGGTGGGGTTGGGCTGCATAAAATGCAGTTACAGAATAACGCATTAGGAGAAAGTTGATATGGAAGATGTATAGAAGGCCTAACAAACTGTGGTGTTGGATCTTACAAAATAAATATTTGGATACTGAGGATCCCTCTCGAATTCTAACGGTCGCCAATCTAGAAGGTGGTTTTGTTGCGTGGAAGTTCATATCGAATTGCAAACACCTAATTACGACTCATTTATCATGGCGGATCAGGAAAGGGAAGAAGGCGTTATTTTGGATTGACTTGTGGAACGGTCATAAAAGCTTGGCTGAAATGTTTGATCTCGATTAGTATTTGGATCACCTTTAGTCTGAATTTGGCACAAAGGTGGCGGACTACGTTAGAAAAGAGAACAGTTCACCATACGGTAATTATTGTTGGATTAATTTTTCAACACTACCACTCCCTAATGCTCTGCCTGTTGAGATTTGTAAAGAAATATATGGCAAACCGATCAGACTATTCAACAGGGAAGACTCTATTTTTTGGTGTGGTGCGTCTTTCAGGGAGTACTCGGCCAAGCTTGGCTATCAACTCCAGTTAAAGAAAATTAAGGATAAATCTTGGGTGGCAAGAATATGTTGGAAGAAAGAGATTCTACCTAAGGTCGGGGCGTTCTTGTGGACAACTCTCCATAAGCATTGTCTAACTGGTGAGCAATTAAAAAGACTAGGTGTTCTTGGCCCATCACGGTGCAACCTTTGTAAAGAGACGGAAGAGGACTTAGATCATTTGCTTCTATCCTACCCTTACGCTGTGTCGTGTTGGGATTGGCAGCAAAGTAATCTCAATTTTATTGGGCCAAGATAGTGTAAGCTTTGGGACTTTTTGGCAAGCTGGCCAGCTATGTGTAAGTATGGGTACTGGAAAGGAATTTGGTTTTTGGCGCCTTCATTGGTAGTATGGCATATCTGGAAAGAGAGGAATAGACATGTTTTTAAAGGGACTTCTCTAACCCGGGACCACCTTTTTGAGAAAATTCAGATGGCCATCATTGAAACAGCGAATAATAGGATCACAGTGGTCCTAAATCCAAATTCTCAAGATGGGACGAAGAAATTATGAAGACATGGAATAGTCTCAGGATACCAGCCTTTAGTCAGCCATCTATTTCAAAAGTGAATAGGAAAGAGATTTTTTGGACTCATCCGGTAAGGTTAAAATGGAAATTGAACTTCGATGGGGCTGTAAAAGGTAATCCCGACAATGCGGGGGTGGGTTGCATAATCTGAGACTCAAAAGGAGAGTGTGTATGGGCTGCTTCAAAGAATCTAGGTGTATGTACTAACAATATAGTTGAAATGGAGGCGCTTTGGCTCGGCTTGCAAATATGTATCCAAAAGGGTATTGAGGCCATTGAAATCGAAGGGGACTCTATGCTCTGTATTAATGCAATTACCCTAGGAAGATCCCAAAATTGGCGAATTAATGATTAGATCAATCTAGTCAAGGAATCCTTAGGAAGGCTATCAGAGTACACTCTGTCGCACGTTTACAGAGAGGTGAATCAGGCTACAAATTTTTTGGTGAACTTGGGTGTGGTGCAAGCTAAAAAAGTAGTAATAGGCTCGATATCAGTACTCTGGCCGGGTTTGCAAGAAGTAATCTCAAAGGATTCTATGGGCTATCGAGCCTCATCAGTTGTTCCCATTTGAGCTTGAGAATCCTTTGGCATGTGGGTATTTGTAGTATCGTACTGGTTGGATGCGATTTTGGGTGGATTCGGGGTACGTTGTGAATGTCGGATATTTGATGTCCACTGGCTTCTCAAAATACCTTTGAGGCTATTTAATGGTGGTGTCCATATTCATGTTTATTTGTATACAGAAGTTTTGTGGTGTGGGTTGCTGAGCGATCATGGTATTCTAATTTGGGTTACTTTGCCAGTGTGCTAAGGAAGCTTTGCCAGCGCAGTGTAGGTGAATTTTCAGGATCCAAAACCAGGAGACATGAAATGTTGTGGTGGATTTGCTTTCCTCCTTCTTGAACATTAATCAACTTTGGTGCGATGGCAAGCTATTTGAGGTATTGATTGGCTCTCTAGTTGATATCACTGAGTCCAGGGAACACATGGTAGAGCGGTTAGACAGGTTCGTGGAGCCAATGTATGTTCAAGTTGTTGCTAACGTCATGCTAGAGTTGCAGACAGATGGATGGGTGAGTCTTCTAAGGGTTTATTTCGACCCGGAAATACTGAGTAATGATGAGGCCAACGGCAGTGAAACGGAGGTGGATAAGTGGGAGACCTTAGTAAACTTCATGTCCAATGTGTGGGAGGTCTTCCGAACGGGGGTCATGAACGCGGACATGGTGGCATTCACAAGATTCATGGACTCAAATCTTTCTTGGATGGGCACGGGTAGTCTAAACAAGCTTGTTAGGCTAGGTAATCTCCTGGCAATAATATATCAACTGCTAACTGACTAGGATTGTTGGGTTTTAATCTTAACGCTTATGGGTGTTGTATGGCATCTACATGCCAAACTTTTTAAATATACCTGGGAGCTACCCCCTATTTGGTAGTACTCGTCTATAAAAAAAAAACATGTAAATAAATGTATATATATTTATTTGTTCTCCCTATATTCATGTATATATATCACACACATATATATATATATATATTTTATTTTTTATTTTAAATTATTTTAGATAATGATCAAACAATTTTTTATTGATAATAGGTTAAATATAAAAAAAATAATGAAAAGATATCCACATATATCACCTTTTTAATTGTGAAAGACAAGGCCAAGGACCATACTAATTTCAGTCTATTCTTATGGCTTGACCACACTCAAAATGACACAAAATAGACTTAATGACAATACTAGGGTTACATACCTTGATTTGATACAAAATCCTACGTGAGTGTGTGTTAGACTCAATTGGTATTATTCATTAATTTACCCATGTCTATACTCTTCTCTCTGGTGATTCTCTCCCTCTCCCTCTAGGAGGGTAAAATCTGATCCTGGATTCAACTTAGAAAACCAATAACACAATTAGTCTATTATTAGTCATGATATAATAATCATTGATTAAAAATAATAATCACTAAAATTGAAACATATTGCATTGCATTATAATTTCATCAAATATCATTTGTCATATAATCATCCACTAATGTCAAAAACATGTTTTTAACATAAAAGTTAAAAGTAATTTGCAAATCAAAATTCAGGGTGTAACACTCATCACCCATGGACCCAATATTCCCTTTCCTCTTTTATTGTAGAAAAATATGTCAACACACATATCAAAAATGTGTTGTTGCTCACAAAGAATTAATTATATTAAATATAATTTGATAACTATGATGACAATTACGATGCAACGCCATTCTATAATCATACAATAAATCTACCATCTAAGATACTCTTAAAACCAAATATACTAGTTGAAATGTATGTTGATAATTACAACATAGAAGATAGTGTAGTCAATGGATTAGATGGAGCATTCAAAGCACATACATGAAAGGTAGTAACTTTGGCGTCAAGTTTAGATCAAATTTTAGGATTCACAAATTAGACATCGACTAGCTAAAATATTAGCATAATGTTATAACAATTGTATTGCCAAAAAATGGACACCCATACTTCACATTACAAAGCCTATTAAAAACTATATATCAAAATAAATTAACTATTAAAAATAGTTTCCAATAAAACTAGCATGTGCCCATACTATTCATGGATCTCAAATAATTACAATACAAGGGTTGACATTTGATCTTTTTGGCATAAAAAAACATGGATTAGCATATACAACACTTTCACGCACGAAAAATTGACACATTATATTTTTTTAAACCTCTTACACAAAACTATTTCAAAGTAAAGAAAAAAGTATTTATTGAAATGTCACACCTCCAGTCAAGTGTAAATGAACAATTTTAAAATGATCAATTACAAAAAATTAATAATACATGTTTACTACTATCTACATTGAATACTTGTAACCTAGCTCTACATATAAAAGACATACTTAATGATCATGATATAATGTCATCTAATGGTCTTAGTTTACAAGAAACACATATGCAACCATCTATTTTTAATAATCTATTCCAAAATTTTAACCATTTCTCAACATATCACATGCACATAGTGTAATAAATTTCACTATAAATAATCTATTCATTTAAGAAATAATACAACATAAAATAGAAAATGTTGAGGCTCTAACAAGAACAATAAATTTAATAAGTGAAATCAACATATGTAATCTATATACAAGACCTAATACACCACTAATATAGATTCTAACAATCATAAACCAAGTACTCCCTCATGTGAATACATCAACTACTTTATATAATGTAGATGATTTCAACATTAACATGTCTATAGATAATAACAAAAAAAGGCACTCTTAAACCATATGCAAAACCATAATATACATTTTTTATTGTACAAATTAAACTACCAAACCACTAATTGAACATATTTGTGTAATATAGACACACAAACATATTGTATTTACAAATTAGAAGCATAATGGAGTAATTGTGATGTAAATTTTATAAAGTTTCAAATCATTAATTAAAATGATTTTGATTAAACATGTTTTGAATGAATTTATGAAAAAAAACACATGCAAAGAAAATATGAACATCTTCAATCAAATAGCACTCGTTTTGAACATAATAATAATAAAGTTTACAAACACCATCTTTAGAAGCTATCATTGATAATGCATCATAAACTATTTATATCACACTATACCCAAATCAACCATAATGTGAATGCATCAAAAATTAAATCTACTTATACTTTTATAAATCAAATTTATATATACAAATTTGAATATTGAAATGAGCATGAAATTATTTCTTGATTTATCTTAATGATAATGCATCCTCGTGTATATTTAATATCTTTAAGCTTTTTGGTCCATAAATTATATTTAAATATTATTATACTTTTTGAATGCATATACTAAGATTTATATATTTTTCATAGAAAATAATGGAAACTAGCAAGAGAACATAAATAAATCAATAAAACATACACCAAAAATATCTAAAAGGCAATTAACATTATTTAGGTTTACTTATAATATCCAAATTAAGCTTCCAAATTATAAATTCATTTCTTATCATCATTATAGGTCAACAGTAAACAAAAATACAGTATCAATTGAAGATCTTAATTCCCACAAAGATGGAAATTGTAACATGTCAATTGTTCATGCAAGTAAAATTTCCTAAGTTTTAACTTCCAAGTAAATAAACCATGTTTCATAACATTTCCATAAAAAAAAAAAATTCCAAAAGAGAACAAATTCCATTCATTGATTTCATTTCCAAATATTATTCCACATATTACAATATTTCCAAAATTTATATTCAAAATACATACATAGCTCAACCGAGCTTCAAAGCAATAGATATAAAGGGTCCAGGAATCTCCTTTCAAATCTTGGTCGCCAGCTGAGGAGGAGAAGCATCACTCAAGCGCTTTTCTGCCAACCAAAGACTCAAATGTGGTCCTCTGCACATCTATCATCCGATAGATGGCCCTACCCTTTGACAAAGAGATTGGTGGAGTAACCTCGTAACAACTAATAATCACTCAAATTGAAACATATTGCAATATGTTTCAATTTTAGCTGAGGAGGAGAAGCATCAGTCAAGCGTTTTTCTGCCAACCAAAGAGTAACCTCGTAACAACATCCACTCTGAGCTTAGTGTTGTGCCCTACATAACTAGAACTTGTAGAAACTACAATCTTGAACTAGCATGCATATAAGGAACATGGTGAACTGACAGTGGAGCCAAAGGCAATCGCACTAATTTGGCCAAAGTATTCTCACTCAGTATCTCAAGTGATAGTCATCCTATTCACACACACTACTCTAGCTCGATTTGACTTTAGGTCATTATATACCATACATATGTAATTTCCTTCAATATGTAGTCATTAACCTCAAAAACAACCTATTCCCTTATTCCAAAACACAATGGTATATCTACCATCAAAACATAAGCAAAATCATAAGTTACCCCCTTCAATGGATATTCTAATCCCAAATATAGCATCTGAACTTTCTAAGTCTACAAATTAACTTTGCATAAAATAATTTAACAAGTTAAATTCCCACTTCATCAATCCTAGTATGCAATACTAAAGATGACGTTCAATCTCTCCTTAATATGAAGTAAGTACAGGAACTTATAATAAAATCATATCAATAAGTCTTTTCCTTTCCTACAAGCAAAATAGATTATTACTCTATTTCATGCAACCTATTGCAATTTCCAATTTAAACACACAAGACAATCAATCTTTCACATAAAAAATAAAACATGAAGAGAATATAATCTCATGCATGTAATTCACTTATCCCAATTGACTCGCTGGATCTCAAGCTTGGCCCCCTCTTAAAATCAATTTAGCAACAAATCCCTCTCAATCTCTCTCACTAAATTTCCTCACAATAACTCTCAGCAAAATAAGAATTCTCTTAATGAAAAATACAACAAAATAGAGTAGTGTAGTGATGCAAAGAAGAATTGTATCCAAATGAGGTGAGAATGCCTCATATTTGAACCCAAAAACCAACATCCTTAGGCTACAAACAAGGCTTATATTATGACACTTCTCAACCAAATACCATCAACTCAACTCTATAAAGAAAAGGTGGCGGATTTTTATCTCAATAGTCACTCACACAAGACAGTAGATCGACCCAATGCTTTCCAACAATATTTTGAATGGTTCAAATAGCACATGCTTCATTCAAGAAATTGACTTATAGGTTAAATAGACTTCTAAATGAAACACAAGATTCATAATATGGCGCCAACTATTCATCACATTTCCTATTCTCAAGCTTGTTGTTTAAAATAGAGGATTAAATCAGACTCCTCTTGGCTATGTATCACATAGTCGACTTGGTCAAAGACATGGCAATCGACACCTTACAATGAATCAACCTCCTTTTAAATAGCTTTGTTAAGGCTTTGAATCAACACGTCACATAATATAGTGTGTTGCACTTTTATCATTGTGTTTAATAAACTTCATTCAACAGATTTAAACTTTGTATTTTTCATCACCTTTTATCCTTAATGATAAACGTGGTTCATTACTTAGCATTGTGCTACTGAATATAGCGTTAAATTCATATTAAATCTGCCATGGCATTTATACTATAAATTGACCATTAGCATAATATGTATATTTATAACATTAATAAATGTTGCAGGAATATCCCAGGCCTAGCGCGATCGAAATCAATAGGGAAAACTTTAGTGGTGAATCTTCACCAATTGGTGAATTCTAGAAATCAGCCAAGTCGAAATTGGAAAATTTGCAAAAAACCAACAAGGTGTCCAAATCACCCAGATTTTATGAACTATAGGTCCAATGCATGTCCATTCGCCAATGATTTTTTTTATGAGGCATATTTAAGCAACAAATTCGCCATAACCAACTACGCGTTTCAAATGGACCGACTAATATTTTTGCCTAGAATCCCAAAAGCATGTAATAAAACACCTACATATTCGCCAATACTATTAAAACAACATTGTATCAGGACCCATTTCACCAACTAAAATTTACAAATAGTTGCTTGTGAAGACCCATTTTGCCAATTAAAATTTATAAATAGTTGCTTATGAGGACCTATTTCGCCAATAACATTAAAAAATAATTACATTTGAGGACATATTTCACCTTGAAAATTACAACATATCGTTGTATAAGCACGCGAGATTCGCCAAATATGGATTGATATAAATATAATTGAAACTGTCATTTATTCTTACACATTTTGTTCAGTTCTGAGGATCTACTTCTCAATTCAGAAGTCAGCGAAAGCTTAAAATGTAGACTTAAAGGTGAGTGATCATTTCATCATAGTGTTATTAGTTATAATAATAATTTTTCTTTATCTCTTTTCCATTCGTGCTTCAATCTTAAAGTTAAAGATGATATTGAGTAGAGAATGGGATCTATATTCTCTGTCCTTAAACAAGAAGACATTTTTTCCAGTTTTTATTCAAAGTGAGAGATCAATATGTCGAGTAGCAAGGGTGAGGCTCCTGTTGCTCCTCAGGGTAGTGAAGAGACTGGGAGGCCATCAAAACACCCAAAACTTAGAAATAGAGGTACCATATAGTCTTACTTTGGAATTGCCAAAGCTTCTGATCCATCAGATCAAGATGGAGCTACATCATCAACTCTTCCACCAAATATTAATGAAGAAGGCATTCACAAAACCTCACCGCCACCGAAAGGTCAAGTTGAGATTGTCATTGAGTTAAATCAAAATGTATTAAATGAGGATGGCAATACTGCAAAAGATGTTCCAAGGGATGCCCTGGTTAGCGAGAATGAGATAATTGATTTGGATGAGGATGATGTTGGTAGCAAGAAAAGAAAAAGCAAATAAAAAATGGGGCGCGAGTGGGAATGACAAGGAATTTTCAACTTGGTTGGTTGTCAAAGTATCCATTCATTGTACCAGTGGGGAAAGCAAATGATATTGAAAGTGCAACATTGGCCAAATGTATGATTTGTAGTTGGAAATGTGGAAGAGACAAGACATTACAACTAAAGATTGACACTATAGAAAAGCATATCAGTAAAGTTTATGAAAAACAAATCTTAGACAAAAAGGAACAATCAGTCGTACGATGGAAATCAAAGGAAGAATGTCTTCATGTTAGGTATGCCACGAATTATGAAGAGCATGACCAAAGAATGTTGAAGCTTGTTGCATGTAAAGGTACACTTGAGGCTCAATTTGGAAAAGCAATGGAAGCAGCAAATCTGTTAAAAACTGTTCAAATGAGTGTTGTTTTTCATATTTTGTACAGAGGGCGTCCTATGATAGACTACCCAGAGTATTCTAGTTTATTATCTTATTTGGGTGTTCCTCACTATCCCTTCTCACATTGGTCAGTAAACACTGGATGGGAATGTGCAAACTGTCTTGCTGCAATTGAAAAGGAAGATTTAAAGGAGAAAGTAAAAGAGTCAAATTTCATTGCATTATCTTTAGATGAAATTATTGTGGTAGAAAATACTTCTTGGGTATGTATGCATTTATATATTGTAGAATGACATGTTCGCCAAGCTCATCTTCTCTATGTTCATAAAATGAAGGACAATTCAACATCGCAAAATCTATTTGAACTAGTCAACAAATCTTTGAATGAAATTGCAGGTATGGATGAGTTGACAATTGCCAAAAAGTTGGTGTGTGTAGGAGCTGATGGAGCTGCAGTGATGCAAGGTCAAAGGACTGGTGTTTGCACAAAGTTACAAACTACTTGTGCACCATACATGCTTGGCATTCACTGCATGGCCCACATAATGAATTTAGCATTCAAAATTGTAAGCAAGTTTCATATAGTATCAAAAGTTGAAAATCTAGTCCGCAAGATCCACGCATACTTCTGCCGAAGTCCCAAACGTTTCACAGAATTTCAAAATTTTGTTGAGGGAATAACACCAGGAAATAAGTTTCTCAAGGATGTTGATACCAGATGGATCTCCCTGCATGGACCAGTGCAATGATTTCTTTCAGAATATCAATCCTTGATTGGAGTGATGTACGAGCATCAAAGCACAGTAGAAAAAGCTCCTGACCTCTTACATAGGTTAAGCGATATAGAGACACTCTTGACTTTAGCTAGTCTTCTCCCCATGCTGGATGTGATGAAAAATATTGTGAAGAAAGCCCAAGACAAAACTATGTATATTAATGAATATGTCAATCTATGTAAACATACATGGTTGGCCCTCAATCATCTATATCTAGATCTAACACAAGAAGGCCCAAATTATTTCATGTGGCGAAAAATTACTAATTTGAATAATCCTGATAATTATTTACAGTTTAATGCAAGCGGACACTTATGTATCTGTGTATGTGGATATGAGATACCAATGTACCATTGTAAGACAGCCAAGCGCTCCAGTAGAGAAGTAGCTATTAACGTGGAAGATTTTAATGACATTGTGTAAGAATTGGCTATGAAGGTAGCCACCCAAGATCTAGAGGCCTAATAGAAAGCACAAGCATAAGAAAGAGAGAGAGAGAGAGAGAAACAAGTGACAAGAATAAATTGTATTCTGTCAATAGAATAGAATGTAATGAGCCTATAGTACATAGGAGACCCCTTGGTTATATAGCCAAGGTGAGAACATAGAAGGGCATAAGATTATGACAAGTGTTGTAATCTTATGACATGAGACAACTATGAAGAGCTATCACTCCACTTAAGGTGGAGAGATAATCACATGATGTGTCCACAAAAGGTGGAAATGATGAGGTAATGACATGTCAAGTCCACCAAAAGTGGAAAATCTCCAACAACCTCCTATGTGGTTCCTAAGTAAACTTAACTAAGGTGTAATCATGACCTAGGACAAGGTACAAGACATTTAATTACACCAACACCCCCCATTAAGTGCAACTTAGGGAGAATGTACACAAATGAAAACAATGCAAGATGGGTCCCGGCTACTAGGCCATGTTAGGTACCCATGTACACACAATGCAATCTCTCATAAAGTGGAGAAAAGGAGAAAACCACATGGGACAAAACTCCTCCCCAAAAGAGAGAAACAAAATAGGAAACATTCTCTAGGAAGGATAAAACCTCAAGTGAGGAAAAAGTCCCCCCATAAGAAGAATGAAGAAGTCCATGCAACCCCCCCTCAATGGAGAGTCACTGCTCAAATGTCACAATGTCAAGAGTCCCCAATCTAAACTGAAGAAGGAGAGAATGTAGAACAATGTGAAAGCTGAAGTAGAGCAGACCAAGGATGATGACGAGTCCTCCAAATGTTGTTCCAAAAGAAATGCCAAACTATGCAAAGCATTGATAGAAAGAATCAGGTACAACTGCAGAAGATGCCACATAACTGGTGACTGAGCTGAATCTGTCAACTCAAGAGTAACTGCAGAATCTGTCAATGAAGAAATGTAGAAGAATCCACACTGCAACAAGAATAAGGTTGGAACCAAGAAGACAACTGCGTGAGCATCAACTGAATGCTCAATAATAGCATATTGGTACAACCCATGTCTCACTGGAGCCATGCACAATTTGTACAATCCAAGTCTCACTGGAGCCATGCACCAAGTCTTTGGATGTAGAACCAAACTTCTAAAGACAGGTAGAGTGCTTCCAAAATAGGAGTCTATATGGTGATTAGTCCATCTCACCGAAATGCATGGGTAACCAGTCGCTGCATACACTGAGTATATAGGAACTAACACTAGATACATAGATCAATCCAAAGAAGCATATAGAACATGACATAGTACACTGAAATAGAAGATTGTGACACTTTATTTTAGTGCGATTACAACATTAGAAATAGGAGAACTACAATGATCATGATGCAAAACTGAAAATGCTGATGAAGAAGCCAACCAAAGGTGCCTCGAAGTAGAAGACCGTCAAGAAAGCCCTCCAGGTGGATGTTGGTAGGAGCAACTGACCCCTATTGACTGTCGATTAGAGGAACAAATGGTCCAAAACAAGGCTCAATCGGGAGGCAAAATAATTTTCCCATATTTGCTTATTAAGCATGATTTGTTTTAAAAAAAACTTAATTAAAAAGTTTAATTTAAAACTTTATTAAAGAAAAAACTTTATTATTAAAAAATAAAGAAAATTAAAAAATAATGATGAAAAAAAACTTTATTAAAAATAAAGAAAAAACAATTTTTTTATTTTTAAAAGCTTTATTAAAATTTAATAAAGAAATTTTATTTAAAATAATTATAAAAAAACTTGGCCCTAATTAATAAATCCTGATTCTAAACGAGGGAAAACTTTTATATAAAAAAACTCTTTAAAAAAGTTTTATTTATTAAAAACTTAATTCATAAAAAATATTTTTTTTAAAAACACATAATAGAAAAGTTTTTTTTTAAAAAAACTTTTAAAAATAATAATAAAAGTTTTTTTTATTTAAAAAAAATTAAAACAAATTAAAATTTAGAAAGGGTAGTGTACTGTCACCGTCATCCGTAGTAAAGAAATTGCCGCCACATAGGCCCACTAACACGGCAGACCGCAGTGTCAGCCCCGCAAAAAAAAAAATTATTTTATTTTTATTTTATTTTTAAATTTTTTAATATAAATTCTATCGAGAGCAAAAAAGATTTTTTATTATTATTTTTAAATTTTTTGAAGATTTTAAAAAATTGAAAATATTGAAAAAAAATAAAATAATTTATTTTAATAAAATCGTACCTGCGCAGGTAGGGCCGTACGGCCCGCCTGCTAATTTTTTTTTGCCTCTGAGAGCAACTTGTTCCGATTTGGATGATTTGGCAGTCGATTTAGGGGTTTTTGGCCTTTCTAGATGCAATGGCGATGTCCTTTTTGGCTGAAAATGCTCTGAAGTGGTAGCTAGGTCCTAGATCTGACAACCACCTCCAATCTTCAACCCTTTGTAGATTTGGCCTCCGATGTCCAACTGAGACAAAACAAAAGGCAAATTTGACTATCTCGAACACTCCAAATGCAATGGAGAGCTCAGATATGATGCAACAAGCTCCCAAAATACACCTGCAACATAAGGCCAAAAATGGAACCCTCCAAGAATCTCTCCAAATGACTAACTAAAGGCACTCCAAAAGCTCTGATACCATGTAAGAATTGGCTATGAAGGTAGCCACCCAAGATCTAGAGGCCTAATAGAAAGCACAAGCATAAGAGAGAGAGAGAGAAAAACAAGTGACAAGAATAAACTGTATTCTGTCAATAGAATAGAATGTAATGAGCCTATAGTACATAAGAGACCCTTTGGTTATATAGCCAAGGTGAGAACATAGAAAGGCATAAGATTATGACAAGTGTTGTAATCTTATGACATGAGACAACTATGAAGAGCTATCACTCCACTTAAGGTGGAGAGATAATCACATGATGTGTCCACAAAAGGTGGAAATGATGAGGTAATGACATGTCAAGTCCACCAAAAGTGAAAAATCTCCAACAACCTCCTATGTGGTTCCTAAGTAAACTTAACTAAGGTGTAATCATGACCTAGGACAAGGTACAAGACATTTAATTACACCAACACATTGTTAAATCTGTTAGTGATAATTTGAAGGAAATTACAAAATCTCTTTCCTCAAAGATTGGTGAAAGATTCCCTCGACATGAAATACTTGAAGCCATGGGTATTGTGTATCCTCAATTTTGGGGAAACCGAAATAACCTAAAATATTTTCATGATCAAGTAAAAATCTTGATCGAACAATTTTTGAAAAGTGTAACATACAATGAGCGGAAAATAGAAGGAATTTTAAATGAAGCTAAGCTTAGAAAATAATCTAGGAGTTTTGCAACAGCTATGAGGGACCAGTATAAATCCATGGGCACGGAGAAGGCCTTTGAACCAGGATCAATAAAAAAGGTTTGGACAAACTTAGGTCAGAGTGAAATATTGCATGATTCGATATCAGAATATTTCAAACTTGTTGATTTATGTCAAACAATGATATTGGGGTCGGTGGAGGATGAGAGAGTTTTCAGTACATTAAGGTTTTTGAACTCAAAGTTAAGAAACAAACTAGACAAGAATTTGGAAAATTGCTTGAGGTTGAAAGGAACTGTGTATAAAATCCAAAATTTTCCTTTTGAGAGGGCACTCACAATCTGGAGGTCCACATGTGAAAGAAAAAGAATCGGGTTGTGCAACACTCCAATTCCAAACACTGGTACTGGTGGCAATGGCAGTGGCAGTGGGATTGGGATAGATGGCATTGACACAAAGCACACAATGAATATTGAATTTGACACACAGGCCAAAGAAAATGAAGAGCAAACTCAGAACCAAATTCAAGATGACTCTTTTACTTTATCTCAAGATGAACGTCAATTTGAGGACCCTGAATCCGTTTGGGAAATGGAAGAGAATTAGCAGCTTTTAGGTATTTATACTACACTTCATGGATCAGTTTCCATTGTTACATACTGTAGTTGATATTTTATATTGTATTCAATGAAATTTTGAATCATTGCACTTCATGATATTTTATTTTATATTGCACTTTCATGAATCATATTCCAAACTGTAGTTGATGATATTTTATATTGTATTCCATGAAATTCTGATATTTTATATTTTATATTGTATTCCATGGTATTGAATTTGATATGTGATTCTGCATCATTCTTAAAGAACAACACTTATCACACTACTTATAAATTCCTATTACATTTCTATTCACACAATCTTTGATAAATAACTGAAAGGAATATTAATCCATTCCTTGAACAGAAGCTAACAATTCAACATCCATAACTTATAAGCTAACAAAAGCTAACAGTTCAACATAAATAACTTATAAAGGCATCCACACAACTTAAACAATAAAAGCTTAAACTACCAAATCACCTAAATTATAATGAGAAATCCTTACGCATCCATCACCATAAAATATTCATTCACAGATAAACATTCCACAGCAATGAAACTAACCAAAAATCTATCATTCCAATAATAGACAATACACTGGAAAACTACTCAGCAAAAGCACAATAAATCTACACACCATAACTCAAAGATTACGTATGCATGAACTTCACCATTGTATTTCTATATTGAAATAATAGAAAAGCAGTAAAAATAGCAGAGTTTTTTTCTTTTCTTGATAACAATTCTTGAAGACAACCATTTTAGAAATTAAAATAAAAAGTCTTTGAAGTATCAAGAGAGCCAAATTAAAGAAAATAACATAAAAACTAAAACCTAAACAGCGGTCCCACTCCCAGCACTGACTCCTTCACTTTCAATTATTTCCACCTCCTGCTCCTTTAGTAACACCTCTTGTGCCTTTACTCTTTGCCTGTATTCTCAGTACTTGGTGAAAATTACAGTGATGTTTCTGCTTCCTGGAGTTGTGGTGATTTGCATCCTTGTCCTCCATCTTGAAAGTGCATGGTCCAAATCAACTAGTGTTTCATAGGTGTTCTCACTTTCCGACTTAAATGCACTCATATAGGTCTGTAACTTACTCAATTTTTTGAAGGAGTTTGCAATGGTTGTCTTAGGATCAACTACTTCTCTCTGATACACCTCTTTAAATTTCCTCAATATGTCTGCAAGATCCAGTACATTTTCATCGAAGCCATCCATGAGGTCCACTTCAAGAGAATTGAAGTTGTCCTTGATCTGCACCAATATTTCAAAGTATTTTTCTAACACTTTATTGATTTCCTTCATATAATCTTCATATATTGTCAATTTCCACTCCAATGAATCATACCAACTAGGATCAATTTCTTTAGGGTCATCCACCAATTTTTCTCTCATTAACAAAGAGTTTTCCATCAAAACTAATTCTTCAATTTCATTTGAAAGAAAAAATGTGCTACTATGTTCTCTCATGATCTGTTGGAGCTCACCTACTAGTTCCTTTCTTTTATCAGGCATATTAACAAAGAATTGCCTAAATTTAGTAATGTGGAAAACGCCATCCTGATAAAGCCCTTCTATCCATTCGTTGGAAGCTTTAGCATAAAGTAATTTTTTCCTGACCCGTTGCACAGTGTCAGAATCAATACCTTGAACATTTGAGCTTGAGGCTTCCTCAATGGTCAGAGTCACAATTGATGAAATAAAATTTCTTAAAGAAAGATTATGAGATTGCAATTGAAGATTCTCCTTTTTTAGTTCTTTTGCTCTTTTGATCAATGCATTAACAGAGTAATCGGCATGATATACATTACCTTCTAAAGTAGATGGCCCTATATCAACATGACTAACCTTGTAGTCGGCTTTCATTATCTCATTTTCATTTAGGTCCTTTTCTGGATCAGCAATCTCCAACAATTGATGCCCAGTAGTGGAATCAGTGACAATTCATGACATCCTCTTAGCCTTTTTGGGCTTCTGGTGACCCTGTAGCAACATGGCAACTGTATCTACTTCAATTTTCATTGCGGGAATATTCTTTCGTTTCTTCTTGACTGCTTTCTTTAACCATGTTGGGAAGATGCCACTGGCACTAATCCAGTGCCTCTACTTTCAACACTTACATTTTCTTTTTTTTAGTTGATTGAACAAAAATAGTTTTTCAGTTGATTGAACAGAAACAAAAGTATCTCGTAGTGGAGAAGTGAGAACTTCAAAGAATGTGGGAAAATAATTATCATCAATTATTTGTTGAAAAATGCCCTCAGAGTTTGTAGGCACTGGATTTTCTTGACTAGCCTTTTTCTTAGGTACCGAGGGTACACTATCCTACCCAGTGTCTTTTGGCTTCTCACCATTTCCTCCTGACAATGAGCCAGTGCTAGATGGCCTAATTGACTACTTTCCAGCTAATATATTTATGCCAAAGGCCTATACAGTCCCTTGCTCTTTTCTCTATGAAACTCTTTACTCATGGGGAGAACCCACACTTTGGCACCATTTTCCGTTCAACTAGTCTAAAGTTCTTCTCAAAACAGGGGTATAAAGGACCATTAATTCTGAACTTCATCCTCTAACCAATTAATTATGTACAAGGGCTTACCAGCAGTGGCCCGATATTCGGGATCAATGATCACTGAGTCTTCGTGTGCATCTTCTAGAATATTGAAAGAAATACCAAAAGCTTGTATTTTCCTTAGGTTCAATCTCATGAAATTTCTTCTCTACACCTCGCCTTCATCTATATAGTCTTCCCAAAAATCTTCAATATTAGGGCGATGTTCATAACTGCCAGCTCCATACAAATTTTGCTTAACATAACCCTTGCTATAAAAATTAGTTCTCATGGGCAAACATTAAAAATTGAATTCATTCAGGGATTTATGCACACCCCTAGCAATATTATTACTTTTGCAATAAAATGAAGGCATGGACAATGGAAAATCATACCCCTCTTTTCCCATGTTTGAATATTTAACATTTACAATGACCATCTGCCGGCAAACTTCAAGAAAAACTAGGAAATCACTTGGGTAAAGGGGCAATTTCAATGGAGCCTTCTCAAAACCTCAAATTCTAAGATAAGTAAATCTATTGAACTAAATGTAGAAACTTCCAAACCTCAATATTAGAGCAGTCGCTTCAAGTGAAACCCAAAGCTCAAGTTTTCCATCAATTTTTCTCACAATTTCCATTAAAAATGCATCATTGACGCAGCAAAAATTCCTCATTCCAACCTCCTTAGTGAGCTATGGAAAATTTCTATACATAGGCGTGTCCATCATCGGAGACCTTTACGGTTCCAACCCTGCCCAGACAACCTCTTGACTAGCTAGAATGTAAACTAGGTATGAGCACATGTGGAAGGCAATAGTTTGCCAGAAATTTATCAATTGCTCATTTAAATGATAACTAATAATCTCAACCCAGTTAATGAATTTATTTTCACTACAAATTTACATTATAAAATGACACATTCAAAATTCAAGAGTCTAAATATGCATTACCAACCACACGATGTAGCAAGGTGATAGCATATGAAATTTCATCCTTAAAATGAACCCTTTTAGCTTTGAGGGAAACTAAGACTTACCTTTTTTCTTAGACTTCAACCAATTCCTCACAATGAAATTTTTGCACCATACCTCATTCATTATGAAAAACTCGTCACCAACAGCTACAGACATTTCCTCTACAGTTTCCCTCTTCGGAATGCCTAATGCACAGGAAATCACTTTAGGAGTAATTCTTGGAATGACTGACCCATCCACAGTTCTAATTTCCTGAGTCTTTGGAATATAGCCCCTTGTGCACGCAATCACCAGGTTGATGCTTTGTACAACCTCAAGAAAACCTCTCGCATGCACCAAGTTGCTCTGCAAAACTTTATCTTCCAGTGTTGTTCTCTCTCTTTTCTCCAGGCGCACCAAAAACTCCTCCAAATTGACGTGCCCAATTTCAGTGTCCCTCATGCCAAACCAGTGATTTTGAATTCCACTATGCATGAGTGCAAATTCACGGAGATAGAATGTTTGAAATTGAGAAGTACTAGCATTGGCAAAGAACGAGAATGCAGGATAAATGACTGAGTAAAACTTTGCCACCCACTTATTTCGTTATTTTTTATAGGATGTGCATTAAATGCGGCATTCAATTTCATTCCTCAGAAAGATAGCCTTTAAACCTGCATGCTTTTTGAAATTCTTGAAAAGACAACTCAAGGTTAGTTTGTACATAGCATTCAATGAGATGTCAAATGAAGGCACCTTTGAAAACCAAGATAAGTCCATAATCTCGAATGGTCATTGAAACTTGGAACCTTAGAACCAAAGTTTGAAGTTTTGAAGTTTTTGAAACCTCTGACCCATCGACTACAAAGATGACCAACAAAGACTTGCAACTCAACAAAGTGAACCAAGTCAGGGAATTGGGAAGTTATGAAAATGTAGAACTCAATGACAAGGTTATAAAACTTGTAGGACTAGTGACTAAGGTTAGGAAAAGCACCAAAACCGCGACTTTGAGTGATAGTAACCACAACAATGAAACTAACCAAAAATCTATCATTCCAATAATCGATAATCCATCGGAAAACTACTCAGCAAAAGCAGAATAAATCCACACACCATAACTCAAAGATTACATATGCATGAACTTCACCATTGTCTAAGTTTTTCTATTTTGAAATAACTCTCTCATTCTCCACCAAATACAAAGATGACCAACAAAGACTTGCAACTCGACAAAGTGAACCAAGTCGGGGAATTAGGAAGTTATGAAAATTTAGAACTCTGAAACAAGGTTATAAAACTCGGAGTACTAGCGACTAAGCTTATTATGCATTGATGTATGTTTTAATTTTGAGTCTGATTTAATGAACTAGTTAAAGTACCTTGATTAAAGCATTAATTCATATAAATATTTTGTGGATCCGATAAGTAGTCATGGAGATTGAATATTGATGTGTGAATTATAATGTAACTTCACTAAGATTATGGATGCCTTGAATTAAAATCACCTTATAGTTCATATTTTAATTGTGTTAAAAGTAAAACTTGAACATGTACTCAGTGATTCATCACTCAAATCAATGCTTAATAACATATTAACAATAATATTAGTAGCATATACAACAATGAACATCAGCAATCGTTTAATGTGTATGTAGTAGTTGAAACCACTACTAGACTTTTTCTTCAAATGATAAAATAAATAATACAGATAATTGAACATCAACACATTACTGAAGTCTGAATTTGAGCTTTTTTATTGATTATCACATGAAGGAATACATAGAGGCATTGGCAATGCAAAATCTTGCTCAAAGAAAACTCTGCACAAAGCTGAGTTGGAACTTGGAAACTCATATTATCAAAAATCAAATCACTGCATCACCTTTTCTAGAAACTTTCACTCTTCATGTGGTGGAATTGTCATTTGTTCTAACCGATGTTGTTTGACTTGAAGATTTGTTAACAATTCATGATTCAAATTGGGACCTGTCTTGGATTCTTTAGTCAATTTTGCATTCAGGGTTAGCAATGGTTTGATGGAATCCAAATAGTTCACCACACCTGGGTTCTAAGGAAACTGGTCCAAATCAATCTTCCTTGCATCCTCCATCTTCTTTCTGAAATCATTCTTTCCAACGAATCACTCATTTGTGTCAAAAGCCTCTGGCAAACCAAGCTTTGTGAAGTTCCTTACCTTTTCATCCAAGTTCTTCATCTTGTCTACAGCCAAACGCAAATATTCCTTTGTTTCACGCATTCTCAAACACTTTTCAATGATAGATGACAACATCATTGATGTAGCAAGCCGATTAGTAATCCCTTTTGATTTCAAAACATTGTCACTGGCTTTGTAGACTGCTTGTTGAATTTGATTTGCAGATTTCTCTAATGCCAACACATTTTTGTTGTCCACTAAATATTTGTTGAGCTTCTTATTATGTTGTTTAATAGCATCAATCAATTGAAACATGTCATACAAATGATCAATCCTCTGCATTATTTCATCCCAGATCTTTTGTTCCATATGCCTCATTGTTTCTCTACAAAATGTAGATAAATTATTTTAACAAGACTTAATTTCATTTTTAGCTTCCATCAACTTTGCCTCCAATATTTCATTTCTTTTTCTCTCCTCCAATTTTTGTTCCCACTGTGCATTTCCATTCACAATGCTTAGTCTTAATTTTTCTGAATTGGATCTTTCCTCATAATATTTCTTGTTGCTCTCATCTAGCCTTTGCTTCAGTTGATTCACTGCAATCTCATTTTGCTTATCCTCTTTGCTTGTTGATGTAGAGGCAGATTTTTTTATTCTTTTTTCTAATTCATTGCTCTTGTTATCTATTGCTTTCCTCTTTGCTTTCTCATTTTCTAGGTCTTCCTATAACTTTTCAATTTGATTCTACAACCTTTTTTTCTCTCTATCTTGCTTTAACAATTGAATATTGTTCACCTGGAATTCAAATCGAGCCATTTGATTTGCTGGTTTTTTTTTAACTGTGGGAACAAGAATTGTGTACTCAATGATTTCTTTATTTGTGTCAAATGTGGGTAATACCATGGTTGTTGCATGCTCTAAAGTTACAACAGACACACTCTCCATCAGTTGCTTATTTTCATTTTTATTCAAGTCTGATTTCTTTTTAAACTCTTCAATGTAATCAAAACCTAGGGACGCAGAAACAATGCAATGCTTGAATGGTGAAGGAATAGGAGTACTTGCAATTACTAATGATGTCGCAGCCATACTAACTAGCAATGGGGGAGTGCTTGGAAATAACTCCTTTGTGGTGGATCCACTAGTAGTGTGACTTGGACCTGTCAAAATCCTTTGCCTCTTTTGTATGCCTTGATCACCTGGTGTTTCTTGTGTATATTGTAACGTTGTCCTCTTATGTGTAATTTGTTGTTGTAGCACATGTTGACCACTGCTAGTACTACTACCCATACCATCTCCACTAGAGGCAATGCCAGTTGCACTAAGCTCTCCACCATGGGCATGTCCTAGTTGTGATTGTCTTTGACCATGAGGATGAGGATTTGAAGCTCTAACAAATTGACTTGTATGCCCTAGGTCTAATTTTTCACCTCCAAGCCCAAGGCCAGATGTATCAACTGCGTTTCTATGCTCTACAATTGTTACCATCCAAGGGCCTTGTCTTTGGGACCCCAAAGGACCACCTTCATAACCCATTTTTCAGCTATGATTGCTCCTGTATTATATGCTTCTTGTGTGGCCTCACTTAAACCAAGTTTGAAATTGACATGGCTTTGTTCTTCCCTATCATCATTAGATTCATCATCACTTTCTTTATCTTCTTGTTCATCTGGATGCTCTATATTCCACAATTTTCTAAACTCATGATCTTCTTCATTATCTCCATACTCTGCAAGAGCTCTTGGGTCACCTAGCTCCTTCCTCATAGACCAAAAGGCAGTATTTTTTTTATCGTGACCAATTTTTTTCTGTAACTTCCCTCTCTAGAGAATTTGGCATTTTTACTCTACTAGATGGTTTATGACTTTTTTCATAAAAATTGTTGTACCTCCTAATTGTCTTTTGATGCAATGTCATAATTTCTGCTAACAATTGTTCAAAATAAATACCATTCTTAGAAACACTTTTCTCCATTGCTATTTTGACCTCATCCCAAGAATCCTTGTTTCTCAAATTTTCAAGCAAGGGTTTACTTTGATGTTGAATTCTATTTGCAACATTCTTATTGAGCACAATCATTGATTTAATGGTGTCACATGGATCATACTGCTAGTGACAAATAGCAACAAAATAAAAAAAATCAAAAGATTATTTGCCACACTAAATGCTTTTCTCTCAAATGTGAACCCTCCACATGAAAAAGGTAAAGAAGGAAATAAGGTCTTCTTTTGTTGACCGACAAAGTCTAGTTCATCAATACTCTACATCTGCCTTACATATTCCAATGCAAAATCCCTCTATGTCACATGTATTAGAAGTTTTTATGGTTGTACTCTCGATCCATAAAATCTTAGCACAGTATATTCTTCCATTAAGTACCAATCAACCAATTATATTTCTTTTCCTAGTTGAATGCAGTTTCTACATGACATAGGCAATCTAGGCATTGGAGTATTTGTAATTGCTTGATGTAATGGAGCCAAAAATTAGTCTACAAACTGACTATAGTTCCTTCAAGAATCATTCATCCTTATCTCAGTGGTCCATTCATATATTGGAGCCATTTTCTTTTCCTCAGCATTACTACAGGGTTGAATCTGAAGCTTGTTGGTCTGAAACATTCCTCTAAATTTGAATAGAAAAAGATAGCACAAGTAGGTTGTGAACCTAAATGTCTTGGTGGAACCTCCTTTAATCATTAAAAATTGTTTATGCATGGATTCTACAATGTTCTCAATAAAATTATATTTGACATGTGGAACACCATAATGTATATTATACACCATTTCAAGGACGCTTGCACCCACTTCCAAATTGCTATCCAGTCTGAGGAAAAATGCTAGCATGGAAATAGTATCCTGAACCCATGGTCTAAAAATATCCAAGTCATAAGGAGGCTTATGATCGCCTTTCAATTTGTTTCTATCCTGAACTATTTTATTTAAAAAAGAATTTTCCTCAATTTCATCCACTGCTTCATAATCACTAGCAAGCTTTTCTAGGTCAATGTGGACATTTCCAAATTCTTCGGTTGTAAATCCCAACACTTTTCCAACTACTTCTGCATTAATGGATAACAATTCTTCTTTGCTATCTTTATTAACAATTGCTCTTTTGTTATCATCATAATTTTGGGCACAGACCATGATAAATTTTGGGCAAGGGAAAACCCTCATGTAACATCGTGCACCCTAATCCAATTACCCACAGTGCACTGATACTATTTGTAGACATCCAAATTTGACCACTTCCATATGGTCAAATTGGTCTCCTTATTCATCCCTTTAACTCATACACCTCATCCTCTTGGTCAGTATTAATTAAATCACTCAATTAATATTTCATGGTCTGTCTAAGGTCCCTAAAGTATTTAATTTAACAATTAAATGATTTACCTTACACCTTTTCCTCTCTAAATTAAATAAATATATCAATTTATTTAATTTAGTCATTTGACCTTTTTGAATAAAATCAATTTTAAATTCTTCCTTTTTCTCTCTCCTTGTCACATCCTCTGTAATCTCTTTCTAATATGGATTAATTTAATTAATTCATGATTAGGATGTGCATCCTCTTAATCAAGGATTAATGTCACATCCTCCTACATTTGCCACTTAGCTCTAATCTTTTATTAATTTTCTTAATCAAGTGTTTGCACAACCTTAATCAAAGTCATTAGCCACATTTAGCATACCTTTTTAATCAACCTTTTCATTTATCTTTCTTAGCATTGACCCTCTTTCCCATGTGAATTTTTAATTCACATTTATTCATTCCTCCTCATGTGAATTTTTAATTCACATTTATTCATTCCTCCCCATGTGAATTTTTAATTCACATTTTATCCTTTCAAGGCTTACCTTATCCCCATGCAACTTCTAGAACATTTGACTTGTCACATTAAGTCACATGTGGACAAGTGCTTCCCTTTTTGGAACCTTGTCTTGTCCATGGGATTCTTCCAAGCATGTGAATTTTTAATTCACATTTATTCACCCAAAAAATTTCTCATCCCCCAATGTACTTCCAAGGTACATGTCCTTCTTACACATCATGTACCTCCCTTCCACCTCACTTCCACATCATCTTATCCTAGGCTATCTCACATTCCACATGTCAAGATGTGAGGGCTTGCGAGTCTTCAACTCACCATAGACCTACATCTTGACCTTGGTGGCTCAATCTCAACCATTGAATTCTCTAGAGAATTCAAATTTCTCTATAAATACCCCCTCTTCTAAGGCATTTGAAACACCTAGTCATTTTAACATCCTTATGTTGTCATTTTGAGCACTCAATTCACAAGTATTCTCACTCATTTAGCCAATTCAATCAAGCCATTTGCATTTGCATCCCATCACATTGTCAATCTTGCATTTAATCATATCTATAGCCATCCAAGGAGCACACAAGGATCTTAAACATCAAGGGCCAACCAAGGGATTCATCAACATGGAGAAGGTATAAGCAATTGCATTATTTCATCTATTTTCTTTGTGTTAACAATTCATTAGGTTAATCTTTGAGGTTTCTTTTGTGTTTTTCTCTCATTGCATTATAGTTTTTTTTGCATATTTAGGATAGATAAACATTTAGGATCACATTTTTGGCACGCCCGGTGGGACACACAAACGGGTTCCCCTATTTTATATTTGTTGTTGTTGAAATTGTTTGTAGGTACAGGTCGCAGAGGGGCGACTACGCCCTCCTGGTCACTACAGAGGGGCGACTACACCCTCCTGTACACTACAAAAGGGCAACTACGCCATTTTCCATATTCTATTTCTAACAAGTTTGTTGCAGAGGGGCGGATACGCCCTTTTCCATATTTTGTTTCTAACAAGTTTGTTGCAGAGGGGCGGATACGCCCTTTTTCATATTTTTTTCTAACAAGTTTGTTGCAGAGGGGCAGATACACCCTTATCTATACTTTGTTTCTAACGAGTTTTCTGCAGAGAGGCAACTACGCCCTTTTCCATATTTTGTTTCTAACAAGTTTACTGCAAAGGGGCGGATACGCCCTTATCTATATTTTGTTTCTGACATTTTGTTGCAGTGGAGAAAATTTTCCCTCCTGGTTACTGTAGTGGGGCAGATTTTTCCACCTGGTTACTGCAGTGGGGCGGATTCTCCCTCCTAGTTACTGTAGTGGGACGAATACGCCCCAAAACAACACATTTTGGGAGGTAAAATGGCCAATTTAGCTTAGTTTTTTCTCCAGTTTTTTGTTATTTTATGATTCTAACCCCCTAACATTGTTTGTTGCAAGGATATTAGTGTTTTTGCTAACATTTTGCAACATATTCTTGTGTAATTGGTGAAGAAAGAAGGATAAAACAATTAATGTTTGCTTGCAGGACTTTATGTTTACACAAATTTCCAAAGCTATCCTTGTTGTTTTTCATTGATCTAGGAACATAGTTTAATTAGGGGAAATAATATCCGTTGTTTGTTGTGTTTGTCTTTTTGGTGTTACCCAAAGGGGGCATTAGTTTGTTTTCACTTTCCCCTTGCACTTCATGTGAGCTTGGGGAGTAGTTAGAAACGATTAGTGTTTTCTTTGTAGTGGGACCTGTTTGGGGATTTCATCACCCCAAGGGATGATTCCAACCACGCGTACTAGCAGGGTATATAAAGGGGTGAGAGCAAAAGTTGTACCCCAATCTAGTCGCATCGTAATTGGCAGAGCATCAAAGCTAGGGTGATACCTAGATAGACGTGAAGAGTTGGTTCGACCCTTCAGTATCTCGCTGGGGTTCCCGACTCACGCTTGTGACGGGCTCGTGTTCACGGTTGTGCCTTACGTACCAAGAGTATATCGAGGACTCCCTAAACACCTTGTGCATTCTAGATTAAGACCTTTATTGGCCATACCCTTAACACTAATCGTAGGATTGTGCTTGTTTGAAAGTATCTTCTTGTGAGAAACCAGTAGACTTTTTAACAATTTGGCCTTATTGTTGTCATTTTAAGTCCTTGCCATAGTCATTTTCATCTAAACCAAGTCCCTGTTCACTACAGTGGGGCAAATTTTCCCTTCTATTTACTACAGTGGGGCGAATTTTCCCTCCTGTTTACTACAGTGGGGCGAATTTTCCCTCCTGAATAGTCAAATTTGCCCCATTTAGCTCCATTTAGCCTCCAAACCTCCATTTAATCATTCCAAACCTCCGTTTAATCATTCCAAACCTCCGTTTAGCCATTCCAAACCTTCGTTTAGCCATATCAAACCTCTGTTTAACCATTCTAAACCTTCATTTAGTCATTTTGAACCTTTGTTTGGTCATTTTGAACCTTCGTTGAACCGTTCCAAGTATTCGTTCATCCATTCTAAGCCCCCATCTGCCTGTTCCGATAGCCATTCCTCCACTCCGGGTTATTTATCTCCTTGTTCCAAGCATCATTCATTTGTTTTGAGCCTTCATTCATCCATTCCAAGCATCCATCTCCTCATTCTAAGAGTTGTTCATCCTTTCTAATCAATCATTTACTCGTTTTGAGCTTTCATTTCCGTGACCTGAGAGTCCTTCATCCATTCTAAGCAATCATTTACCAGCTCTAAGTGCTTGTTCATCCACTCCTATCATTCATTTTCCCAATCCGATCATCTATTTCCTCAATCTGATTATCTAACACCCCGTTCCAATCACTCGTCTCTTTGTTCTAACAACCCGTTTACCCACTCAAAGAGTCCACAAGAAGTGGGGCAAATTTTCCTTATAGTGGGGGGCGAATTTTCCTTGCAAAAGGGAAAATTTTCCCCTCTGTGAGGGAAGATCCGCCCTAGAAGGGAAAATTCACCTCTTTGCAACAAAAAGTTGGCAAACAAACCAAAAAAAAGCAGATCCAGCTTCCAAATCTGACTGGTGGAACCAATCCCATCATATCCTTCAATCCAATCCTAATATGAGCTTTAATCTAATCCCAATCTAAGCTTTGGTCCATCCGCATTTTTCCGAGCTCATTCATTCATCATCTGAATTGTATCGATACATCATCCTCAAGCATCTCTAGGCTACATATCCCTTGTTGTTTTCTCAATCCAAATCTTCTGAACTTTGTTTGAAGCTATTATCCAAATTGACCAAGGTGTCTAAATTTGGTCATCATCATCAACATCTGCTTAGGATTGTCATCTGTCCTAAGTCAATCATTGTTGGCCCAATCAATCTGCTTTCAACCTCAAGGTGGATTCAATGCCACAATCATCCATTCATCTTTTAATCTGATCAATCAGTATCCCAAGTCACCTAGGGTAATCTCTAAACTTGGTTTAGAATCTCTTCCATCATCCTATCTAATCCATTATTTGATCATCTCATTAATCAATCTTATCCAATCCAATCTAGTCACATCCCTATCTGATCACCTTTGACCCAATCAATCTGCTTCCATCTCGAGGTAGATTTGATGTCATAGTCATCCTTTGATAATCAAATCAGAATCAATCCCATCGCATCATCCAATCATCGTAATCTGATCTTTAATCCAATCTCAATCTGAGCTTGACCTAAATCCCGACTTAGGCTTTAGTTTGTTTCCATCCGAAATCTTTGATCCATCCTCTTTATCCTTTCATCATCATGAACCCTTATCCTCCATCAATAGTAGTCAAGGGAAACCCTAATTACATCGATGACAATAATGAAATTCTTTTCGATCAAGAGGTATACGACATAGATCCCCTTGACGCTATCATCACTAGTAAGCTTTCTCCACCCACTTTCCACAATCCAGTCACCCCTTCAAACTATCTTGTTATGTCTTCACCCATGCCTAATCACGCTCCTTATGTTACCTTTGACAAGGGATGTCCAGTATCTTCCTCATCTGCATATCCATCATATCCTTCATCTACACCTTCCTCTTATCCGACACCCGCATCCTCTTATCCTAATCTACCATCCCAATACTCTTATCATAATCTTATATCCATGTCACACTATCCTAATCCTCCATACCAATCAGCCCCATCAACTTACCTTAATCCAACATTCGCATCTCTCTATCCTAATCCAACATCCACATCTTCAAATCTTAATCCACCATCCTAATACCCTTACTACAATCTACCAGTCGCATCCTCTTGTCTTAATCCACCATCCACATATCTTAATTCACCATACCAATATCCCTACTTTAACCCTCCATCTAATCCTAATCCCCCATCTACTCCTAGTCTTACATCCAATCCCATTCCTCCATCTCACCCTAGGCCACCCATCCATAATCCTAGTCCTCCACCAATCCCTAATCCTCCATCTATTCCTATCACGCCATCTCAACCTAGAGTATGCAAGTTTCTCACTCTAGAAGTTCTCCAAGGACTTATAACAAAGAAGACATCCCCCACTTCACACATTGTAGTCATGGAACCATGATATCCTGATCCATCATCTCTAGTCACTAGTGATGAGACCCCTCTCCAGCCCACACCTATCATTGGTGCTACCACCCCTAGCACCACTCAAACTGTCAAAACCATCACATCCTCTGAATCCACTGAGCCCCCATCTCCTACTCTGAGATCTACCGATCCCATCGAAGATAACCAAATCCGATCCACTCCTCCTACACCTAGATCCTCCAAACCCATCGCAAATCCGCAAATCCAATCCACTCGACCCATTCCTAGTGATGACACACAAGTCGCATCCATTCCTTCCATTCCTAGTATCACCGATATCCCTTCCCTTGAAATTCATGAATCTTCCATCCTTCCATCCTTCCATCTCCCCCACTTGAAGAGTCCCTTCAAAACTCCATTGTGATACCATCCACACAAGATGATTCATTCCAAGAGCCCGATCCAAAGCATATCCCCTTTTTCACATCAAGATCCTGTCGACCCATCTAGCCCATCTCAAGATCATAATCTCCCATCCATTTCATCCCATGATCCCCTTCTCTCTCATGAGCCCTTATCTCCATCTCCATCACACGAGCCCTTATCACCCACTACCACAAATCCAGATCCTATCATGTCACCTAATCCCTCTCTTAATCCCTTACCACTCCCTTGTCTCGATCAAGATGTTGCTATCCCCTCATCTCCATCTCATGATCCTCCATCGTCGCCTAAACCTACTATCCCCTCACCACTTGTATATCCCCTTGGTACTCTCACATTCTTCCATGGTTGTCTCCTTGCAAAAGAAAAACACAACATATATACCACCCATCCTCCCCCACCTAATAATGGACTAGCATCATTCTTCCAGAATAACAAAAATCTTATCATGGATCAAATGTTCAAGAACATGAACTATCAAGGAAAAGGTTTAGGCCTTCATGAGCAAGGTATTTTAGAGCCCATCTAGGTCAAAGAACAACATTGCATGCAAGTTCTTGGACCTATTTCTCAAGACTCACAATCTAAAGATGTTGGTACAACTTCTAGATGTCCTAAATGAGCCTCTTCCACAAGAAATATAGGCTCTTCCCATCGCTCCACTAGATCATTTGCTACCATCCCTCCTCCTCCATCATATCACCTCAAAACAACTGTCCATATTCCTCCTTCATTTGCTTCATCCATTTTGGGTCCTTACATCCCTCCATCCACCATCTCCCATCCTCCATCTACCATGTCCATGTCTTCTTCAGGTCCTAAGTCCATTTTGGGCCCTTATATCCCAAAATCACCTCCTCCATCTTGTCTTATTCATCCTTTCATCCATCCATCACCTATCCATATCACCGATCATAAACATCCCACTCTCATATACCATAGTCAAGATCAACAAAGGCACATACCTGCACATCCTCCATCCACATATAATCCTCAAAATCCTACCACCATCATTCCACACCATCCTTCTCCTTACACCCATCCCATTGCTATTAAAAGCACTTTGGATGCCAAAATAAAAATGCATCAATCTAAACATCCACATGAATCTAAAGCTTCTCATGTCCCCTCTAAACGACATGTTGAAGAAAAGAAAAATAAAATCCAAAATCAAAATCAAATACGTAGCCCGCAAAGGTCCACCAAAGCAAAGATCAAAACCACATGGATCCCAAAGAAAAAAGATGCAACACGTTCAAATGAAAAATTTGTAACAACATCCAAAGTTGCTAATCCAAAAGCTAATCATTTTCATCCACCCTCTCCTAAATCGATTGTGGGTCCCTATGTCATGAAATTCACTATCCCATCTCCTCCATTATCCTCGCATTCTCCATCCATTAATCCTCTTATCATTTCACATCCATCACCGTATGTGCCAATGTTGGTCTTGAACTCACCACCCCATGACACACCTACCCCATCATTCTATCCATACCCTTTCCAGCCTCCCATCCACTATCCCCCATATCTCCCCCACCCAATCCCTTTAATCCATTCCCTTGCATAATCTATTTATCGTAATAGGGTTGTACCAACCTCAAATAGTCACCTCACACATGGGCTCTTAATACCTCATATGGAACTTGATGCTTGAGTCCTTCATCCATATCCTTCTCGCATATCCACTTATCCATATCCCTATCCTTATCCATCGTCCTATACTATCACAAAAGTCAAAAAATCCAAAAAAGTAAAAAAAAAAAAAAGTAAAGAGAAATAATTTGTCCAATGGTGAAAACTTGGCAAACAAGTGTCTTGGATAAGTACCATGATGAAAACCTAGAAAACAGGCGTTATGCGTAAATCCCCACCTATCATTTTTCACACTTGGGGGAAGCTTCCTGATAAGCATCCCCTCCATCTGCTATGCTTCCTGCTATGCACACATTTTCCTGCTATACATCCCCTACATCCTTTTCCTCCATCCCACCTATCTTATGCAGCCTACCATCATATCTCGTTTATCTCTCATCCCTCCATCCTTCTTGTGATCTTGATAAAAAAATAGGGGCACCTATCTATGCATGCTTTGGACACCTCTTGGTATGCATTCCCTTCATCTATGCTCTATCGTATTCCTTAGTCACCCATCCTATCCTCCTCTATTTATCTCCTTTATCTTCCCATCCACTCGTCTTGCATCCCTCCTGCCTCATGACACACGACATATTTAGAGTGGGGGCACTTATATCCCTTTGTGACATAGTACTTGGAGACATCATCCATCATAACAACTCTTCCATATACCCACCATTATCTTATTATCCATTCAAACAATTCCTTCCATCTCCCAATCCTTATCTTCCTATCCATCTATCATGACATCCCTATCATCCCCCAATCCTTATCTTCCTATCCATCTAAATGATCCCTTTCATCTCCCCATCTTACTCTTCTAATCCACCCATCTTTCTCTTCTTATTCGTTCATCCCTATCCTCATCCCATTTTGTAATCCCTTGTCATTGGTATTTGGCCATAGGCTTCCCCTCATGCAAACCAATTCCATCTATCTCATCATCATCACTTCTGATTCTTTTACACATCTTTTCAATCTCCTATCATTTCTCATCATTCATCTCTCCATCATACCATCCTCCCAATTCATCTTTTGATGATTTGGATAATTATCCCATCCCTAAGCTTCATGTAGTCACCATCATCCAATCCAATCCAACAGGTATATCATGTCTCATCGTATCAGTCCCATCATTTTCATCTCATCATCCCTTATCCATCATTTGTCTTTGGTCTCTTGTTGAACTACGTTGCCCCTGCGCTTTCATGTAGGCAAGGTCGATCATTTGATCCGCCCCTAGGGCTCTTTTGTTTGTCCAGTCATGTCATCCATCATCGGTCTCCATTTTCTTCTTTCCACTTTCATCCATGGTCTTTTATCGAACTACGAGGGTTCTGTGTTTTCATGTAGGCAAGGCTAATCTCTGATCGGCCCTCGAGCCCCTAGGTCTTTAGGGTGTGTCAGTCTCATGTCTTGTCTCCCTTGTGTCATGTCGTCAAGTTATGCCCTTATCTAGCCAGTTCTTAACAAACGAGATCCACTCGTATCATGAGATCCAATTGGTTTTGAATTTATCCTATGTTATATCGATCTTTCAATCTAGTATCCATCATCGGTCTCAACAAGATGCATCCTTCCTAACATACCTCATTAATCCCATCCATCCCCTTGATCCTATGGCAAAGGACGTTTGAAATTGATTGCACTCTTTTGATGCTTTTGGCTTTTGTTTATCATTTGAGCTCCCTATCATCACTTGTCATGGTCGCCTTGATCCATCATATCACGGTGTGTTTTGACTAGTCAACATAGGGGCGTATCTTGATCTTTTATTGTTGTTGTCTGCTTGGTCATCCCACGTAGTATCCACCAAGACCCATGTGATCTTGTGTTATGCTGGGGCATTCCTTTGTGCTTGTGGTTATCCCAATGCCTGGCCCAACCAAAGTCTTTGTCACTTTGGGGTGTTGGGATAGCCTTCTTGTTGTGTTTTTTTTATGCATTAGACACCAATTTTCCTTGGTCCATCATACCTTGGTGTATTGTGTCTTATGCTATATCAAAACTCAATGCTCTGAAGATGGCAAATCATATTAGAATTGCATTTCATGGTCATTACTGTTGCATTGCATTCACCCTATGATTTTGGTTGTGTAAATACTTCACATCTCTTTTTCTTCTCTCTTAGTTTCTTTTTCCTCCCCCCTTCCCATTTCGCCCTTGTTAGGGCGGACCCGCCCTATAGTGGGGCGGATGCGCCCCTTCCTGTAGGGTGTATACACCCCAGCCCACGCCGGGGCGGAGATGCCTCGGGTCGGGGCGGATACGCCCCAGTCTGCGTCAGGGCAGATACGCCTTGGGCTGAGGCGGATATGCCTCAACCCGCGCCAGGGCGGATATGCCTCAGCTCGCATCGGGGCAGATACGCCCAAACTTCCCTAACTTCTCGGGGCCACCATTTGCAGACCGTGCTTCTAATCGACTCCATTCAAATTCCAATCTTCTCAATTTTTCGTGTTATTTCCAATGACATATACCATGTTATACTTTCAAGAAGTCACCCTGGGTCAGGCGAATACACCCCATTATTCCCTAACTTCCCAAGGCCACAATTTACAAACTGTGCGTCCGATTGACTCCGTTCAAATGCCAATCTTCACATTTTTTCGTGCTCTTTGCAATGACATATACCATGTTATACTTTTAAGAAGTTGCCCTGGGCCGAGGTGGATATGCCTTAGGCTTCCCTAACTTCCCGGGGCTGCCATTTACAAACTATGCGTCCGATCGACTTCATTCAAATGCCAATCTTCTCAGTTTTTTGTGCTCTTTCCAATGACATATACCATGTTATACTTTCGAAAAGCTGCCCCGGGTCAGAGTGGATACGCCCCAGTATTTGCTAACTTCCTGGGGCCGCCATTTGCAAATTGTGTCTGATTGACTCCATTCAAACGCCAATCTTCTTGGTTTTTCGTGCTCTTTCCAATGAAATATATCATGTTGTATTTTTGAGAAGTCATTCGAGACCCTTTTCCTTCCCCATCTGCCTCCTTGAGGGGGAATACCCTATCATTCCTCTCCATTCCTCCGTCATGAGCCTTCTCCCATGAGATTGGGGCATCCCCTTTCACTTCCCTCCGTTTGGGCAGCTCATGTGGCCTCCCCTATGCTAGGGCATCTCTTTTTTGGTTGTTTTCTCTATAGAGTTATTTGCATTTTATTTTCTTCGAAACCCTATTATCCTAACAGTGTTTCGAAGAGGGGCAAAATGTAGACATCCAAATTTGACCACTTCCATATGGTCAAATTTGTCTCCTTATTCATCACTTTAACTCATACACCTCATCCTCTTGGTCAGTATTAATTAAATCACTCATTTAATTAATATTTCATGGTCTGCCTAAGGTCCCTAAAGTATTTAATTTAACAATTAAATGTTTTACCTTATACCTTTTCCTCTCTAAATTAAATAAATATATGAATTTATTTAATTTAGTCATTTGACCTTTTTTGAATAAAATCAATTTTAAATTCTTCCTTTTTATCTCTCCTTGTCACATCCTCCATAATCCTTTTCTAATCTAGATTAATTTAATTAATTCATAATTAGGATGTGCACCCTCTTAATCAAGGATTAATGTCACATCCTCCTACATTTGCCACTTAGCTCTAATCTTTTATTAATTTTCTTAATCAAGTGTTTGCACAACCTTAATCAAAGTCATTAGCCACATTTAGCATACATTTTTAGTCAACCTTTTCATTTTCCTTTCTTAGCATTGATCCTCTTTCCCATGTGAATTTTTAATTCACATTTATTCATTCCTCCCCATGTGAATTTTTAATTCACATTTTATCCTTTCAAGGCTTACCTTATCCCCATGCAACTTTTAGAACATTTGACTTGTCACATTAAGTCACATGTGGACAAGTGCTTCCATTTTTGGAACCTTGTCTTGTCCATGGGATTCTTCCAAGCATGTGAATTTTTAATTCACATTTCTTTACCCAAATTTTTCTCATCCCCCAATGTACTTCCAAGGTACATGTCCTTCTTACACATCATGTAACTCCCTTCCACCTCACTTCCACATCATCTTATCCTAGGCCATCTCACATTCTACATGTCAAGATGTGAGGGCTTGTGAGTCTTCAACTCACCATAGCCCTACATCTTGACCTTGGTGGCTCAATCTCAACCATTGAATTCTCTAGAGAATTCAAATTTCTCTATAAATACCCCCTTTTCTAAGGCATTTGAAACACTTAGTCATTTTAGCATCCTTATGTTGCAATTTTGAGCACTCAATTCACAAGTATTTTCACTCATTTAGCCAAGCCAATCTAGCCATTTGCATTTGCACCCCATCACATTGTCAATCTTGCATTTAATCATATCTATAGTCATCTAAGGAGCACACAAGGATCTTAAACATCAAGGGCCAACCAAGGGATTCATCAACATGGAGAAGGTATAAGCAATTGCATTATTTCAACTATTTTCTTTGTGTTAACAATTCCTTAGGTTAATCTTTGAGGTGTCCCTTGTGTTTTTCTCTCATTGCATTACAGTTGTTTTTGCATATTTAGGATAGATAAACATTTAGGATCACACTATTAACTTGCATTTACTTTGCAGCCTTATTCTAAGATAAAAAAATCTAAGATTTGAGGTACGCCTACCATAGGTTTCAAAATCATAAATGTCATGGTATTCATCAGTAAAACCTGGGGTTTTAAGCAATTTTGTATAATGTATTTTTTTATCCGACATTGCTCTAGTGGTACTGGTGGTAGACATGCTGATACAATGTGAAATTGTGAATTCCCTATTAGTCCTCCTTAATTTTTCTTAATTCTTAAGTCTCTTAACCCTAAACCTAAACTTCAAAGTTTAACAAAATAATATTTTAAGAAATTTCAAACAATGAAACATAGCCACAGGAATTCTTTCACTTACCCGGATTTTGATTCTTGAAAAGATTAATGTTGACAGTCGTGGAAACTGGGTTACTGGAATGGCTTTGTTGGAAGTGGAATTGTGGAACCCAGAACAGGGTGGTGCACTGCAATGAGCAAACTGAAGACTAAAATCTCCCCGTGTGCTGACCCTCTCACTTAAAAATAAAATCACTTAGCAGTAGAAAGTGTTTTTTTTTTAACATTAAAGTGAATGAAACTGAAACGTCTACGTGTTGCTTCCAGACTACACAATTAGTACATGGCTGACAACATTTAAAACAAGCCATTTATGATTTACTCTTGCATTGACAATAAATTATAAACCGTTGATCTTTGTAAATCTTACAGTTATAGGGTGATTCTGGAGGTTTAAGTTTGCAAGCCTAGCACTCTATTCATTTCATTCCAGAATGCAACTACAACCATACATCAAATGTTCATTGAACAGTTGAGTAATTTATGATATAAATAATAAACATGTGTTTTAAAGTTGCTTTAAACTTTAATGGGCTAGAATTGACATCAAGGCCAAGGGGCCAGTAACTTAATGTTGCAAAGGACTTAATAAAATGAATTATAATGTCACATTAATAGCACAACCATTTATTTTATTACAATTGAATTACAATGTCACATTATTACATAGTACAAATACAAATGTAAGCACCAAGCTTCTTTTGGACCGCTGGTGACAACGTAAATGTAATACAAATGTGTGTCTAAAAATAAATGCATGGGTCTTTTCAGGTCAATAATGCGCTCTAAAAATAAACGCATGGGACTTGTCGGGTCAACAATGCACTCTGAAAATAAATGCATGGGGAACAAGGGGCCAATCAAACTGGGGAAAGGGGAGTTGTGAAGATACAAAATGTACTTATCCCCTTTGAGAATCAGAGTCATGCAGAAGATGAGGGGTTGTAAAATTGCTCCCATGCAGAAGATGCACTCTGAAAATAAACGCATGGGACTTGCCTAGCCAACCATGCTAGGGAACTAGGAGCTGTGAAGATACAAAATGTACTTATCCCCTTTGAGAATCAAAGTCATGCAAAAGATGAGGGGTAGTAAAATTGCTCCCATATTCTACTTGCATCCTTCATGCACTTGGATAGCACTTATCTCCATCAGAGTTCCTCATCCTGGTTCAAAACTTGTCTGAGAAGTCAGGTGAACCAATCAACTTCTTTCCAATTCCACCCATTCTGAACTTGAAGGAAATTGGTCTTTTACTCTGTAACTACATAACTGGAGGTAGGAGAATTTAGAGTATCCCTAATAATACCACATCATCTTCTTCCTGAATCCTTATTAACCCTACAAAATGAAAACTCTTATGATAATTCAAACATTGCACTCAATAGTATAGCCTTTAGCCTTCAAGGAATGATTTCAGTTGTGCTCACTATTCTTATTTATGGGCCAATAGTGTCGCCAATAGTGCCACTACCAGCCTGGTCCATGTGTCCACCTCACACGCGTCACATGTGAGGTTGGGTATAGTCATAATTGTGATTTGCACAAACCAAAAAACCAACTTAATTGATTCGTGGAACTTAAGCCTTACATTTATAATTTAAATGTTTAATTTGATTGACGTCTAGACTCTGACAAAATGGCTACATGCAAACTGTACCTCAAGCTGACAAGCTATCAATTGTCAAAATCGTCAGTGCCACTCAAACGATATGAAATCATTACAAATCTTGTTTCACTAGATCACTGGATGATTGACATCATCATCTACGATTCTATAGTACATCGTGTAGTTTTCAATATAAAGCTATCCATTCAATCGCTCTGGATGTTCATATGGCATTAATCTGCGCCGCCACTCGCAATACTGTAGCCACATTTTCTTCAAAAATTAAGATATGGCATTAATGAGTGATGAGCCTTGATCTCGCCACGTGTTCGCATCTAACATTTCTAGGGTAATTTTAGAGGTTTCAATTTGCAAATCTAGTGCTTCAGATATTTACTTCTAGAATGCAACTACGATCGTCCATCAAAAATTCATCCAACGGTCGTGGTTATATTGATTTGCACTAACATCTAGCTACAGATATGGAATATCCTTCGCACATATGGAAGATTAAGTTTTTAAGCTCTGGTTCTACATTCTTCTTAGGTGGTCCCTCTTTTAAAACAAACTTTATGCACGTGCATATTTCTGCCACTTAAGTTCTTCTATCACTCATCACCAAAATCCTTCAACCCATCAGGTTCATTACCACGATGAGCAATGAGCCTTGATCTCGCCACATGTCTGCATCTAACAGTTCTAGTGTTATTTCAGAGGTTTCAATTGACAAATCTTGTGCTTCAGAGATTTACTTCCCGAATGCAACTACAGTCGTCCATCAAAAATTCATCCAACGGTCATGGTTATATTGATTTGCATTGACATTTCGCCACTGAATTTTTTTTATTAGTTTGAGATTATGCTAATTCGCCAATGATTTTTCTTATGCATTTGAAAATAGGTTTAATTCGCCAATGAATATATTTTTTTGGTTTGAAAAAAAGTTTTAATCGCCAACAAAATTGTTTTCTCTATTTTGAAAACAAGTTTAATTCGCCAATGGAAATATTTTCTAGGTTTGAAAATAGATTTTAACCGCCAATGAAAATATTTTATTAGCTTAAAAAAAATTGCAATTCACCAAGATTTTCCACAGACTTCTACCGATTAGAAAAGATTCGCCAATTGAGATAAAAAAAAAAAGAATTAAATTTGAAAAATGAAAAAAAAATTGCCACTAAAATTAATATTTTTATCGAGAAGTATACAAGATTCGCCAAGATTTTACACCTTTGCTGGGGGGGAGGGGGTTTCTTAAAGTTATCCCTAGACATCAACCAAAAAAATTTTGGTTTGCATTTATTTTGGGTTTTAATCTTTCAACTCCAAATTCACCTTTGAAGATCTACAAATTTTAATATTTTTTTTATTTTTTGAGTTATGACCTCAAAATTAAAGATTCAAAACGTCGATCTTTTAATCACAGTGGAGACGAATATAAGCTTATTTCTTCACAAATTATGATGTTTCAAAGAATACAAAAGGGCACATAGCATTTGAAATGAATCGACTAAAAATGTTATCTATGAGGTGACGCCTCATCTTCCAACTTCATTAGAAGAACATTGTTTTAAAAATAAACATAGTTTAAGCAAAAAGAGTGCGACTGATGGAGACAGGGGGCTGCAAAGAAAAGTAGAATATACAAGAAACCCCAAGAACTAACTTCCCATGAGATACATGTCAGAGAGGAGGATGCAACCTCAAGAATACAGAGGAAATGCATTAATTTTTCCAAGACACTAAAGTTTGTATGTAGGTTGTAGCATAGTGAGAAGTTGTGTTAGATTTGTATTGCCAATCAGAAAGAGAGAATTTGTGCCACTTGAACACAACAATTGTGGTCTGTAAATCGACTAGAAGGGACGCGAAATAAAGCAGTGTCAGGCGTAGAACAGGCCATAAGGGACTATGAGAGGCAGGAGAGATTTGTGGGCAAGATTAAGGGGGGAGTGTGTTAGATTAAGTTTTTTATTACATCATTTTTAATAATATGTAGTTCTAATCATGTAGTTACAATCGAGTATGCCCGATTGGGTTGGTTATTTACCAACCTTGTTTTGCATTTATTCATGCTTATGTGAATGAAGAACTCACTCGATTGATCTCTCTCATTCTTCAGAGTTTTAGCAAAGATATAGAGAAGGGATGGCTTGAAAAAGGCAACGGATGGACAAAACTAAGTGCCTATTGAAGATAAAATAACCATGCTATGAAAGATGGTTATGCAACTTGAAAAATGGTTGGGAACATCAAAAGAGAAATCACGCCAAGAGGATAGGTTGCGAGAAGCACGCAAACAAGATTTGGAGAAAGGAATGTTCAAGCTAATGAGGAGTAATTTTTTGCAATTAAACAGATTTTGAGCTTCAAAATGGAGTCAAGTAAAATGCATAGAGGGTCGGCTTAAGATGGAGAATAGAATATTTGTTGTGTGATGCTATTACTCTATTTGTTAGTAATTAGCAAATGGAAAAATAGAATGATGGGCGATTGAAGGAATAAGAGAGGTGGAAACCAGCAAATTGAAGCATTAATTTAATGCAAATTGGTAGAGAGAGAAAGGGGCGACATGGGGAGTGCAGAGAGTTGCTTTGTAGAAGTTTTGTATTATAGAGAAGAGGGGGGGCCAAACAAAAGAGGTGGCAGAGGTTGCAAGTCCAAGAGAAATAGAGTCGAGCTGAAGACAAAGGAATGTTGATAGACAATGGAGTTGCCTAAAATTTTGGTAATTATAATCTTCATGTAATCTGGAATAAAAAAATTAATTTGAATTATTTTCAAATTGGAGTGAAATATTATGTAGTTGTAATTGATTTTCAAATTGACACAAGCTATTGTCCATTTTGGTTTAAATGTCTATGGAGTTTGTGTAATCTGTGTGTTGTGTGAAAGAGTTTGTTTTCTCATCTTCATCAAGTGGTATCAGATCCAAAGGTTCTGAGTGTGCAGATAGAGTGCAAACAGAGAGGCAGTTTGCACCAGGACCTATGGGTGGAGAGGGAAGTGAGCAAAGGTTTCAGGGGCACAAGCAGATCACCAAACATGAGGCAACTTGTGACAGAACCTACGGATTGAGGAAACGCGAGTGGAGCTCAAAAGTGTCATTGTAGGTATGTGGAGTCCCGAGCGATTAAGGGGTGGAGGGCACAGAGTTGTAAGTGCGAGCGAGAAGCTCAAGAGCATAGTTGCAGGTGAGTGGAGTCTCGAATGGTCGAGAGCGGGAAGCACAGAGGAAAGTGTTGTGTGATGGTAGATTACAGTAGATGAAGTGAATCTTCTTGAGATCAAGATACAATTGCAGTGTGGAGGTTGCAAGGGAAGAGTTGCAATGAAGAAATGCCAGAGGAGGGCATGAAGGGAAAAAGAGGAAGAGCACTTGGTGGAGGAAGTCAGGCTATTTGGCGAAGGAGGTTGGGCTATCAATGATGGAGTTCATTGGAGATTGTTTGTAGTCTTGAAGGATGGTTCTATCACCTAACTCCACCTTTGTGATCCCTTGCTCTCAAATTTTCTTACTCGGCATATTTGATGCAGGAGCATCCGGGTCCATGTGCAATCTAGTGTCACCCAAAAAAATGTTAGTTTCAAGATTCAGTAAGGTTTCATGAAAAACATTTTTGACAGGCATATTTTAAACTTCATTCAGGTTTGACAAGCAAAATTCGGTTCCAATTTAAGTATCTGATTTCATTGGTCTATTGTAGCTACATAAGTAAGTTTTATTCAATAGAAGAGTTGAAGGAGGTTAATATTCTCTCGGCCATGAGTCAATCTACTTCATTAGGAAAGTTGAATATGTTGTTTTGACAAGTGTAGCTTGATTTAGAAGCCATTATTACACTGTGAACACTTTGAAGGGTTTGTTGTTGATACATGACAAAGAATCATCAAAGAACAAAAGCCAACACTTACATTCAATTATAGGCAAAGGTATATTTTCTTGAGTTTATTATTTAAATTTGAAGTATAATAATGTTCTTCATATACCAATAAGGAGAGGAAGCACTTGAATAATCTAGTGACCATTCATCTCCCCATGCCAAATGGTTATAAGATTAAAAAATGCAAACTTGAGAAAATAGGCATGGGTGAGAGAGGAAGAAAGGGGGATGCATGGGTAAAAGCCATGCCCGGGTAACAAATCTTATGCAGCCTAAAAGGGGGGCATAAATTTGCATGGCACACTAAATGAAGGCACATATTTGATAAAATTAGATAATGTAGGGGTCTTCTTTGTGGTTGATGGATGATGCCTAGTGGAGGAACGAATGAAAAAGGTTACGCCCTGATATGAATCGAACCTTGCATTAATACAAGCTTTTGTAAATGAATGTTGTCGATTTGGAACATAGCGCCTTTAGGTGCAGAGGAGAAAGAGTAGAAGCGATCAAAGAAAATAGAGGGGTCGATAAGGCTAGAAAGAACGAGCAGAAAACAAATAGCCGCGCCATTGGAGAGTTGCAGATCTAACACAAACCACTGTTAACTTGAAGAAGTTGTTCCCAAGAGAATGAGGGGCAAGCTACAAAGTAAAGGAGCCAAAAAGACTAAGTGAATAAAGCCCGTGACTTGGCAAGATAGAGGTCGATGGAACAGAGTGAAATAGTCATTGGTTAAATCGAAACATTGCAAACTGAGACAAGGGTGATTGAAACGGTAGAGAGACGTTTGGTAGGCTGCTAGACAATGAATAAAGGGATGAATTATATTGAAGGATTGTGAACTCATCACCTTCAAGTGCAAGTATAGATTTCACATAAAGGTGAATCGTGAATGAGAAGGGAGACAGTGCAAAATTAAAAATGGTAGATTGGATGTCTTTGTAAGGCGTCATGGTTAAGTGCAGAGTTGAATGGAAGGATATGGTTGCTTTAAGGTGGAGACAAGAAAAGCATAGTCGTTAGACAGTGCATATATGAATTGCAAGTTGTGACTTTGAATGTATAGCCAAGGGGCAACCAGAAGAGGAATGTGAGAGGTCACCTGTAGAGTGGGCCAATGGGAATGAAGGCAGAAGATCATGTTGATTAGCATGTAGAGAGGAAGCTACAAGTATGAGACCAGAGACTTGGGTATAGAAGAGACGAAGTGTTGGACAGAATAGAAAGGCAATGGAACTGCCTAGAGAATGTATTGTAAAACTTTCATAAAATTGAAATAAAGTTATTTGGTTTTCGAATTTGAGTTGATTGATGTGCAATTGTAAATCGATTAAATTGACACATGAAAATTGTTGAATTAGGAATTAATCGTTCATTGAGTCTTTGTAATCTGAATTTGGATGAAATTTAGAAGAGTGTGTTTTCTTCTTCATCAATAAATAGCATTTAATGCTATATATATATATAATTTTGCAAATAAGTTTGTCTAAATATTCCACTTGATATTCGAATGAATGAGATCAAGTTAACATTTCATATACAATAACGTTTATATATATGCATGTATATATATATATACATGCATATGTACATATACATATATCAACATATTCCCATTTGTCAACACATACGCATATATCAACATGTGTATACATATGTATATAGCTCATATATATGCATTCGATCATACAATCAAACACATGAACAATTACTATCTTATCGATAGATGTATATATACACATGATGCATATACATATATACATACGTCTCATTGTCCTATTGATATTACCATGCCCATGAGCAACCCGTCCATGAGCGTGTGTATGTATGTCTACCTAATTATTCTCATGTATGTGTTATCTCACATGTATGGATTATTGTTGACATACATATGTATACATATATATACATTCATGTATATTTATCTCATCAATCAAGTACAGTAATATAAAGAAGAACTCACATGCACCAATCACTTAAACATAATCCAAGAATTCTCCTAACAAAAATCAAGATCCTTCCTAATGCAAACACATCATGCTAAAGGATGACTTACAAATTCCCAAAACTATGACTTGACTCAACCATTCTATTAGTGAGTGTGTGTGTAAGCTCAGGTAGGTTTCGTTACAGGTTACCTGACCAAGTTCTTCTCCTGAGTGATACTTCCCCTCGCTTCCAGAGAATTGTTTATGAACCTGAATCCAACTTAATAAATTTTCATGGTAGTCATTCATTCATCAAAATAATCATTTACATTATACTTTTCATAGTTAAAATATCAAATTCAATAACCACTCATTCCAAATATCCATTCCATTATATAACATCAAATGAAATAAACATTCATTCTTTTTTTTTTGATAAACAAAGTGCAACAGTATATATTTCTAGTCAAAATTCCAAATACATTCACATATGCTATAATTTACCCTAACATAGTAATAGTAAATAGGTAAATGGTAATTGTGGTTATTGGATCAGTTTATAAACAAAACATTGAAATTTTCAAGCACTTTCAAAAGCACGTAAGACGTGGAAAATTTTGGTCTATCTCAGCATAGTCTTCCCAAGTGGCAGAATCTTTTGCATACTAATCCCATTGGACTTTGCATTGCATAACCTCCCTATTACGCAAGCAAAGCTTACATGTTTTGAGCACCTTGATAGGCTTTATTGTTACCACTCTGGGATCCTATACTTGTAAAGCAATCCAATCAATTACATGATTATCTCCTGGTATATAATTCTTTAGGTAAGAAACATGAAAGACGTTATGCATTTAGGCAAGAGCTGGTGGCAACACAATTTGGTAAGCTACAGGATTCACTTCCTCAAGAATCTCAAAAGGACCTACATAACATAGAGCTAGTTTGGATGACTTTCTAAACTTGATGGAACTCTTATGAGGTTTTACCTTTAACAACACTTTATCACCTACTATAAAATTCTTGGGTACTCTCTTTGCATCTGCATAGCTTTTCTATCTATCATTGGCTTCAACTCGCCTTTGCTTAATAATCCTAACATGTTCCTCCATTTCAGCCAACATTTTTGGCCCAAGACTCACTCTATCCTCAAGTTTATCCCAACTTATAGGGGTTTGACACTTTCAACCATATAATGCTTCAAAAGGAGCCATCTTTTTTGCAGAATGATAAGAATTTTTATAAGCAAATCCCACTAAAGGCAAGTAATCTTCCCACTTGTATTGCTAATCCATGCAATACATCCTTAATAGGTAGATTTGAGTACTTGGTTCACCCTTTATGTTTGTCCATTCATTTTTGGATGATATGCTAAACTTATATTTAGTTGAGTCCCAAGTCCAAAAAAAAAGGTTTTCCAAAACCTTGAGGTCACACATGCCCTATCTGAGATAATCTTCTCGGGAATTCCATGCAGTCTAAACACCTCTTGAATGAATTTTCATGCTATGACAAGAGCTCCATCAATTAAATTCCCAGGTATGAAATGTGCTACCTTAGTAAGCTTGTCTACGACTACTAGAATGGCATTGTGCTTATTCCTTGACATAGGTAATCCTTGCATAAAGTCCATACTAATGACTTGTCACTTACTCTCTGCAATATCATGTGGATATAGTAATCACATAGGATGATGATGTTCAGCTTTCTCTCTTTGACATTCTAAGCATCTAGCCACAAATCTAGCAACGTCCCCTTTCATCCCTTTCCAAAAATATAATGGCTTCACATCGGCCAACATTTTTGTCACACCAGGATGTCCAGAGTATGGTGCTTCATGAACTTCTTTCCACATAATATTTATTAACTCTTTAGATTTAGACACATACATTCTTCCCTTATACCTAAGTAATCCATTGGGTTCAAAATGAAATCCTTCATACCTTGCATCATGTGGATTGCTTACTAGTGCTTGCTTAAATTGCATGTAGTACTCATCCTCCTTGTATTTCTACAATACTTGGCCTTTAAAGTTGGTTTGGATTGTCACTATTGAGGCAATATGACGTCTACGACTTAAGGCATTAGCAACCCAATTTTACTTTCTCTTGATGTAGCTGATATTGAAGTCATAATCAAATATCAACTCCAACCATCTTCTCTGTCGTGCATTCAGATTAGGCTGAGTGAATAGATATTTCAAACTGTGATGATCGATTTCCAACTCAAAAGGCTTCCCAACAAGTAATGCCTCCACATCTACAATGCATGAACCATGGCTGCTAACTCTAAATCATGTAACACATAATTTTGTTCATAGGGTTTCAGCTTCCTTGATTCATAAGCAATTACTTTCCCTTCTTGTATTAAGACTCCACCTAAGACTTCTCTCGATGCATTTGTGATAACAGTGAAGTCACCATCAGGATCTGGTACTTTCAAAATTGGAGCAGTAGTTAACTTCTCTTTGAGTAGATTGAATGTTGATTGGCATTTTTCTGTCCACTCAAACTTCTTTTATTTTCTTTGCAAAGAACTAATTGGAAAGGCTATTCTAGATAAGTTTGCAAAAAAACTTCCTATAATATCTTGCCAAACCCATAAAAATTCTCACCTTAGAGACATTTTTGGGTACTGGCCATTCTAGTACTGCCTTGATCTTGGTTGGATCAACTAAGATACCATCAGCTGAGATCATGTGTCCAAGATACTACACTTTCTTCTGAAAGAAGGTACATTTAGAGATTTTCCCATACAACTTATGTTCTCTTAGTCTTTGTAGAACTATCTCCAAAAGCTTGCAATGATCCTCATTTTTTGAACAAATTAGGATATCATCCAAGAAAACCAAAACAAACTTATCTAGGCAATCCCTAAACACATTTTTCATTAGATTCATAAATGTTCTCAATGAATTAGTAAGTCCGAATGGTAGAACTGTAAACTCATAATGCCCATATCTAGTTCTGAAAGGAGTCTTGAAGATGTCCTCATCTTTGATTCTTAACTAGTGGTATCTAGATCGTAGATCAATCTTAGAAAACACAGTAGCTCCCCGCATTTGATCAAAAAGGTCATCAATGCATGGCAATGGATACTTGTTCTTTACCATAACTTTGTTAAGCATTCGATAATCTATGCACAATCGCAATGTACCATCCTTCTTTTTCACAAAGATTACTAGCGCTCCCTAGGGTGATACACTGGATTTTATCAATCCCTTAGATAGCAATTCATCTAACTGTGCCTAAAGTTCCATTGACTCAGTTGTCATTTTGTAAGGCACTTTGGAAACAGGTTCCAATCTTGGCGCTTTATCAATGGACAAAATTGAATACCCTTTTCGATGGTAGTACAGGTAGTTTTTTTGGGAACACATCCAAAAAAATTTGTAAGATAGGATATCTTTCCATATTTGTCTCTCCAATTTCCATCATTTCACCTTCTTCCATATCTTGGTAATCCTATGACTCAAGGTTGACAACGCCATCCTGAGAAATATCTTCCTTATATTCCTCAAGCTTTTCCATTTTTACCGCAAAGAGCTTTCATCCTTTCTTCTTAACCCTAAGCAATTGCATGGTAGAGATTTGACACAACTTGACTTCCCTAGGTATCCCTTGCAACATCACTTGGTTACCTAAATCATCCAAGCACTCTACTATTTTGGCATGGCAATCTACCTTGGCTCTATGCTTTCAAAGCCAATTCATTCCTAGGATAATATCATAGGATCCTAAGGGTGCTACATATAGGTTTACCTCTGTAGAAAAAAAGGTAGCTCAATCCTAGCTTCAAACAAAAAAAATTCCACCATTTCTCTTGTCTGGTTTGCATATTCTACAACACATGACTTTGCCATATAACTAGCTTTCCTAGATATTTGCTTTGCTACTCTAGGTGACAAAATTTTCAATAGCTCCAGTATCTATAATTATGGAAATAGGAAAACAAAATAAAATACCTAGAGTCTCCACTGGAGTAACCTGATACTTCACTTGACGATTATCCAAGGCAACGTGAATCCTCTGGTGGAACTCTATTTGCTAGGAAGGAAGTGGGTTTCCATAAGATCATGAACCAAAATATTTTTTGGGACAATTTATAGCAAAGTGGTCTCCACCAAATGAGAAGCATCTCATTGTTGTTCCTTGCTTACTTGTGGATTCACTAGGTTTACTAGCATTACTTCCAATATTGTTAGCATTACCACCATTAAAGTTATTCCTTTTGCATTTCATCCTTGATTCCTTCCATTATTTTAGGTTCCCTTTTCCGCTTGCTTTTGAAATTCTTGCACTCCTTCAAACTTCCTTGGAGTTGGTTTAACTTGAGCCCATACAAACTTCTTACGGTTCTTATTCTCTTGGCGAATGGAGATGGCTTTGAGCTTTTGCTCTTGCTTAATAACCTTCTCATAAACCATATCCATATTGGCTAGACCATGAACAAATACCTTACCTACAATCTGGCTATTAAGCCCCATAATGAATTTCCTTATGTGGAAACATTCATCCTTTTGATACATTGGTACATACTATAATAGTCGAGTGAACTTTTCCCAATACTCATTTACTCACATCTCTCCTTGCTTCAAATTTTGAAAATCAGTGAGTTTTTGGTCATAAAAGAGTTGTGGTAGCCATCTTTTCCTGAATATTTCAACAAACTCATTTCATGTAAGTTTCAAAGAACTAAGCCCGATTTCCATTTTCTTGTTCATCCACTAGATAGAGGCTTCTCCCGCTAGCTAATAGGCTCCCCATACTACTTTTGTGACTTTAGAATAGTTTCTAATGTTGAAATATTTCTCCATATGAATCAACCATGCCTTAGCTTCATCACCGCTGGTGCTACCTTAAAGTTTTGGTGGGGTTATTTTCCTCATGTCCCTAGAAAGTTTAGTAGCCAAACACTTCCTACTAGTTCCTTCAGATTGAGAGTGAGATTTCTCATTCTCATGTTCATGGTTTCGTTCATGATCGTGAGAATTCTCTCCCCCATCTTCATTGATAGGGACTTCTTCATTAATTGGAACTTCATGTTCTACTCTATCTCTTTCCCTTACTTCCTGCTCAATATTTCCCAACCTTGCATTGGTTTCATGAATGATATCCAAAATTTGATCCAATTTAGCTTGAGCACCCTCCGGACCTTGTCCAACTTCTTGACTCCCTCCAGGATTCGTCCTAGTTCTCGCCATCCTTGAAAGAAAAAGGATTACACTTGAAGGTTCATCTTTATTAGATTCAATCATATTCTTACTATCTTATGGATAACAATTAAATGAGCATTCATTCGCACATAAAATAATTTTCACATAAGATTTGAGCACAAGCTTTTGATAAACACATGATTTTTATTATTCACAAGGATCTCAATATCCTTTTTTTTACATAGAGTGACTGTTCACATAGTCAAGTGGAGAGTATCCCTCAATTCGCTCTTTGACACATAACTCAATGGGGTATATGCCTTAGATTTTTTTTCATCTCTCATTTTCTCATATCTATCCCAAAATGAGTAGTACCCTTCGGATTTATCATTCGATACATAGTTGTAGGGGACATAACCCTCTGATTCATTACTTGAGGAAATTACAATCACTTCCAACATAGGAAGGACTCTAGGGTCTCTAAATATGAATGTTGGACTAACACTCCCTTCCGAGGGAATATCCCTGGAAAGTGACAAGGAATCAGACTTTGTTGGTGATACCTGAGGTAGATAGTTGAATTTGGCCTCCTCCTTCATCCTTCTCTTTACTTCACTAATCTGAGAAAGAGCGTGGTTGAAATTTTTTGTATCGCTTAACTAAACTACATTATCGTAGTTGGTACCCTCTATCATATGAACAATGGCCTCTTTTTCCTTCTTGGTTTTCAGGTAGCACTCATTCTTGATTATTGACTTTCTTGTACTTAACCTGAGATGCACCATCTTGGCACAAGAATTTCCAAACATTAGTCTCATTCAATGTTGGATGGAAAGTATGGTGAGAACATAGGTTCCAAAGCTAAACTTGGTAGCTTTGAGACCAGGTCTAACATGCCAATTGTTCACGCAAGTAAAATTTTCTAAGTTTTAACTCCCAAGTAAATAAACTATGTTTCATAACCATTTCCATAAAAAAAAAAATTCCAAAGAGAACAAATGAGTATAAAATACATAAAAAAATTCCATTCATTGATTCCATTTCCAAAATAATATTCCACATATTACAATATTTTCAAAGGTTGTATTCAAAATACATACATAGCTCAACTGAGCTTCAAAGCAATAGATATAAAGGGTCCAAAAATCTCCTTTCAAATCTTGGTCACCAGCTAAGGAGGAGAAGCATCACTCAAGTGCTTTTTCGCCAACCATGGACTCAAATGTGGTCCCCCGCACATCTATCATCTGATAGATGGCCCAACCCTTCAATGAAGAGATTGGTGGAGTAACCCTGTAACTACAACCACTATGAGCTTAGTGTTACGCCCTACATAACGAGAACTTGTAGACACTACAATCCTAAAATAGCATGCATTTAAGAAACACGATGAATTGACAATGGAGCCAAAGGAAATAACACTACTTTGGCCAAAGTATTCTCACTCAATATCTTGAGTGACAGTTATCCTATTCACATACACTACTCTAGCTCGATTTGAATTTAGGCCATTATATACTATGCATATGTAATTTCCTTCAATAGGTAGTCATTAACCTTAGAAACAACCTATTCCCTTTTCCCAAAACACAATGGTATCTCTACCATCAAAACATAAGCAAAAGCATAAGTTACCCCCTTCAATGGATATTCTAATCCCAGGTATAACATATGAACTTTCTAAGTTTACAAATTAACTTTGCATAAAATAACTTAACAAGCTATTCCCACTTCGTCAATCCTAGTATGTAATACTAAATATGACATTCAATCTCTCCTTAATATGGAGTAGGTACAAGCACTTATAACAAAATCATATCAATGAGTCTTTTCCTTTCCTACAAACAAAATAGATTATTACTCTATTTCATGCAACCTATTGCAATTTCCAATTTAAACACACAAGGAAATCAATCTCTCACATAAAAGATAAAACTTGAAAAGAATTGAATCTCATGCATGTAATTCGTTTATCCCAATTGAATCACTGGATCTCAAGATTGACCCCTCTTAAAATCAACTTAGCAACAAATCCCTCTCAATCTCTCTCACTAAATTTCCTCACAATAACTCTTAGCAAAATAAGAATTCTCTCAATGAAAAATACAATAGAATGGAGTTGCGTAGTGATGCAAAGAAGAATTGCATCCAAATGAGGTGAGAATGCTTCATATTTATACCCAAAAACGAACATCCTTAGGCTACAAACAAGGCTTATATTATGACACTTATCAACCAAATACCATCGACTCAACTCAATAAAGAAAAAGTGTCGGATTTCTATCTCAATAGTCACTCACACAGGACAACAGATCAACCCAATACTTGCCAACAAAATTTTGAATGGTTTGAATAGCACATGCTTCATTTATGAAATTGAATTTTAGGTTAAATAGACTTCTAAATAAAACACCGGATTCATAATATGGTACCAACTATTCATCACATTTCCTATTCTCAAGCTTGATGTTTAAAATAGAGGATTAAGTCAGACTCCTCTTGGATGTGTATCATATAGTCGACTTGGTCAAAGACATGGAAATCAACACCTTACAATGAATCAACCTCCTTTTAAATAGCATTGTTAATGCTTTGAATCAACACGTCACATAATATAGTGTGTTGCAATTTTATCATTGTGTTTAATAAACTTCATTTAGCAGATTTAATCTTTATATTTTTCATCGCCTTTTATCATTAATGATAAATGTGGTTCATTACTTAGCATTGCGCTGCTAAATATAGTGCCACATTCATATTAAATCGAACATGGCATTTATACTATAAATCAGCCATTAGAATAAATCGACCATTAGTATAATATGTATATATATGTACATATATATAACATTAATAAATAACATTTAACACTATTTATATATATGTATATATATATTCTTTGACAAATAAGTTTGTCTAAATATTCCACTTGATATTCAAATGAATGAGATGAAGTTAACATTTCATATACAATAACATGTGTGTGTATATATATACACACGTGATGCATATACATATATATACATACATGTCTCATTGTCCTCTCGATATCACCGTGCCCATGAGCAACCTGTCCATGAGCGTGCGTAGGTACATCTATTTAAGTATTCTAGTGTATGTGTTATCTCACGTGTATGGATTATCATCGACATGCATATGTATACATATATATACATTCATGTATATTTATCTCATCAATCAAGTACAGTAATATAAAGAACTCACATGCACCAATCACTTAAACGCAATCCAAGAATGCTCCTAATAGAAATCAAGATCCTTCCTAATGCAAACACATCATGCTAAAGGATGACTTACCAATTGCCAAAACTATGACTTGACTCAACCATTCTATTAGTGAGTGTGTGTAAGCTCAGTTAGGTTTTGTTGCAGGTCACCCAACCAAGTTATTCTCTTGAGTGATAGTTCCCCTCGCTTCCAGAGGATTGAATCTAAACCTGCATCCAACTTATCACATTTTCATGGTAGTAAGTTGTTCATCAAAACAAGCATTTACATTGTAATTTTCATAGTTAGAATATCAAATTCAATAACCACTCATTCCATATATCCATTCCATCATATAACATCAAATGAAATAAACATTCATTCATAATTTTTTGATAAACAAAGTGCAACAATATGTATTTCCAATCAAAATTCTAAATACATTCATATATACTATAATTTACCCTAACATAGTAATAGTAAATAGGTAAACACACAACGAGGTGTAACAAAAATGTATTTAAAGATTTTATTGTGGTTAACAAAACTAGTTTAGATAAAATAAACAAAACAAGAGACATGCTTCGTGTAGATTTAACTAATCACATGTCACACCCCATCTTGTTGTTACTGATTTACTTTTACCTTCACAGGGAAATAGGATGGTAAATGCAATCATGATTTTGATATGTTTGTTAAATAAATGGAATACTGAAATAGGTATTAACGTATTATTGCCTTGGAAGAGTAATTATGTTTGCATTGATGATGAACATATATTACTATATGAATATGCTTAAGTTTTATGATGCATATGGATTTATTATGAACGTCTAACTACCATTGCAAATGTGCTAAGTTGGTTGTAGGGACAGGTTCAATCTTGTGAAGGGGAGGGGAAGTATCACTCAAGAGAAGTGATTGGCCGGATAACCCTTAATGATGCCTATTTGAGCTCACACACACACTCATAGTAGAATGGTTGAGTCATGTCATAGTTTGGGGAAACTGGTAAGTCATCCTTAGTATGATGTGTTTGCATTAGTAAGGGCCTTGATTACTATTGAGTGCATTCTTGGATGATGTTTATATGTTTGGAGCTTATGATTTCTTCCTTATATATTATTGTGCTTGATTGTATGGTTGAAAGAGTATTTGAGATATATGCCTATATGCATATATATGCACATGTCGATATACGTGTATGTCCGATATAATGGGATGTCCATACTAGTATTTCAACATATGTATGATTATGCAATACGTATATAGATATTTATATGATGTTATATGAGGACAAATCATAAGGTCATAATCATTCGGATATCAAATGGATTATTTGACTATCATATCCCTATAGAATATATATATCTATATATATATACACATGTACACACATAAGCGTTAATGCTTATTAGAGAAGTGTATATATATATGTATGTGTGTATGAATTTACACGTGTTATTATTTGTGGAATAAGGTAATGCTACACTTATATATGTGTGTATATGTATGTATTTGATAAAACATACATACGTATAGGTGTTTATATACATAATACCTCAAAATCATGTGCTAGAATATGATATTAAGATAATAGTATATGTATATGTATATACATACATATATAATTACTAATGTATATATCTGAATGGCTTAAATATGTATTTATCTTATGAATATGTATATATATATGTAATGTCGCATAATTGCACCTAGAAACAATTCCGCATTTTTGCACTTTTGCCTAGCATTTGTGACACCTTAAAGCATTAATGACAAAAATCCCATGAGTCAAAATTTCACAATTTTGACTTTGTGTGGACTAGTGGCAGAGCTACATAAGCCTAACAACACATTTCCTGAAAATCTAGGCCTTGGACGCTTGCGCGGTGCGCTAGCGTCCTGGTGGTTTTTCGAGTTTGAAATGGGGAATCTAGAATCTTGAATCTCTCAACACGTGTCCTAGCAGTCAAAATTTGGATGTAACGGATCTTTTCCACCCTTGCATGCATCAAAAATCCCTTTATTGCTCTCATTTGGGGGTTCAAGTCATCTTCAATCAATCTCTCTTCAAGTTCTTCACTCTTGATAGAAGCACTCTCACAAGTGAAGCCATGCTAGACTGAGGTCCTTCCAACAACTAAAACTCCCAAACAAGCACTCAACGATGTGTCTAGCTACTTCAGAGAGGATCTAGGTCTGTGGGTGACACTCTCTCTTCCTTACTCTTTTCAATCTACTTGTTCATTTACTACTTAGTGGTGTGGGTTCTACTCCTGAAGTGGGTTTTTCTTTCACCACATGCTTTGTCTTTTTTGTTTACACTCCTTTCCAACTTGGTTGTTTGTGGAGGTGGGAACACCAAAACGGGGGTTTGACTAAAGCAAACCCCTATACAACCCAAACATTTTCCCCTTGTTCTTTTGTCTGTAGGCTGCAAAGCGGAGCTTGGAGTGAAGACTCGAATGTTCGATTGAAATTAAGTCTTCTCCAAGTCCTCCTTGTGCTTTATTTAAAGTTTTTATTCTTTGTTTGATCATTTTGTCTAGTAGACCTTAGGTCTGAGTTAAGAAGTGAAACCCTGTTCTACTCTCATGAGCTCCTGAGATTTATGTTGCTTGGGACACTAGCACGCCAGTTGGATGACAGTGCGTCGTGCTAGCGTCCTGAATCTGTGTTGTCATCCTTTGGTCAAGAGCTCCTTTGTCTGAGGTAGAAATCTAGAAGTTTCACTCTCTCAAGATCTGAAGTGATCTTCCTTAAAACATAACTTGTCCACATTTCTTTATCATTTCTCTGACTTGCTTATGCTGAGGTGGATAAGGGCAATTCATTCCCTGGTGATCTCTTGAGAATGAAGAGACCTGTGTGCAGCGAATCCCTCTTATCTCACATTTTGGTGAACCCAACGTGAAAATGTTGAATTTATTCTCACAATGTTTTCATGTCTATGATAATGTTTTCTCTAAGGAATATTTCGATATGTTGGATGACGCTCTAGACGACTGCTTAGAAGCACCTTCTACTATCTACAAATTTCCCGAGCAAACTTCCTCTCTGCAAGCTAAAGAGCTAGTAAATGTAGTTGTGGTCTTTGTGGCTCCTCCAAGCCCTAAGAAACCTAACATTTATGTGACTCTGACTAACCCTTCTTCCAGAGAGGGTTGTTATGTTTATGGGATTTCATGTCGTAGTGATTCACCAGACCTATACTCAAGATTCATAAAAGCTACATACTCCACTTCCTATAATGTTGTTGGGCACACATATAATACAAGAAGAAATAAACAAAACTTGGATCAACAACCTTTTATTCCTACATCTCAACCCACTCAACTTCCTACTTCTTTACTGCCTTCTCAACCAAGCCTTCCTTCAGCACCTAAACCTGCGATCAAAGCACCCGATGATTATGATCTTGTCGAGCAACTTCGTATTACTCCGGCTAAGATCTCGCTCTGGGACCTACTTCAAACTGCTCCAGTTTATCAAGAGATGCTTTAAGAAGCCTTGCAGAAGATCCTCTTTCCTTCCTCCACTAGGCCTATGGATGTTAATGCGTTGTTCGCTCATATTTGAGCATATTTGTCGAATATTACGTTCCATCCGCAAGAACTCCCGCCTCTGGATGTGCAGAAACAAGTGGACCCCTTGATAATAATAATTAATGTTATAATATTGGTATTAGGCATACTCTCATTGACATCGGTTCAGATCTCAACATTTGCAGTATCTACCTACTACCTAAGATTAAAATTGATTCATCTTCTCTAGCAACTTCTTCCTTGTACATTCGTGGGTTTGATAACGTTGGCCGTCAAGCTCTAGGCACAATAATACTACCTTTGCAGCTAGGTCTCGTTACCTTACCTACGTTGGTTTATGTGATGCCTAGTCCCTTACCTTAAAATCTCCTTTTGGGGAGACCCTGGATTCATGCTATGGGTGCCATAATCTCTACTTTACACTGTTCCTTAAAGTTCGTTACAAATAACTGGGTGGTCACGGTTAAACTTGATCCAGAAGTTGTTCACCTTTGTGAGCTAGCAGTTGTCGGTCAGACTTCAGTTGTCTCCACTCTTAAGAATTGTATTCCATCCTTAACCGCTAACGCTATGGCGTGTTCCTCGTTGATACCCTCCGTGGAGATTGTCCCCGAAGGGAATGTTGTTAGAGACGAACCACCTAAGGAAAAAAGTCCTAAGTCTCCCCCTTCTTCTCCTTCTTCTCAATCAAATGCTTTCTTTGGTGATGATTGGGGCTCCTTAGAATTCTCTGAATTCTTCATTGCAGAATACAAAGCGATCCCCTCTCATATAGAGTTTTTGAATGCCTCTGATGTAAGGGTGGATAATGTTCTCGTTAAGGAAGAGAAGTGTGATCCTGTCCAAGAGACCAATCCTTCCTCTACTGAGGAGAGTAGTTTCACTATTGCAAAGGAGGTTAATGTTTGCGAACCAAGCAAAGAAGGTGGAAGTGCTCCCGTTGATGTGTTTGATGTTCATTGGTGGAATGAAACCCTCTACGTAGAGTTGCCACCTCTCGAAGTTTTGCAAACTCATTACGATTTTGGATTTAAACTCGCTTCTCAATATGGCTATGGGTAGAAAGGCCTAGGGAATATTGAGCAAGGAATCCAAGTCCCTATCCAGTTTAAGCCACGAAAGCACTATCTGGGTTTGGGATGCTCTATTGAACAGTCTAAACAAAAACCTTGGTGGAGTGTTAACATGATTTCAGTTGAACCACTGAGTTTGGTCCACCCTAAATTGGTAGAGGATAGGGAGTAGGCCGAGAAAATCCCTTTAGATATATTCTCTTTAAATGAAGCACTTGAGGAATTCCTAGGTGCCTACTCCTTGTTGCCTCCCTTCCATCACAAGAGACAGTTCCAATATCACTTACACAAACAAGCATACTTTGGGGAATCTGTCTTGAGTATTGACGAGGACCCTCTATCCAATGTTGGTAATGATGTTCCGATATTGCATCCTGAAGATCGTAGTTCTCTCCTTAAAGGAGATACTACTAAAATCTCTATGGATCCTAAGTCTTCTGAAAAAGTAATTAAGATTGGGAAGTGCCTTTCTTCAAAAGAAGTGGATGAACTTTCCAATATCTTACACTCTCACCCTGATATATTTTCTTGGACGTACGAGGATATGCCCGATATTGATGAGTCTATAGTGGTTCACAATATCATCTTATGTCCTGACGCCAAGCCGATTAAGCATAAAATTCGAAAGATCAATCCTAGGGTGGCATTGATGGTTAAGATTGAGATAGAGAAGCTATTAAAGGCAAGCTTTATCCGTCCAATCGATTACTCCGGTTGGATTTTGAATATTATTGTTGTAAGTAAACCTGATGGTCATATTCACATATTCATTGAACTTTGTGCTCTTAATAATGCTTCTCTTAAGGACAAATTTTTGTTGCCTAATAAAGATATGATTGTGGACTCGATTGCAGGCCATGCACTATTATCTTTTATGGATGGTTTCTCAAGTTACAATCAGATCCGTATTAATCTAGAAGATCAATACAAGACAACCTTCACTACCTCTTGGGGTACCTTCTATTATGTGGGCATGCCCTTTGAGTTAAAGAATGCAGGAGCAACTTACCAACTGGTGATGACCCTAATATTTCATTATTTTATTCATAAGATCTTAGAGGATTATGTTGATGAAATCTTGGAAAAATCTATAACTTTTCAAGACCATGTTAAGAACCTTCATCTTATTTTTTAAAGGCTTCAGCTCTATAAGATGAGACTCAATCCCCTTAAGTGTGTTTTCAGTGTGGATGGCAATAAACTTTTGGGATTCATAGTTTCTCATCGTGGAATTGAAGTTGACACAAATAAGATTGACGTTATTGTTAACATGCCTCCACCTAGGAACATTATTGAGTTGCAAAGTCTACAAGGGAAGGTTCAGGCAATTCAAAGATTCATATCTCAATTAGCTGATTGTACCCTTCCTTTCACTCGCCTGTTAAAGAAGGATGTTTGCTTCATATGGGATAAAGAGTGCCAAAAAGCTTTTGAGTCAATCAAAGCCTATTTGGGAAATCCTCTTGTATTGATGTCGGCTATGTAAGATGGACCCATTTTGCTTTACCTCGCAACATCACCATATGCTTTAGCAGCTTTGCTAGCTCAGTATGATGATGTCAGGAAAGAGAGAGTGGTCTACTACATTAGTCGCGTTCTAGTCAATTACGAAAGTTGTTATTCCTCCATGGAGAAACAATGCCTTGCTCTTGTCTTTGCTACACAAAAGTTAAGACACTATCTTCTCCATGCTAAAACACATGTCATTGTGAAGACTGAACTTTTAAAGAATTTGTTCTCTAGTGCCGACCTTGTTGGGAGGTTACCGAAATGGGCTATGTTGCTTTTTGAGTTTGATATAAAGTTTATTACTCAGAAGTCAATAAAGGGTCAAGTTGTTGCTGATCAATTGGCAAATGCTCCCTCATCTTGCTCCTTCCCAGGTCTAGACTTGTTCCCTGATGAGAACATTTTTGTGATCAATTATGACCTTGAATGGAAGATGTACTTCGATGGGTCAAGGTGTCAGACCTGTTTCAGAGTAGGCATGGTCTTAATATCCCCCAAAGGTAAATAAGTCCCTCTATCCTTTCAATTAGTTTTTCCTTGCACCAATAACATCATTTAGTACGAAGCTCTCATTGCTAGCTTACGTGCCTCGATTGCACTAAGAATCAAACATCTCTGATTACTAGGTGATTCTGAGCTTATTGTGAATCAGATTACAAGAACCTATCAAGCTAAACAAAGTAAGTTATCCCGATATCAAGACCTTTCTTTGTCCTTGCTTAATCAGTTCTCTTCTTTCACAATAGATAGTATCCCTAGGAGGTAAAATAAACATGTTGATGCCATGGCAAGCACTACTTCCTTGGTATTGTCGGAGAAGATACGAAAGAATACCAGTTCGTGGTTCAAGCTCTTCGGTCTTTGGCTATTTCTGATCAACCTGTACCCAATGTCCTTGTGTGTTCTCACATAGACTCAGAAGAATGGTTATCTAATATCTATAACTACCTAAGGACTGGAAACTTTCCCTATGATGCGACAAAGAATGATCACACTCACATACGAAAGCTTTCAACACGTTATATTATTTTGCCTTATGTTCTCTATCAAAAATATCATAACGGTGTGCTTCTTCATTGTCTCACTAAAGTAGAGATACCCCTTGCCCTTAAGGAAGCCTGTTCAGGATCTGGGGATGAAAATTTTGGTGGTAGATCCCTGGTGAGAAAATTGGTACACATGGGTATTTTTGGCAAATGATGGAGCAAGATTCCTTTGATTTTGTTAAGAAATGTCTGCAATGTCAACAACACAGTCGTCTTATTCATGCACCCGCACAAGAGTTACAAAACCAAACCTCTCCTTGGCCATTCACAAAATGGGGGTTGGATATTATTGGAAAAATATCACCTCCTTCTTCTAAAGGACATACCTTTATCATTACTACTACAGATTATTTCACGAAGTGGGTCGAAGCCATTCCACTTCGATCCACGAATGCTGAAGCTATCTGTAGTTTTCTTTTGAACAATATTATTTCTCATTTTGGATTGCCTACTACACTTGTTTCTGACAATAGTATGCCATTCAAGAACAAGTAAAGCAGTTCTTGGAGAAATTCCACATTCAACATAGATTTTCTACACCTTACTATTTGCAATCTAATGGTCAAGTAGAAGCATCTAATAAGACTCTTGAGCTCATTCTCCATAAAACAACTAATAAGCATGGTAAGGATTGGCATATTCAATTAACGTATGCTTTATGAGCTTATCGCATGAGTGTTTGTATGATGACAAGAACAACGCCTTAAACCTCGTATATGGTGTCGAAGCTACCTTGACTTTAAAGTTGGAAATTTTGTCTTTGTAGGTTTCCCTTAAAGGGTTAATTGATGATGAAACTTATCGATCCAATTGTTTGTATCAGCTAGAGATGCTCGATGAGCATCGATTACAGGCCCTCTACCATCTTAAAGCTTATCAATGATCGTTATCAAGATAGTATAATCAAAGCATGCTTCCTAGGACCTTTAATCCAGGAGATCCGATTCTCTATGAGAATCAGAGAAATGTAAATGCACTGCCCAATCAAAAAGGGAAATTTAGTCCTAACTGGTTAGGCCCTTACATTGTCATCTTTGTGTATGGTTTGGGCACCTATGGATTATCGTCTATGGATGGAATGTCTCTAAAAGAGCCTGTTAATGTGATGCATCTCCATTGATACTATGTGTATTGTCCAACGTGTCATGTGTGTGGTGTTATCCCTTTAAGGATAGTAGTGTTGCATATGTTGACATTATTCATTAACATAGTATGAAATTTTTTGTGTTATGATGTGACCATGTGTGTGTGTGTGTAATATACATACATGTGTCTCACTATGCTATGTACCCATGCATCACATTACATCTTTTATGGCAATTAGATCATCATTGAATTTAATTAACATACAACCATGTGTGTTCATTAAATTATATTAGCATCTAATGTAAACATAAATCCATATAAGCATATTGTATCCATAGCATCAACATACATGAAAATAAAGAAGCATACACATCAAAATACACAATGTCATGATATCAAAACCAGTATATGTATTTATGCATCAAATGTCATGTACATGTATTAGGCCACTACTATAAAAAATGAGTGGCTACTTAATATATGTCTATACAAGAGATCTACAAAAATATATATGTATCTCTCGCTACAAAACTGGTGTACAAAATGAGGAGTCCCTAGGGCTACAGCGCGTGGCTCCCAGAGCCCTCTGGCTCTAACTACTGTTGTTGTGGTATGGGGAGAGGCTACACAGTGGTCATAGATCAGGATCAATGTGAGTGTGATGTGGACAGAGCTACCCACATCCCCATGATCTCTCCCTATAGGAAGCATATCATGAATTGTGCCTGTGTCATCTCTTGCTACAGTTGCTGAACATTTGTCGGGATCACAGCTGTTGGCTGTTGTCGAGGTCATCGAGGTAGCTCTGAAGGGCATAACGCACATGCTCAGTGGCATCATCCCACATCACAGTCGTGTCTTGCTCATCGAGCACCATCCACAGCTCCCCCGATAGATGGTTGCACTACCCCCGGATGGTGGTCACCTCTATAGTGAGCTATACAATCTCTGCTCCTTGCTCCTCTTAAGCGGTCCTCAAACGTGCTACCAAATTGAAAATGTGGGTATGTTGCCCCAAAGGCATTGGCTGGTAAGCCTCAAGAATCGTCCCCTGAATAGGCACGTTAGGGGCCACCTCTGATATGCATTGAGCCATCAGCCCAGTCCATCCCTGTGCATCCTTTGCAATCACAAAAGGAAAGAGAGAAATCAGTATCACATGGCATATATACTTGTATAATCATAAGTAGAGAAAATTGAAAGTACTAAAATATAAACAGCATGCTTAGTATACCTAGGTCCCCTGGTTGCCATGTGGGGTCAGGGTGAGGAACAACACTGGAACCTGCGCTGCCAACATCGGTAGCCGCTCCTAGAGCCATCAAGACCACCACCGCTATAACAATAGGTGTTGGTGGCGTCGACAAGATGGGGGTAGTTGGTAAGGGTATGACCTACTCCACCGCCTCGACCTCTGTGACACTATCTCCTCCTCCTGGGGTCTCTCCTCCTCGTCGGCCTGTTACCACCCTCTCTGTTTGTCCTATGGAGGTGGAGGTAGCATGTCCCCCTGTGGGCCAAGGTCCCCTCCAGGGGCATCCTCACCGAACATTGAACGAGGATGGTGCCTATCCCACCACCCTCTAAAATTCATAGCAACCCCGACATTCGCTGTCGATGCCATGGGCGGCAGATCTTGATTGGGTTCGTCATCATCTGAGGGGACAAGATCGGTGATGGTGGGGTGAGGGAAATCCTTGGGTCTAGCTGTGCTCCTGGAGGCCCTACTGTATGTGGGCACATATGAGGGAATCGACTATACACAGCCATGCTATCACATGAATTGACTCTAGTAATATGGTACAACAATATGATTATAGTGACCTACGAGAAAAAAGGTCCCACTATAGGTTCCTGAGATACCTGCCATCACCTACCCACCTGAAGTAGCGGTTGGGTAACCATCTCACTCGCTCAGGTGTAAGAGTATCAAATTGTAACTGCTAAAACTATAAATCTCCATGCCGCCACTGCCCTGTAATATCATACCAATGGGCCATGGGGATGTGATATGGCCGTCACTAGGGAAAATTGGCTAGCCTTGTGCACATGATGTGGGAAAAATCCCACACCTACAAAAGTGTGCACATTGTAAGGCTATGGTACTCATAATGGACGTATTGGCCCAGCTCCTAGTATTGGTGCACTAACATACTACGCCCCCAAGCCAAAGTTGTCTTATGCTCTACCATCTCCCTAATGGTGTGGATGAGGCCCCTGTGAAGGTGAGAGCCTCGCCCATCTATCGTGATCTGAAATGTAACGGTACCGACCATGACCTGACGCAACAGGGGTGTAATGGTTTGTGCTTGGTCATACTAGTGCATATTTGGCATGTGTTGTCGCCTCTGTCTGTCCTTCCTGAGCAATAAAGGACTCCCTCCATCCACTCTTGTGTCAATTGGGTGTCGTTAATGGACACTCATCGTCCGCGGATGGGTAGTCTGAGGATTTGATATACGTCCTCCAATGTAATCGTCATCTCCCTAGTAGGTAACTGAAAAGACAACATGGTGGTATCCCACCACTTCATCAACATTGTAAGCATCCTCTCATGATAACACATCTCTAGCATAATGAATACATGCCAGAGACTGGCCTACTCTAAGTGTGTGATCTCATCATCAGTGAGGTGGTCTCTTTACTCACGAACTAGTCGGTAAGCCCACTCATCGGGATGCTTGTGAATCTCAGGATAGTCCTGCAAAAGTGGAAAAAATTCTAAGTCAGAACATAGAGTTTCAATCTAGAAATAACAAAAAAAATCCTAAGACTTGTGCGCGTTGTGTAGATGTTTGTGTGTCGCACATATGTCCTAGTCTGCCATTGATGCCTCGAGGATGCTAGCGCAAAGATGGGACTCTAGTGAAAATCATAGATGATAGCGCAGATTCTGGACGAAAGCATCAAAATAAGATGTATGTGCAACTTAATGAGGACAAAATTGCTAAAAAAATACTTAAATTTATAAAAAATGAGGTTTCGAGACCTACCTGTTCCACCTCGCACCCCTCGGCAATATCGTCCCTTAGCTGCTCTAATCTAGGCACCTCATACTCCCTCCTGCTTGGCATTTTGTTGACTTTTCTCTCACAAAAGTCAATAATTTGCTTGTAGTGAATAGTGAAAATGACCCTTCTAGGGGCCCACCTAGGTATATATAGGCCCCCCAAGACCCATTTTTCTGAGAGTTTGTGGGTCCCCAGTTTCTCTTGAATTTACCCCACCTAGCTAGGGGAAAACTCAGGAGGGGGAATATAGTCACCTCTTGATCATATTTTTCTTTCGAATCAACGAATTTGTCTTGATCATTCTTGTTGTCATGGTAGCTTCTTCTGATTTTCAAAATTGACCTAAAATTTGAGTTTTGCAGGTTAAAGTTTTGTGCAATTTTTCACAACCACTTTGTCGTTGTTTGTTGAGCTCGGTTGTTGGGGGCACATTCGGTACCGATTAGCTCAACTTCGGTGGCCTCTAAGGTCCCTTTTTTCTTGGCATGCAAATCTGTAAAATTCAAATTTGGGTGAAATTTTTCTTCTCTATTTTAGTGTGGCTGATTTTTTCCAAAATCGAGCCCACTAAAGTGGGGGCTAAATGTAATGTCACAAAATTGCACCTAGAAGCAATTCCACATTTTTGCACTTTGGCCTAGCATTTATGACACCTTAGAGCATTAATGACAAAAATCCCATGAGTCAAAATTTTGCAATTTTGACTCCATGTGGACTAGTGATAGAGCAACAAAAGCCTAACAACACGTTTCTCGAAAGTCTAGGCCTTGGATGCCTACACGACGCGTTGACGTCTATGCAGTGTGCTAGTGTCCTGGCAGTTTTTTGAGTTTGAAATGGGGAATCTGGGATCTTGACTCTCTCAACACGTGTCCTAGCAGTCAAAATTCAGATGTAACAACTCTTTGTCGCCCTTGCATGCATCAAAAAGCCCTCTTTTTCTCTCATTTGGGGGTTCAAGTCATCTTCAATCAAGCTCTCTTTAGGTTCTTCACGCTTGAGTTCTCTTCACTCTTTATAGCAACACTCTCACAAGTAAAGCCATGTTGGATTGAGGTCCTTCCAACAGCTACAACTCCCAAGCAAACACTCAACAGTGCATCTATATGCTCTGGAGAGGGTCTAGGCCTGTGGGTAACGCTCTCTCTTCCTTACTCTTTCTAATCTACTTGTTCATTTACTACTTAGTGGTGTGGGTTTTATTCCTGAAGAGGGTTTTGCTTTCACCACATGCTTTGTCCTTTTCATTTACACTCCTTTCCAACTTGGCTATCTATGGAGGTGGGAACACCAAAATGGGGGTCTAACTGAGGTAGATCCCTATATAACCCCAACCTTTTCCCCTTGTTCTTCTATGTGTAGGTTGCAAAGTGGAGCTTAGAGTGAAGACTCGAATGTTTAGTTGAAAGTAAGTCTTCTCCAAGTACTCCTTGTGCTTTCTTTAAAGTTTATGTTCTTTGTTCCATCATTTTGTCCAGTAGACCTTAGGTTTGAGTTAAGATTCTACCCACATGAACCCCTGAGCTTTTTGTTGCTTGGGACTCTAGTGCGCCAGTTGGACAACAGTGCATCGTGCTGGCATCCTGAATCTGCATTGTCATCCTTTGGCCGAGAGCTCCTCTGCCTAAGGCAAAAATCTAGAAGTTTCACTCTCTTAGGATTTGAAGTGATCTTCCTTGAAACATAACTTGTGCACATTTCTTTATCATTTCTCCAACCTGCTTATGCTAAGGTGGATAAGGGTAGTTCATTCCCTAGTGATCTCTTGAGAATGAAGAGACCCGTGCAGCGAATCCCTCTTATCTCACAATATTATATAGAAGTCAGCTTATATATATTGAGGACCGATTGAAAGGAATCGATTAATATATAAAATAATGGTTATATTAGTTTCCAATTAAACTAGGTTGTGAATGCTTTGCATTAGCTATGTCTATTGTAGATATACTTGTTTGAAAAGTATGCACAACATTAGCAATAAGTGTGAACAAAACGTGTAAGCATTGCCAAGGAATGAGGATGGCATTTAAAGGCTAGGCACATAGGTGATACATAGTGCAACAAATAGAATGTTATAGTACAGGTCGATCTATATGCAAGTAATGTACAATAATCAAGGCTGATCTGGGAAGCAAACTATAGTCGATACTATTGAAATGCATCACTATTTATATAGCATCAAATTACTCCCAACTTAGAACACTAATATCCAAGATGTTAAGCAATGAAATATTAGAGTCTACTTCATTAAGTATTTTGAATGCATGATAATAGGAAAGGAAAACAACATGAAACATGCTAAGTCAAAGCAAGATTAGAACACTATAAAAGGGGAGTTGATTCATCTTTCCCTAGCAATGAAATAAGCTATGACCAAGTCGACCTTGCTTGTGTGTAGTCTGTGAATAGAAGACTATTTCAATGAGTTAAACCATGCCAAAGAGATAGGGAAGTTGGCTGCAACATGGAACCAAAATATGAAAGCTCTATTGTTGTAGAAGTCCATTTTAGATGCAAGTCGATTTTCATCATTTGGGCATGTGCACATTTGAATTTGTCTTTAGCTGTTGTCAATTAAAAGGGTCAATCTGTAGGATAATATGTTGAGTTTACACTTAGATTTCTACCACCTTTTAGCTATATGAAGTGACTCGACTTGCATGAAGAAAGGTGTCGAATGGCATACCTTTTCTGTAGGCTGCAATGTCTCAATTTTTTATATAAATAGAGAGGCTAGTTCTCTCATTTAAAAAGGCACATTTCTGCAAATATATTCTGCTGCAAATATTCTAAGAACTGCATTTTGTGAGAGCTAGAGTTATTTTGAGAGAGTATAGTGTTACTTTGTTAGAGTATAGTATTACCTTGTGTAAGAGGCTTGGTGAAGAATTGCTTTGGGAGGATAAAGTAAAGCTAGAAAGTTGTTGTTGGAGGGTTGTGCATCAAGTCAGTCAATTGGATCAAGCGTATTATAGGCATGAGGATCTAGTCTTGTCTTATTTGTCTATTTATGAAAGAATGCTATTTTAATGCTTTGTTTGGTATTGCTTGAGAATACTTGCATTAGGAAGTCATAAAATTTGCTTTGGAAAGGAAAAAATAAGTTGTTTTATGCTTTTCTATGAAAGTGCTTGTATTTACTCTATAATAGATGTGTTTGTTTATTAGTGGTATTATATACCAGGAATGATGAAATATGATTCAAGGAAGTATCTTAATACTCCTATACATCCTTTACAGGGATTAGATATTGATGTTCTAAACATAGATAGTTTAGACCATGGATAATGAGAATTGTATAAACGTCATGTTCAGTGACTTGACACTGTAGCTTATTATGCTAGGAAACCTGGGGAATGATAGGGTTAGCATAGCAACAAAGGTAAAGGTATGAAAAGTATGATGTGACGTTATGTAAACCACATCAATTATCTTTACTGAAATAATCACTTGGTCATACGTCACTCTCGAATGAAATACTGGGTTTGGAATAACCTAATGAGTCAAGAAGTCTATTTGAGGAAACCCTAGGTTAAGAGTTACCTACTGGATTGAGAAAAGTACTTGACTACCATTGAAACCTATAGGTTGGGATTACTCTACATGGTTAGGTAGATTAATTGGTCTTGTTTGGATCATATAGGTTTAGATTAACCAATATGAACAGACTGGTCATTAGATGATGTTTTATCCTAGGATTAGGATATATCATGGTCAAAACTCACCTATGTGATTAAGTAGATCACTTGAGTTTATGGAATACTATATGCTTAGAACTATAGGTGGGATTACCTATTGAGTTAAAATGGCTACTTGGTTAGCTGATTTACCCTCTTGGAATGAAGTCGCATTGTTGGCAAGATTCTACTTTGAATAACTCTTTTATTAAGGAGTTGCACTCACGAATGGAATCGTCTATTGATGTGATTGTTCTTTGATTGAGGTCATTCATTGATGTGGCTATACTCTTGATGAGAACCACTTATTTATGTGATATATTACTGAATGGAGTTAGTTATTTATGAACCTTTAATCTATGATTAGATGAAGCTTATGTAGCTATACTCTAGATTATAAAGTTATACTTGGGACTAGATTGTCTTTTGAAGTGAATAGCTTGTCTATGCAAAGTTAATTTGTAGACTAGGAAAGCTCATACGTTATACCTGGGATGGGAATATCCATTGAAGGGAAAGGTAACTTATGCTTAGGCTTTATTGGTAAAGATACCATTGTAATTTGCAAAAAGGGATTAAGTTATTTCTAAGGTTAGGGACTACCTATGGAAGGAAATTACCTAAGCATAGTATATGAACGATCATAATCCAAATTGAGCTATAAAAGTGTATGTGAATAGGAAGATTGTCACTCAAAGTACTTGTGAGAATACTTTGGCCAAAGTAGTGTAAGTAGCCTTTGTTTACACTGTCAGCTCACTGTGTTCCTTTTATGCATTCTAGTTCAGGATTTTCATACTTGTAGGGGAAACAACCGTATGATTAGGTTCTGGTTTGTAGAAAACAACACTAAGCTCAGATAGGCTATTGTTATGGGGTTTACCAACCAATCTCTTTGTCGCAGGGTAGGGCTATCTTGTCATATGTGACAGATGTGCAGGGGATTGCATTTGAGTCCGTGGTTGGCGAAAAAGCTTGAGTGATGCTTCTCCTCATCATATGGCAGCCAAGGTTTGCGGATTTTTGTGCCAGCATTGGGGACAGTTGGAGTGTATGCACCAACGAGTGAGGACATACAAAAGGTATGCACCATTATGGCGACATCGAGATCAATTTGTATATCTATTGCCAAATGAAGCTCAGAAGAGCTATGTATGTATCATGTACCCATTTATATGGAAGGATGTAATCATGAATAATATACTTGAGTTCATTCAATATGACATCTATGTTATGGGAAGATTTGTGAAATTACAATAGAATGCAATGTAAGTTTGGAAATAGTGTTATTTCAAATGTGCATGTAATTTACATTATGGAAAGAAAATATTTTATTGCTATGTCATGGCATCATAGAATATTCAATTAATGTGAAATCTTTGGAATTTTACTGAGTAAAACACTAAGGTTGTTGCATGACAAAGTTGAGATGGTGTTGATGTGTTTTTTATGCACTTCTCAACATAGGTAATGCATATGTGCATCACGTCTTTTGAAAGACAATCTTCCACAATCTAATTGCAGAACACTATCCCAAGGTCTCTAATGTCAAGTCTTGACAGTGGTTGAAATATCTCAGTTGTTTCATGTGATTTGCTAGAATCACAAGGAAGACTTACAAATGAGTTACAAAGTGTGGAAAGTTAGGTTTGCAAATGGAGTTCTTAGGATGTAGAAATTGTTGTTCAGTTGTTGCAAGTTCAAACAATGGTCTAGAACTCCTATTTCAACTTTAGATTTGGATTTACAATGTGCAATGAACCTTATTCAAAGCACCTATTTAAAAGAAAAGTCAAAATGGGCAGGGAAGAGAGAAAGTTCCTAGACCTGAAACTATGAATGAATAGCAATCATGGAGGCTGCTACAGTAGACAACTTCCTAAATTAGGTTTTTCTTGGCCAAGAGGAACCTACAGTTACAAAAAACTAGTGCAATCTTCTAAGGACTGTAGATTTTCAAATTGCACACACACATCATGAACATGCAATTGAACTAAGTTGCAACAATGAAGTAAGGAAGCTTAGACTAGCTTTACAAAGTGATTCATCATCAACAAACCACAAAAAGCATGAGCTAGAAATTCATCAAATACTGTAACAACAAACACCATTATGACTCCCACTCAAGAAACTGTTAGAAACCCATGATCAGATTTGCAAACCAGAAAAGCCTTCCATAGAAGAGAAAAACAAAAAAGCAAGAGATTTGCAAGAAGATGTGCAAATATTATTATTCGAGAATTCAATAAATTACAAGATATGATTTGCTTTATAAAAGCAAAGACGCATAAACCTAATCTTATCTTGAGCAACAAGATAGCTCAAAAGATAAGGATAAGAACCTAAAACTTAGGAATTAAATATGCCTAAGTAAACTTATGCTAAATGTGTAATTAAATATTAATTACACCAACACCCCCCCATAAGTGCAACTTAGGGAGAAGCAAAATTATTATGCAAAGATGAGTCCCAACAACAAGGCCTGATCAGGTACTCATGTACAAATGCAAGATGAGGTAGAGAAGGAAAACCTAGTGGGACAAAACCCCCCTACAATGAGATGACTGTTGTAGAGAAGCACTAGAAGAACACTGTGGAGTAACACTAGAACCTGATTCTGACAAGCAAGGAAAGATATTTCTGTTTACTACTGAAACCAGATGAGAGTCACTGATTGACTCAAGGAATCGTGATAAAGAAACAACAGACCTGATGCCACAGAACACTGGAAAACTCACAAACTGGAACAACTCTGGAATCTGTGAAGCAACAGTAGATGAGATGATGACAGAATCTGGAAGCCATGTATCTCGATGTCGATGCCAAAACTATGACTAAAACTCTTCCATGGGAAGGAGTACCATGAAGACTCTGGAACATTAACCATAAAAAGATGGCCCTCATATTGAGATGGATCCAATGTGGATCATTAACCATAGGCTCTCAATCTAAAGTGTGAAACGGATGTGAATCAACAATGTGTCTAGCTAAGCAAAGATATGGCCAAAAGAAACTAAGAAACCAGATAAAGTCATGCGAGTTGCTATCAAAACAAGATGGAGATACAGATCAAAGTGAAAACTACACTCTAATCAGATTATTATTCAAGAAACCCCCTGAATGGAACTTAATCATAGTTCATTTATTACAATAACCCAACGATTGTAAAAGGAGAGCATACTAAAAATGCATAAACAAAAAAATAACATAGACCTCAAATCTGTGTAGAGAACTGAATCAGCTTTCCAACACTGCAAGAATGATGAAAATGGAGCACTAAGTCAAAAGATATGCCCTTCGGAGTGAAAACAACAACATCTGAGTTCAAAGGCTTGATAAATGAATCTAAAGCAAGATCTGGTGAAAACACCAGCACCAGTGGATCGGCGTCGGAATCAGCTTTCCAATGGTATCTTGTTTGTGAAAAACGGACATCGTACGCAAAAATTACACCCGATTTAGTGAAAATTGCTCCATAAGGGAAAAAAACCAGTGCACCATTAAATTTGACAGTCATACGACTGTTGCAGCAAAATATTGGCCTAAATTTGATAGCCAAATGGCCGTCGACGGATTTCTTCAATTGGGCTTATTTTACAGAAAATTGTTTTTTATATAAAAAAACAATAAAAAAAATTACAAATATATATATATATATATTAAAATATATATCAAAAAAAATGGGTGAGGGGGGCACGTGGGCCCTCCCCCACCGCTCCCCAAGGAGCAAGGGCCCCTACGTAGGTCTGCGCAGGTACGTACCTGCGTACAGGCCTGCACAAGGGTTACTTCACCCCACAAAAAATTTAAATTTTTTTTCCTCCTAACCTTTTAAAAAAAAGGTTTTTAATTTATTTTTTTTAATGAATTTTGTTTTAAAAATTCACGAGAAAAAATGAATTTTTTTTACAACAATTTTTTTAATACCTCGAAATTCGTGCAGATGGCGAACAAGGCTGTACGGGCAAAAAAAATTTGTCTCAAAAATCGACGAAACGAAGGGCGTTCTTAGGGTTTTTGGCCACTACGAATGTAATGGTGACCTCCTCTTGTGCTCAAACTGCTCTGAAAAATTGGCTACCTCTAGAGCTTGCAAAAAATCTCTGAACTTCAAACCCTCATAGATCTGGCAAATGATGGCCAAAATCTGCAAAATAAAAGTCAATCCTAACTTTTTCCAGCGCTTTGAATCCAATGGTCAGGCCCGATCTGATCCAAAACGCCACATAGATGAACTCAAGGAATGATACCCTTTAGGAATCCCGAACGAACCCTGCAATGATTTTCTCAAAAATCTGAGAAGGGGCTACAAATCAAGGCTCTGATACCATGTTAGAAACCCATGATCAGATTTGCAAACCAGAAAAGCCTTCCACATAAGAGAAAAACAAAAAAGCAAGAGATTTGCAAGATGTGCAAATATTATTATTTGAGAATTCTATAAATTACAAGATATGATTTGCTTTATAAAAGCAAAGACGCATAAACCTAATCTTATCTTGAGCAACAAGATAGCTCAAAAGATAAAGATAAGAACCTAAAATTTAGGAATTAAATATGCCTGAGTAAACTTATGCTAAATGTGTAATTAAATATTAATTACACCAACAGAAACTACATACTAAAACTAACTTGGAAATAAAACCATGCATGCATAATGAACAAACTCAAAAAAAACACCCATAAATCATGCAATGTTGCTCTCTATTGTTGCAGAATGCCTTTACACCAGTTCTCCAACCATTTACAAATGAAGGGGAGACCCCTATTTATAATTTTCCAAAGCCCAAATGAATGGCTAGGATTGAATTACATTGTGTGGCTCAGATTCACTACAAATTAGGGTTTCACCTACCCCCAAATATTAAAATTACATTATTTGTCTTTTCCCTATTTTGTCTTGTAGTGCCCAGGTGCTGTAGCATTTTTGTCATTTAGTTGATTGCTCTTTTACGGTAGTTAGGACTGTTTGAAGGGTACCTTCTGCTTGATGGATTTGCAACATCCTCAGTCGGTCAAATGTGCCCCGCTTGCAGATTTGCATCATCATGGGATAGATTAGCTGCCTCCCGATCTTGTAGGACAACCCCTGATGAATCGTGATCATTTTAACAAGTAGAGAAATCTCTGGTCACCTCTGACTTTGGTGAACAGTCCCTTGTTTCCTAGCATAGACCTTTAGCGCATGCTCGGGAACCCACAGATTCTATGCTTTAGTATCTTCAGACCTTCATTAGCATCCTTTGCATGCGAACTCTTTGTGTCATAGCATCCTTCAAATTTTTCCTATTGGATAGATCCTCCACGATAAATGCATGTGTTAGCCATCTTGATAACCCTTAACCAACTGCCTTGCATAGAAAATAGAATTAGTTAGACCCTACATAAATCTATGCAATCATTAATAACAAAATCTTTGGATCTTCTCCCTTTAAATGCAATTTAGAATAATACCCCTGCTTGAACCATTCCTCGAACGCCTTAACCAATTTCAATGTGGTGCCCGTCAATATGCCCATGGCCCTACGTTGGTACACGTTTGACAATTATCCCTTCTGCTCATACTCATAAGACTTCAAATTTGTATGAACAACACAAACATGGGCGTGACATGCTTAAATTGTTGTGCTTTGATAACCTTGTAGCCTTCATTACTCACTTGATGTGATTAGCACTTCATTATTTACTTGTTTTTATTATCCTTACGTGGAGGTTTACATTTCTCCAGCTCTTAGCACCATTGTGTCATCATATACCGCCTGCATACCACTGGTGAAATTGAATACAACATCACTCCTTATTGTCGATATCAAGATTCACGGCCTTCCATTACTACACTGCCAACCCAATCAAGTAGAGGAATACAAGGAGATGCAGGAGAGATGTCATCAAAGAAGTGAGAGTCTCGAACGGAGCCCACCCTTTTAGTGATTTGATTGCTTCTTTCATTAAATGGGAGGCCCGCTCAGAGATAACTCATTCATTCTTGATGCCCACAGCTAGGGGACAAGTCCGTGGGTGGCGGCTCGGGGAAGGCCATCCAAACGACACTAAAGGCAATGGACTCTGCATGGTGGAAGACCACTTTGAGGAAGCCATCCCGAGCCAACCCAAAACAACGGTTGAAAGAGCTACGGAGCCCGCATTGTTGTTCATCATGGGGAAAAACGTTTAAGAATAAGTCCCCATACTCCCATCTTGAATCCCTCGTTGTTTCATCAACATCCACAATTTAGTGGTTGAGATTCAATAACTATGCCAATCCCATCGATGACCTTCGGAGATGAATGAGAACGCTCTGATAGAAAAACAACCATGAGGACTATGGGCTCCGCAAGAGAGGAAGGCATTAGTGCGGGTGGCTATGTTGATGATGTCGTTTAAAACATTGAAACACAAACAACATTTTGCATGAGTTTTTCCACAAAACTAAGACCTTTCTACCTTTGTCGACCAAATTAGCTCTAATCTCTCATAGCGTTTATCCATTCAACTTCTTTGCTTGTGGTAACTCCCATGCCCTTTGAGGTATAAATAGATCTCGTGATGTCGTCTTGAAAGCATCATCCAATTATATTTGTAAGATTTATCCTCCTAAGCCGTCTCCATCGATGGTGGTTTCATGAAAAGAAGAGGTGGTCGGCCTATTCCAATGATCCTATATTGCTCGGTCGTGTTGCTTCCTGAGCTGTCGTTACATACTCGTTGAATAAGTGTATTGATACGATGGCTTAACCTGCGCTCATTGATGAGCATCTTGCGTTGATGGCATCACCTCTCCCTTTAATGCTCTTTATACTTCCTATCCTGACGTTATTAATTTAACGATGACACCTCTGCAACTTGCTAGAGGATGACCCCTTCTCTCCTTCTGATTATCATCTTCAACTGCGGCGTGAGGATGGGGTCGATTCTCATTTATAATGATGTTTATTTTTCCCAAAGGACTTCATTTTCAACTTGGAGTCACACTAAAGATACAAGGCTCCCTTCACGAGCATGGGAGGTAGTGTGTGGAGACAAAGTGTGAATGCCACGTAAAGCAGAGAAGGCAACGCAGACCAAGCAGTTGCCCACATAGCGGGACCCGCAGCCGAGGATTCCATCGAAGGTGAAGTGCGGGGAAGTCAGATGGGGACGACGAGACTCTTACTCCCACTTCCCACGATTCTCAAATGAAACACACACATGAGCTTCATTATTTTCCTTTTGACACTCTTTACTAAGGGTTCAATACATGAAAGGAGCAATGCCATATAATCTTGGTCTACTTATTAGATTCATGTTGGTGTCGTCGTGATGATTCAAATCAGTCCCTTACATCATATCTTCGAAGCAATAATGATGGAGCAACTCCTTAAAAGAATGAGAATGATGCGTTAATAGTAGCAAGTGGCTAACAAAATGACTAGGATGAACTCACACATCCTTCCCTTCATAATCTCATTTGCATGCAAATCTCAGGCCCGATTTTGTTTGAATACAATGGTACTACTACGTTATCGTACCTCCTTCTTAGCTGGGGATTAATCATCATACTCACATTAGATGGAGGGTTGCTTGCATGGGTTTTACCCACAAACGACCTACTGGTTACTTGGACCCGCAAAGCCATCTTGATGTGATTGAGTTTTCCCTTTATCTTTTGGTAGACCGTCTGGCTATAAAAAGAATGGGACCTTTATTGCTAGGATGCTCGGATCAATCACGAACATATATTATGAATCAATACTACAAGCTATGCCTCCTTGCCATCAATCCTCCTCCTGCATAAGTAACCAGATTCGATCAGCTTGCAAATTACTCGTCATCCTATTATTGCGCATTACTAGTCTTCAATCCCTTGGGACCAACTTCCCATAGTCAAACCAGTTTATCAGAGACCCGAGTTTCTCCCTTTTGATCAGTCATCACGTGACATATTGGCATGCAAGAGAAGGTACAAGCATAGGCATCAATTGGAGCTATTTTGATTACCATAATGGGAATGGGATTCCCAGTCGAGTTATCATTGAATGTCCTCAGCTGCAATCTTCGCCTCCAATCTTAATGATCCACCACTTAAACCGTACGTAATATGAAAGTTTGTGAAGTGCAGCCTGGATGATAGCATGGGGGTGTAGATTCTGCACTTAGAATCTTCGCCAAAGGAAAGTGGAAGTGACAGGGCAGGAGGCAGCATGTAGCCATCCGTTTAAGAAAACGACGAATGACCACGGGAAATTCGCATAGCGGGTTTCACAATTGTGATCGCCACTTAGGAATCTGTGGGCGAGGAAGCATAAGGAGTCATGATGGAAGAGCCGTTAGAGAGACTATGAGGAACGAACGAAGACTTAAAATGTGGGTTTCGCCCGAACGATAGCCTCCAATGCCAACTTTAAATGTTACCACCAACACTACACAAAGCTCTGTCATGCAGAGTTGAGATGATCACCTAGGATTTCAACATCTTTATCCATAAAATGATTGTGAAATTTAGGACAGCACGAGTGAACGATGTGAGAAGGCGGCACAAGAGCTTAACCGTTTAGGAAGTGGCGATAGAACAAAGACCATCCATGCAGAATAATCCGCGATCGCTTTGGACTTAAGTAATTTTGAAGCACGCTGGGTAGTGCTTACTTTAACAACGACAATGATGAGGACAACAAGGCCAAATGCGGGGCCCACCAAGCGGGTGGGGTGGCGATCAAGAGTTGACTGCCGTCAAAGCGGCGAAATGGGGGCAAAAACCCACAACTACGAGTCTGCAAAGCATGGAGGACGTAGTAATGGACATGGGTGTGGGGTTCGCATGTCAGGTGGATGTCGGGACTTGGCCATCAGTGAACGATGGAACACAACGACAAATGACAAAAGGTAACTTGTGAATGCGGGTTTGCCAAGGGTAACGGATGCCGAGCGAAAAGCAAACAGAAGCCCGCAAGACTGAGCCCATAGGGGCAAATCACTTAGTGAAACCTAGTTGGGTGATTTTGGCCAATATGAAATTGATCGTTTTAGGACTCATGACCAATTTGGGCTTGGAAACTAGGGTACAAAAAATGGGAAGAGGGAAAAACAACCCATCAGGGTGAAAAAGAGGGGGTCCTTGCCTTAGGTGGGGTGTGTGCGCAAAACATGCACAACAAATGGCAACTCGCTGGGGAAATGCTCCACAACATTTCAATGACAAATTGGAAACACAAACCTAGAATCTTTGGTTATGATCCTTACGTTAGAGCAAACAAATCGAACATTCAACCAAAGGATAAAAACCACTAGTTAACCCAACCCTTAGTATGCTAAAAATCCAAGTGTGTGCAAGTGCATTAATTCACATCCTTTAGTTACTACAAGAACCCAAGCTCTGTCAAGTTAAGCTACATAGTTTATTCTAACCCCAAAAGCATCTGAGACATTGCCTCATTTCCAGTCAAGCGTCCATAGCCCCGACGAGGTTGTCGTTGTGATTCTCCCGAACATTGCTCTACTCTCGGTCGGGCGTCCATAGCCCCATAGAGTTGTTCGGATCCCCTTGAAAAGTTGAATTTTCTTTCTTTTAATTTTGAATGTCTCCCTTTTCTTTAGATTTTCTCTTTTCAATTCTTTTCTTTTCAACCCATGAGCAATGAAGCTCGCACTCAGGGCTGAGAATCACAGTGGCAATGAAGTAGAATTTTAGATTTTTCACTCAACTAGACTTCGCAAAAGGACCCACAATGATCGTCAGATTCTTAAGATGTGTAAAAGATGTAAGATTTCATAATACATCAGAATCAGACCAACCAATGACTTATCCTCTTTGGACCAAACACCCATATCACTTGGCACTAACAAAAGATCCTCACCATCCACTTTGAAAACTTGATTAGAGTTTAATGAAGAAATACATAGAACAACCCTAGGCAATAAGTATGGTTGTTGTGCACACAGATGTGCCCAGCTAAAAGAAAAGGGACCTCGAGCAAAGCAACAACAAAGCGGCAACAAAACGGAAAGCAAACACCTACACTCACCAAAGCGAGAAAGCGAAAGCAAACAACAAAGAAACTACCCTAAAGCAAACTAACCTACAACAAACCAACCAACCTAATGAAGGAAAGAAAGCGAGATATATACATGAACCCAAGGTATGTACATGAAACATACACTACTCAAAATAGACTATGTACAAAGATATTTACAAAGCACTATGTTTAGGCAAGGAAAACTGACATTAACACTCATCGGATTTCACATGACATGCACAAGTAGATGGGAAATAGTTACAGTTCTAAGCCATGCAGATTTATTCTTATATTCAGAAAAATAAAGCTTATCGTAGCAGCATTCAAATTCAACAATAGGCTCATAAAGAATTAGCAATTGAGGTGGTTCATTAAACCCATGGTTAATCCATAAACATGTCTATCTCCCCTCATTCCCATAATCAAAATGATAAACACAGATATAAGGATTCATAGGAGTAAGGAAAGATAGAACCTGGATGTCGTCATGCAGATGTGGTAGTGTTTGACAGTCGAGAGCAAGCACTATATTGACGATTGTTGCATTAGCAACCTCGGGCGGGCGCGGTGGAGGGTACAACATTTCTGATCTTGGGCATGGATAGGACTGGGAGGACAAGGCAACAAGCACTTCTTTCGAGCCACATGTGGGGCCCACAACCTCTGTTGGTTGTTCCTCAAGGAGAAACACTTCATCCCATTTATTTTCCATAGTGCATAACTCCACTTGATTGTTGTCTTTAGAAGGAAGTGTGTTGTCCCATCTCCTATCCCAGGTGTTGATCTTATTTTTATGATGTTCAATATCATAGGATGATGACATGCATGAATATGTCCTATTACAACCATATGAATGTGAAAGAGAATCAACAATGGTCAAGGCGGTAGGACTCCTCGTTGCCCCTTGTAGTTGGTCAGGTTTATCATACTTGTTGGCAGCCATCAGAACACCCCTGCCTTTGTCTTCTTCTTTTTGCATTTCATGTGTCTCATCATGGTGTTCACTCATATCTTCTCGTTCACTGTCGCTGTAGATGGAGGAGTTCCTCTCCCATTCTGGAAACTCCAACACTTCGTTGTCCAAAGGTTTAGGTAGTGGGTCTTCATCACTCCCATCTTTTGAAATGTACTCGTTCTCAACATCGGTATACTATTGAAGTGTACCTCCAAATGGAATGAAGACATCCATTGAATGCATCTCATCAAGGGGACCAAAATCCCATGTGTTGTCTCTCTCCAAGGATTCCCCATAGATCCTGTCATGCGTGGTGTATGAATGCTCTTCAAGAGGGAAAAATTCTTGGAGGCCGATGGACAACGTTCCTAGGTGTTCTTCTCCATCGTTGGGAGGTTCAAGAATGTGTTTTCCTTCTACTATTGTTGTCCCAACATCTTCTTGACGGTTGTCCCCAATAGAGTGGTTACTGGGTTCTGATTCTAGGTCCTCTAATTCAATTCTTGCAGTAGCTGTAGGAGGCAGTGTACTAGGCTGTCCCATTTGTTCTTTAACTTGTTCGACTGCCTCTTGACATAGTTGACACATGAATTCTGCATGTGGCAAGTCATGGAGCCTACACCATCTTGATAACATCAACACTTTCAAATCCACTTGATGTCCTAGCTCAGACCAATCCCTTGCTAGTCCTGACATAAGCTCTTTATACCTTTCTGATATCAGGTCCTCATCATCACTTGAGAAATAAGTTGGATAGTAAGTAGCAGAGGCCTGTGGTTGCTCTCACTCCTCAAAATCTTCATTTTCAGATGCTTGATCGCTGTCCTTTATGAAGGAAAGGTTTTCTAATATGATTTCGTTTAGGCCCTCGTCACAATTTGTTATTTCTCCAAGGGTGTCGCCTTCTTCTTCCTTCCACTCTTCGATAGTCTTGTCAAGTGTCCCGATACATGTTGCTACAAACTTTTCTAATTCATCTTCAATCGCCAATGGTTCCCCTTCTGAAGTGGAGGACTGTTCTTTATTAATGGAGGAAATTTTTTTTGATTCCTTTCTAGCTGGGTTTTCATCAAGACTATTTGCTGCCTCAAGGAACTCAACTCCTTCCTCTTTCTGACTTTCAACATCCTCATTGGTTGCCCTAGCACGTACTGATGCAGACTTTGCTGATCCATCCTCAGCTGCCAACATTTCTTCCTCCCGAGTGGAGGGTTGCCTTTTTTCAATGGAGGAAGGGCTTATGCTTCCTCCTTAGTTGAAATTTTGTCAAGTCCTCTTGCTGCCCAAAGGACATCAACCTCTTCTACTTGATTTTCAACTTCAGTGTTTGTTGTCCCAACATATTCTTATGCGAAGCTTCTTGGTTCAACTTCATCGTGTTGTCCTCTAGATGTTGGCAGCTCTCCTGCCTCATGGGATGACTCCCCTTTATTAAGAGTTAGCTGCTTTGACTTGTTCAAATTTCCCTTGACTTGGGTGATGATGTTTGCACATGATGGACAAGTGAGTTTTGAGTGGGGTGCATTGTGAAATCTACACCAACTTGACATCAGTACCTCCTCCAATCTTAATCTATCCTTGCTGCTCAAGTGTTCTTGGATCAACTCCTTGAATGCCTTGGCTGCCATGTTAGCGAGCTCCTCTTTTGGATCTAATGGAGCCAAGGGTTGGTATATTTCCCAAAAGGGAATTTCTCCTTGCAAGACTCTTTCAACTCTACCCAAGAATGTTGAACATCCCAACTCGTTGTGTCTACGAGTGCCATGGATCGTACACTTATCTGCCAATGCCAATTGCTGCAATGGTCTCTTCAATCTCTTATTTAAATTTGCATGTAGTTGAGTGATGTTGATTTGCACATGCTGCTCCATCTTAGCTCAACTTTGTTTGCCTTCAAAGATTTTTTGATTTCAAATTTCCAACAAATAGTGAGATCTCCTTATCTCATATTTTCACTTGAATGTTCTTTCAACTTCCAACTTTCAACTTTGTAGCCTCAACATGCTAACCCTCCTTCTAGCGCCAGTTCTGTTAATGTATTTTTTATGCACTTCTCAACACAAGTAATGCATATGTGCATCACCTCTCTTGAAAGACAATCTTCCACAATCTAATTGCAGAACACTATCCCAAGGTCTCTAATGTCAGGTCTTGACAGTGCTTGGAATATCTCATTTGTTTCATGTGATTTGCTGGAATCACAAGGCAGACTTACGGATGAGTTACAAAGTGTGGGAAGTTAGGTTTGCAAATGGAGTTCTTAAGATGTAGAAATTGTTGTTTAGTTGCTGAAGGTTCAAACAACGGTCTAGAACTCCTATTTCAACTTCAGATTTGGCTTTACAATGTGCAATGAACCTTATTCAAAGCACCTATTTAAAAGAAAAGTCAAAAGGGGCAGGGAAGACAGGAAGCTCCTAGACCTGAAACTATGAATGAACAGTAATCATGGAGGCTGCTACAATAGACAAACTTCTTAAATTAGGTTTTGCTTGGCCAAGAGGAACCTATAGTTACACAAAACTAGTGCAATCTTCTAAGGATTGCAAATTTTTAGATTGCACACACACATCATGAACATGCAATTGAACTAAGTTGCAACAATGAAGTAAGGAAGCTTAGACTAGCTTTACAAAGTGATTCATCATCAACAAACCACAAAAAGTATGAGTTATAAATTCATCAAATACTGTAACAACAAACACCATTATCACTCCCACTCAAGAAACTACATACTAAAACTAACTTGGAAGTAGAACCATGCATGCATAATGAAGAAACTCAAAAGAAACACCCATAAATCATGCAATGTTGCTCTCTATTGTTGTGGAATGCCTTTACACCAGTTCTCCAACCATTTACAAATGAAGGGGAGACCCCTATTTATAGTTTTCCAAAGCCCAAATTAATGGATATGATTGAATTACATTGTGTGGCTTAGATTCACTACAAATTAGGGTTTCACCTACCCCCAAATATTAAAATTACATTCATTGTCTTTTTCCTATTTTGTCTTTAGTGCCTAGGTGTTGTAGCATTTTTGTTATTTAGCTGATTGCTCTTTTACTATAGCTGGGACTATTTGAAGGTTGCCTTCTGCTTGATGGATTTGCAACATCCTCAGTCGGTTAGATGTGCCCCGCTTTCAGATTTGCATTATCACGGGATAGATTAGCTCCCTCCCTATCTTGTAGGACATCCCCCGACGGATCGTGATTGTTTTAATGAGTAGAGCAATCTTTGGTCACCTCTGACTTTAGTGAATAGTCCCTTATTTCCCAACATAGACCTCCTTTGGCGCATGCTCGGGAACCCATAGATTCTTTGTTTTAGTATTTTCAGACCTTCATTAGCATCCTTTGCATGAGAACTCTTTGTGTCATAACATCCTCCGGCTTTGTCCTATTGGATAGATCCTCCACGATAAGTGCTCATGTGTTAGCCATCTTGATAACCCTTAACCAACTACCCTGCACATAAAATAGAATCAATTAGACCCTACATAAATCGATGCAATCATTAATAACAAAATCTTTGGATCTTCTCCCTTTAAATTCAATTTTGAAATATACCCCTGCTTGAACCATTCCTCGAACGCCTTAACCAATTTCAACGTGGCACCGGTCAATATACCCATGGCCCTGCGTTGGTACACGTTTGACAATTATCCCTTTTGCTCGTACTCATAAGACTTCAAATTCGTATGAACAACACATACATGGGTGTGACGTGCTTAAATTGTTGTGCTTTGATAACCTTGTAGCCTTCATTACTCACTTGATGTGATTAGCACTTCATTCTTTACTTGTTTGTATTATCCTTATGCAGAGGTTTACATTTTGCCAGCTCTTAGCACCATTTTGTCATCATATACTTCTTGCATACCACTGGTGAAACTGAATACAACACCGCTCCTTATTGTCGGTATCAAGATTCATCGCCTTTCGTTACTATGCGACCAACCCAATCAAGTAGAGGAATACAAGGAGATGCAGGAGAGACGACATTGAAGAAGTGAGTCTCGAACGGAGCCCCCCTTTTAGTGATTCAATCCCTTCTTTCATTAGATGGGAGTCCCACTCAGAGATAACTCGTCCATTCTCAATGCTCGCAGCTAGGGGATAGGTCTGTGGGTGGCGGCTTGGGGAAGGCCGTCTGAACGACGCTGAAGGTAGCGGACTCCACATGGCGAAAGACTGCTTCGAGGAAGTCATCTCAAGCCAACCCAAAACAACAGTTGAAAGAGCTATGGAGCTCACATTGTTGTTCGCTGTGGGGAAAAATGTTTAAGCATAAGTCCCCATACTCCCATCTCGAATCCCTTGTTGTTTCATCAGCATCCACAATTTAATGGTTGAGATTCAATAACTATGCCAATCCCGTCGATGACCTTCGGAGATGAATGAGAAGGCTTCGACATAAGAATGACCATGAGGACTACGCGCTCCATAGGAGAGGAAGGCGTTAGTGCGGGTGGTTGTGTTGACGATGCCATTTAAAACAACGAAACACAAACGACATTCTGCATGAGTTTTTTCGCAAAACCAAGATCTTTCTACCTTTTTTGACCAAATTAGCTCTAGGCTCCTGGAGCATTTATCCATTCAACTTCTTTGCTTGTGGTAACTACCGCGCCCTTTGAGGTATAAATAGATCCCGTGATGTCGTCCTGAAAGCATCATCCAATTATATTTGTAAGATTTCTCCTCCTAAGCCGTTTCCATTGATGGTGGTTTCGTGAAAAGAAGAGGCAGTCGGTCTATTCCAATGATACTATATTGCTCGGTCATGTTGCTTCCCAAGCTGTCGTTACATACTTGTTGAATATGTGTATTGATATGATAGCTTAGCCTGCGCTCATTGATGAGCATCTTGCATTGATGGCATCACCTCTCCCTTCGATGCTCTTTATACTTCCTGTCCTGATGTTATTAATTTAATGATGACACCTTCGCAACTTGCTAGAGGACAACCCCTTCTCTCCTTCTGATTATCATCTTCAACTGCAGCGTGAGGATGGGGGTCGATTCTCATTTATAATGACGTTTATTTTTCCCAAAGGCCTTCATTTTTAGCTTGGAGTCACACTAAAGATACAAGGCTTGCTTCACAAGCACGGTAGGTAGTGACATTTGTTGGAGTGCAAGAAGGCATCGCCGTGTATGAGGATCAGCTAGGGTGGAGTTGGATCCTGCGAATTGGAAGTTTGCGAGCATTAAGGAGCGGGATGCCAAGACAGAGCGATTGTTGTGGGAGCGACATATAACAGACAGAGGTCTGCACTGCGACCTTCACATAGATGATGGCCGCTCAAACTAGAGGGGCCAGTCTTCATCTCCCTTGCGCACATTTATTTATTTTGTTCGATGCCCAGAAGGCAGTATAACCCGTATTGCAGACATAGATTCAGAGTTGTGAAACCTACCGATATTATTACATTTTTATCTGTCTCTCTTCTTATTCCAAGTGTGTGGCCTAGATAGAAATGGCGTTGGCCGATGGTCCTGTAAACTAGACCTCTTTCAAACTTTGGGTGCTTTGGTCCACGACACCAACAGTAAATACTTTTCATCATTATGATTACCCACCTTCTCCATGGATCGCGGGATGTGCTGCTTTAGTGTTGTTCCAATAGCTAGTTGATCAACCTATCCTTGATCAGTCACTCCTTTCATGAGATGTTGTCCCACCTAATGGTCTCGAGTCCCTACACCAATTGTGTGTGAGCAAGATGTGGAAGCATGCATGAAGAGCCCAAAATAATGGCGCAAGGGAGACGTCCCTTGTGGATGCAGAGCCCGTATACAAAATTTATGTGGGGAGCTTGCAAGTGAAAGGATGTAGGGAGCGGTCAAGTGATGTTCACCATGAAAACGGCGACGAGATGCCATCCTTGATGTGAGCGAGATCTGCACATGAGACTGTCATTTGAGAGCGTGGGTGCTTGAGTGTGTGAGGAGGAAGTGTGAATGTCGCGTAAAGCGGAGAAGGTAGCGCAAACCAAGCGGCTGCCCGCATAGCAGGACCCACAGCCAAGGATTCCATCGAAGGTGAAGTGTGGGGAAGTCGGATGGGTACGGCGAGACTCTTACTTCTGCTTCCAACGATTCTCAAATGAAACACACACATGAGCTTCACTATTTTCCTTTTGACACTCTTTATTAAGGGTTTAATACACGAAAGGAGCAGCGCCATATAATCTTGATCTGCTTATTAGATTCATGTTGGTGTCATCGTGATGATTCAATCTAGTCCCTTACATCATATCTTCAAAACACACAACGATGGAGCAACTCCTTAAAAGGATGGGATTGATGCATTAATAGTGACAAGTGGCTAGCACAATGACTAGGATGAACTCACACATCCCTCCCTTCATAATCTCATCTGCATGCAAATTTTAGGCCTGATTTTGTTCGAATACAATGGTACTGCTGTGTTATCCCACCTCCTTCTTAGCTGGGGATTTATCTTCATACTCACATCAGACGGAGGGTTGCTCGCATGGGTTTTACCCATAAATGACCTGCTGGTTACTTGGATCCGCAAAGCCATCCCAATGCGATTGAGTTTTCCCTTTATCTTTTGATGGACCGTCTGACTATAGAAAGAATGGGACCTTTATTGCTAGGATGCCTGGATCAATCACGAATGAATATTATGAATCAGTACTACAAGCTATGCCTCCTTGCCGCCAATCCTCCTCTCGCATAAGTAACTAGACTTGATCAGCCTGCAGATTACCTGCCATCTTGTTATTGTGCATTACTGGTCTTCAATCACTCGGAACCAACTTCCCATAGTCAAACCAGTTTATCAGAGATATGATTTTCTCCCTTTGAACTAGTCATCATGTGACATATTGGCATGCAGAAGAAGGTACGGGCATAGGCATCAATTGGAGTGATTTCAATTACCATAACGGGAACGAGCTTCCCAATCGAGTTATCATTGAATGTCCTCGGCTGCAATCTTTTCCTCCAAATCTAACGAGCCACCACTTAAACTGTACGTAATATGAAAGTCCATGAAGTGCAGCCTGGACGATAGCATGGGGGTGCAGATTTTGAACTTAGAATCTCCGCCAAAGGAAAGCGGGAGTGACAGGGCGGGAGGCAGCGTGCAGCCAACCGTTTAAGAAAATAGTGAATGACAACGGGAAATCCGCATAGCGGGTCTCGCAACTGTGATCGCCGCTTAGGAATCTGTGGGTAGGGAAGCATGGGGAGTTGTGATGGAAGAGCTATTAGAGAGACGATGAGGAATGAATGAAGACCCGAAATGCGGGTTCTGCTCGAACGATAGCCTCTGACACCAACTTTAAATGTTACCACTAGCGCTACACAAAGCTCTATCATGCAAAGCTGAGATCATCACCTAGGATTTTGATACCTTTATCCATAAAACGGTCGTGAAATTTAGGACAACACAGGTGAATGGCATGAGAAGGTGACATAAGAGCTTAATCGTTTAGGAAGCGGCAGTAGGACAAAGACCATCCATGTGGAAGGATCTGCGATCGCTTTGGACTTAAGTAATTTTGAAGCACGCTGGGTAGGGCTTACTTCGACAATGACAATGATGAGGATGATAGGGCCAAATGCGGGGCTCACCAAGCGAGCAGGGTGGCGGCCAAGGGTCGACTACCATTAAAGCGACAAAATGGGGGTGGAAACTTGCCTAGGGAAACCCGTAGCTGCGGGTCCACAGAGCATGGAGGATGCAGCGATGGACATGGGTGCAGGGTCCTCATGCAGGGAGGATGTCGGGACTTGGCCACCGACGAACGATGGAGCACAACAGTGAATGAAAAAAGGTAACCCGAGAATGCGGGTTCACCAAGGGTAACAAACGTTGGGCGAAAAACAAATGGAAGCCCACAAGACTAAGCCCGCAGGGGCAAATGACTTAGTGAAACCTAGCTGGGTGATTTTGGCCAATATGAAATTGATCGTTTTAGGACTCATGACCAATTTGGGCTTGGAAACTAGGGTATGCAAAATAGGAAGAGGGCAAAATGACCCGTTAGGGCAAAAAAGAGGGGGGTCCCTGCCTTAGGCGGGGCGTGTGTGCAAAACATGCACAACAGATGGTTATCACTATCAATTTGATTTGTGACCTTGTGCATCAACATGAAGCAAAAATAGTTTCAAGAATATCTATTTGCATTACAGATTTCTAAATTTATCCTAGAATTGATTATGACTATGGTGATTGTGATTATATACTAGTTTTCACACACTCAAGTACAATTAAAACCATACCATGTATGCATGAAGGTTATAAATTCATACCAAACAATGTCCTTAAACAACTCCTCACAACTAGAGGTAATTGTGTAATTGGATATGTAGGTGCATTTGTTATCACACTAAAAAACAACTTTTCATTATCTAGTTGACATAAAAGATGGAGATTCTAAATTTGACAAAGCACAAGTGCAACTACATTTTTAATTCCTTACTTCATTGCAATTCAAAACCTTTTGCTTCTAACATATTTTTCAATAAAACAAAAATTTCTCATAACTCCCATGCCCACAAAATAGGCACAAATGCATCTAAATTGACACATCATTTTTCTATAATGGAAGAACAAATTTTACCACAATGAATACCCAACAATGTTATTTAGAAATATTGTGGAGTGACCTGATGCAAAAGACAACATTCTTGGTACATGCCAATCAACATTGGAAAAATGAATAATAAGAGGACCTTAAATCATTTTTATAATTTATTACAATCAACATTTGAGGTAAGTAACTTTGCCCTATTAAAATTCTATAATTACTAAAAAATATGCTAAAAACTAAAATAATACATATTTTTATCATAAATTTTAGATTTATATGGAACTATTAAAATAACTAATCCATTTTCAATTCTATTTCATGCTTTTTGTCCTAAATGTAACTACAAATTTGATACATATGGATCACTTCAAGACCATAATACTTATTGTATTAAATACAATCAACTAGTTACATACACTTACTCTCACTACCTCAAAGCTATTTTGATATTTGATAATAAGAAAACAATACATTGAACTCCATGGACAAATCTATTATTCCAGTCTTGCTTCCTTAGTTACAAAATATTGACTAGAAAGAATACATTGAGATAAATCAACAACTATTTTCATCCTATGAGACTTCTACGCAAAATAATAGTTCACATTGAATCAAAATGACCTTATAATCAATGCAAGTTGTATCAAATAACAATCAACATATTCTATGGCTAGATACAATTATAATTGACTATCAATTAGCTAATTTAAGAACTATAAAAAAATAAAATGAGTTATACATGAACAATATAGTATTCCTTTCAAATAGCCTTTTCCTATTATACAACTAAAAATGTATTATTGCTTTCTAAACCTCTAACTTTCAATTGAATAATAGTAAAGAAAAATGTCACAAAATATCTTAATATAAGGTAATCAAATTTATCTTTGCTTTATTACATTATCTTTCAACATCCGATTATAGATAATAAAATTTGTAATGAATTATTCTCTATTTAAAGATGATCACTTGTTAAAGTTAGTTATATATTAAACAAAAACAATGTCCTCATAATCACCTTGATATAATTTTTGTAAGAAGCAATGAGTTGCCAATATTGAATACAAAAACAAACTTGCAAACTAAAAGATCTTTGTTACTTTGGAGTGATATTGACTTCTTATCTTGAACAAGCACAATGAATGTGACATATTTGTGAATGTTGCAGACTTATCATTTCAAGCTACTGACTACAACAAAAGCCATTGTCAATGGTTCAAAATTAGTTAGTGCATTTCATTTATGTTACACAACTAAATACAAACTTCAATTATATAATTATTTATTAGGAGTTGTAATGTCTAAATCAAAGAACCACTTTGATTGACAATATTTAACATAAGAAAACACCTTACATTCTTTAGCATCTCTCTAATTATTATTTTACATATCATAGCATACTCTGTAAAAAAAAGATGCTTCATATAATACTTAGAGTTCTATGCATTTATGTCTAGATGTAAGGATTAAAAATTATCATACTTAAAACTTAATTCTAATTTGACACTCCCTTTCTTTGAGTAAACTTTACATCTACAAATAGTTCTTAACTTTTATAACACACAAATCTCATTATTATAACAACATTACTTCAAACTAAATAACATTTATATCATCGCATAATATGTCTCTTTTTAAAATTAGAATAAATATGTACAAGCCACATTTTGAAACAAAATCAACAAACTTATATTGTTGAAAAGGAAACAAAGTTCCTCCAAATTTAGTTGGACTAGATAAACAAATAGAAATTAATTATATCAAAACATGAGGCCAACACAAAAGCGAAGAAAAACAAATATATTCAAAAAAAGTGACCCACTATAAATATAAATCGTCCTTGTTTAATTCATTTTATTTTTCCTGTTCCTCTGTACTCCTCTTCAAACAATATCGGGCCGAGGGTTTTTGCTAAAAAAAATAAAACAAAATCGAAATTTCTGCCAAAAAAATCCTCGGAGAATATATATACTGTATATATACACAGTATATATAAATAGATATATATTTATTGTATATAAGCCCGGATCCAATTGCAGAGGAGGACGAGGAAGGGACAGAGTTATTACACACAGCTGGCGAAGATGTTTTGGCGAATGACGGGTTTCTCTACGCCATCTGCGGTATGTCTAAAAAAACAATGTAATTTGTTCTTAAATTTTTCATTTTAATTTCTATTATATTTGATATATTACATTTTTCGTTTCCACTTGCCCTGGTTTGAACCCCTGACCTGCTATTGTCAATCTTTAAACTGACTGAGGGCTTTACTTTAGTTGACGGAGGTTAAATTTGCTAATCGTTGGACTCACCGTGGCAAATCTGTTGAATTATTGATTAACTAAGTCAACATTGTTGATTTAATGGGATCGAAGCAACTTTGCTTTGGGAAAGTACGTTGAATTTTAAAAATCAGTTTGATCAAAGTTGTAGTTGATCGGGTGTGTCGACCTGCTATTGCTTAACTTTAATTATATAGATTAGAATATGTCTTTTGGAGATTAAGCTTACCTAGGATTATGCTTTAGCTGATGGAGGGTTAAATTTGCTAATCACCAAACTTACCGTGGTAAATCAGTTAAGGTTTTGGCTTAGGGAGAAAATGTGTTAATTTTAATCGAAACAAGTTTGCATTAGGAAATCATGTTGAATTTCAAATATCATTAAGCTAGAAGATGTGATTAATCCTAATTTATCAAATTGAAGTGAGTTTGCTTGAGGAAATTTTGTTAAATTCCAAAGATCAGCTAGATCAAAGTTGTGGTAACAGCAGTCTTTGAGCCAGATTGTATACCTCTTGTAAGTCTACCATAGAAGAGAGTATCATTCTGCCTAAGTTAAAGTGCTATGCAAAAGAGTAAACGGCAATTTATGTTAATATTATGGAATCTAGTTTGTGTTAGGAAATCTTGTTGAATTTCATAAATTATATAGATCAAAGTTGTGGTTAACTCTAGCACTTTTTGTGGAATTGAAGTAAGTTTGTGTTGGAAAATTCTGTTGAATTTCAAAAAATCAGTTAGCTCAAAGTTTTGGATTGCTGCAGCAGCATTTGAATGAGTTTTTCAACATCTTATTGCTTAACTTAACTTAATATGGACTTTAAGTCTGTTACATATTGATATAGCTTATATAAACTAATATTATCTTACTGTTTTACATATTAGAATTCTTCTCTTTTACATGTTAAGACTTGCATAGGGCTATTATTTATATGATGGAGGGTTAAATTTGCAAATCTGTTAAATTTTTATTTTGAAAGTCAAAATCGTTAAATTTATGGAATTGAAAGTAAGTAAACGCATTAAGAAATTATCGTGAACTTCAAAATTCAGATTGAAGTTGTGGTTAATCCAGTTTTGAGCCTGTGTTAATCATCCATCACTTAACTTTAGCTTATATAGTTATTTACTCTTTTACTGACTTAGGTTTATGTTTTAGCTGACTGAGTGACTTAATGTGGTAATTCTGTAAAAGTTTTGACTTATTGAGTGAAATTTGTTAATTTTGTGGAATTGGAGTATGTTTGTGTCAGGAAATTATGTTGAGTTTTAAAAATCAGTTAAATTGAAGCTATAGTTAAATGAAGTTTTTGAGTGTGTGTCAACTTGTTGTTGCTCATATTAACTTATCTTGATTTTTATTCTTTTACCAGATTAGACTTAGGGTTATGCTTTAGTTAAGTTTGCTAGCTGTTGGACTTGCTGTGGTAAATATGTTGAATATCTGAGTTAACTAGGAATTTTTTTGATATTATTTAATTGAAGTAAGTCTGCATTAGAAAATTATGTTGAATTTACAAAAATCAGTTAGATTGAAGCTTGTGATTAGCCACAGTTTTCGAGCATATGTGTTGACCTTCTATTGCTTGAATTTAACTTTGAAAGCAGATTTTGATTCTTTTAGAGAATAGACTTAGTTAGAGTTGTGTTTTAACTTACGGAGGGTTAAAGTTGCTAATTGTTGGGCTGACCAGTACTAAATCTGTTAAAGTTTTGATTTGTTAATTTAATGGGATTTAATCAGTATACGAGATTGTGTTAAATTTCATAAATCAGTTAGATCAAAATTCTGGTTTTTGAGCGCGCATTTCAACCTGCTATTTCCTAACTTTTACTTATTTAAAGTAGATTTTTCTCTTCTAAATATTAGACTTACTTGGGGTTCTGTTTTAGCTGAGGGTGGTTAATTTTACTAATTGTTGGACTTACTATGATAAAACTGTTAAATGTTTGACTTACTGAGTCAAATTTGTTGATTATATGGAATTTAAGTAAGTTTGTATAGGGAGGTTATGCTGAATTTGAAAAATCAAGTAGGTTGAATCTGTGGTTAACTGCTGTTTTTGAGCGTGTGTCAAACTGCTATTGCTGAATTTTAATAATTTAATTTATATAGAGCAGACATTTACTCTCTTACAGATTAGACTTATTTAGGGTTATGTATGAACTAACTGAATGTTAAATTTGTGCTAATTGTTGAACTTGCTGAAATAAATCTGTTAAAGGTGCTAATTATAATTATTGGATTTACTGTAGTAATTCTGTGAAACTTAAGCTAAGCAAGAGTTAAATCTGCTAATTGATGGACTTACAGTGGTAAACATGTAAATTTTTTGACTTATTACCAACACAAATTCACAAATCATTGATTTATTTATTGATTTGGAATTTTGGATTAAGTTTGCATTTTGAAATTATGTTGAAATTCAAAAACCATTCAGACTGCAATTTTTTTAACTTGCCATGATTAGAACTACCAACTTTGCTATTGTCAAAGTATAAATCCAACAGTTTGGACTTAGTTATATTTTAGCTAAGTGATGGTTAAATTTGCTAATTGTTGGACTTTCTGGTGTTGATATGTCAAATATCAGGCTAATTGTGCAAATTCGTTAATTGTCTAATCTTTATTTATGGAATTGGAGTAAGTTTGCCCTTGGAGATCATGTTGATTTTCAAAAATAAGTTTATTGAAGTTGTGGTTAATTATAGCATATATAATCTGAATGGTATATTGTTTGAACTTGAAATTGTCACCCATCGTTCTTAAACCATTAACTTCCTCGAATTAGACTTAGCTAGGGTATTGTTTTAGCTGATTGAGGGGTAACTTTACTAATTATTGTCCTTAGTGGTATATTTGTACAGTTTTGGACTTACTGTCACTGTTTTCTTTGTTGAACTGGATTAAGTTTGTATTTGGAAATAATGTCAAATTTTAATATCTTGTAAACCTGTAATTTATTTCAACTTTCCATGTTTAGATCTTGCAATATGTTGATGTAAAAGTTTAAATTCAACAGATTAGACTTACTTAGGGTTATGTTTTAGTTAACTGATGGTTAAATTTTCTAGTTGTTGCACTTGCTGGATTAAAAATGTTACATATTAGGCTTACTGTGGCAAATTTGTCAATTGTTCGATATTTATTTATGGAATTGAAGTAAGTTTGCCTTCAGAAATCATTTAGAATTTCAAAATCAGTTAAATTGAAGTCATGCTTTATTATAGTCTATATAATTATAATCTGAATGATATAGTTTTTGTATTTGTGACCTGTTGTTGTCATACCATAGCTTCCACATGTTAGGCATTCCTGAGGTTTTGTTCTACCTAAATGAGGGCTAAAGTTGCTAATTGTTGGACTTACTGTGGTAAAACTGTAAAATTTTGGACTTAATGTCACAGAATTTGTCAAATTTTGAATTTTTTTTTCTTTAGTTGAAAAAAGTGCTATATATAAAACTTCCAAGGAACAGCAAGTTACATCATTAAATAGTTACATCATCTGAGCATAATGCTTAACAAGAGGATTCTCCCCCTGCATAGGCAAGGAAAGAAAGCACTTGAGCCTGCATCCGAATGGGCAAATAGTTCACATCACTTCAAAATCACTGAAATTTAGCTTGTACAATCAAAGTCAACTCTTGTTTGAAAAGCCTCAACTCCCTATATTGAGAGGGGAGGTATCCTTCTGAAAGATGGCATGGCATCTTGATCTCCAAAGAAAATTGATTGCTACCAACTTGATTTGTATGCCATAAACCCTTGCAGCTGTCCCAGACCATCCAAGAATCCCCTAAAGAGGCCCTTTTCAAAAGAGAGGAGCAATCAAAAAGAAATTCAATTCATCTTCCAGCCTTTCCCCAAAAGCCTCTAGCTGTTGGACTTTTCTAGAAGATATGATCAACTTTTTCTTCTTTCCAACATTGCACAATGCATTTGCAAACCTTGTCTTGCTCAACCTTGCTTTGACAGCTAAACCTTGGTGTATTACTAGCCATCCCATCACCTTATGTTTGAAGGATGTTCTTGTTTTCCAAATGACTAGACTGTGCTGTTGCCATCCCACTTTGGGTCGTAGACTTGCCATTGTTTGTTCAATTGGAGGGCAATGGAATTGCAGTGGTGAAATTGATTATATAATTCCTTTGATTTATAGTTGAGGAAGGTTTTTCCTGTGTTCACCGACCAATCCCTCCAATGTGGGACTACACTCTGTAGATGCATTTTTGAAAAGACAGTGCTCAGGAATTCTATTACATAGTTCTTTGAAAGTGGATTTGTTTACTAGGGTCAAAACTTGAGCCCTGTTTAAGTCCTGGCAAGATTTCCATTGCTGACTCTCATTGTTCCAAAGGTACCCCCAACAGAACAAGCCCTTCCTTGCAGTCTTTTTCTTGGAAAGAAAGGCTGAAGCCCAAGTTGTCCACGTTGTGACTCTGTGAGTTAAAGCTCCAAATAGGATGTGCAGGTAAATATGAGGCATCCCATGGGCCCACAAATTGCTGATGGAGAAAACCTGAGAGTATCTACCAAGCAACACAAGTTATCTTAAGTGGTGTTGATTTGGCAATCATAAAAGCGTTAGCATTACCAATTACATCACACATTTGGAATGGTACAATAATTTTATAGATATGATGTGCATTAAGAGTTCTATGGTGGATAAGGATCTGTCAAGGGGTGTCACCTTCCACTGCCTGTACAATCCACTTCCCTGCAAGAGCTATTCCTTGTGCTCTTATGTCTGGAATCGCCAAACCCCCTTGATGCCTTGGAAGAGTGCAAACATCCCAAGCAACAAGAGGAGCCCTTTCCTCCCTCCTTGTTTGCCCCATAAGAAACTTCTAAGAATCCTCTCAAGTGCTTTAAATGTTTCTTGGGCGGGAATAAGGACGAAGAGTAGAACATATCCACTGCTGATGGAATTCTGTCAACAATGGTAGATTTCCTAGCAAGAGGAAGATCAAGTTTTTTCCACATTAGCAGTTTCTTTTCAAATTTTCTAGTATCCACTGCCATCGATCAGCTATAGTGAGATGACTGTGAAACGGATTACCCAAATAATGAAGAGTTTCACCTGGTTTTATGAGCTTCCATTGCTTGTTCAGCCAGAGTGCAGGGTCATCTTGACAAATGAGCAGAACTTCTGTTTTTTATTCACTTACAGATGCACCAGTAGCCTCAGCAAAAGCCTCTAAACAAAGCATTGTACTTTGAACATAGAGTTGAGTAAGCTCAGGAGTTGGAGCTGAATCATCAACAAAAGTGAACATTAAAGAGCTCGCTGCCGTTTGTTTAAAAAATACAGCTAATTTGTCCTTGAATTCTTGCTGCCTCTAGTAAATGACCAAGGGCATCAACAACAATGACATAGAGATAGGGGGCTAAGGGACACCCCTGCCTGATGGATAACTGTAATTGGATAGGTGTTGAGGGAATGCCATTCACATTAACCCTTGTAGAAGCATGTGAAAACAAAGTTCCCATTGCCTTTTGGAAAAAGGATCCAAAACCCAGCCAATCCAGCATATTCAAAATGAAATTCCACCCTATCGGATCATAAGCTTTATCAAAGGCAATCTTCAGAAAAAGAGCTTGTTGTTGAGATTCTTTTTTCTATTTTATACATTCCCATGTAGTAAATAAGGTTATTCAGAATAAACCTGCCTTGTATAAAGTTAGTTTTCTCTCTTTAGACTACTCATGCCACCAATATCTTGATCCTTCTAGCAAGGGTTTTCGCTAAATTTTTATAGGAAACATTAGGGAGGGTAATAGGTTGCCAACCACTTACCCACTCCCTTTAAGAGCCCTTTGAATGAGTTTGATCAATCTTCTATTGAGTGGACCCCCCATGACTCCCCTTTTGATGGTTTCCTGACACATTTTTAAATAAGATGGTTCAACAATAGGCCATATCTTCTTATAGAATTCCACTAGGAGACCATTGGGCCTTAGAGATTTGTCATTCTTCATGTCTTTCATTGCTGCCTCTTGCTCCTCTAGTTCCAATTCTCTAGATATAAAAAACTTGTCATAGCTTTCCACGTTTTTAACATTTTTCATGTCTTTCATTGCTGCCTCTAGCTCCTCTAGCTCCGATTCTCTAGATATAAAAAACTTGTCATAACTTTCCACATTTTTAGTAACCACTTGCTTGCAAAGATTCATGCAAGTATTGAGTAAAGGGTCTATACCCATAGATGTGAAGATCTTTTGAAAGCGGCCTTGGAAAATCTCTTGTATTTGAAGTTCATCCTCTAAAAGATTATCATTAGAGTCTCGCATAATGTTGGTTGACAGATTTATCTTCTTTAAAAATGAACTTAATATGACTCTTTCTTGCCCAAAATAAAGACAAATAAGCAACGAATAGTTGGAGAGATCACCATTTCATTGGTGATCTTCCTCTGAATTTTGATTAAGATACAACTCCCTCGTATGATAGATTTTTGTATTTTTGAATTTAGAAAGGTGGGTATAATTTTAACCAGAAAGTAGTAAAGGCTAACAAACATTTGTTCATAGCCATGATACAAATGCAATCAAAATAATCCTTCAAAATATCAACTCAAGAACACAGGTAATAAGGTTTGAAAAACAAATGTTACCAATACTACAACTCAAAGATTGAGATATTAGCAACAAGTGAGTAGACTATTCGGATTTCAACTTAACCCAATCCCAAAGAAAACAAATGTAACACCATAGAATATAGCATCCATAATGAGAAGTAATATCCTAGTATTTATCGAAGCTCACAAACTTATTCATAAACACCAAGCATCACACTCATATTTCATATGCGCACAAACAATGAAATATCTTAGAAAAGAGCAAAATTGCAAAAATGATCCTTATTTGATCGATTCTGACTCTTACATCAAAGTGCAATGGGGATAAAAAATTCGGACCCTTCAAATGTCCTTGAATTACATATTTATAGACTCTCATTCTTGAGCCGTTTTAGTTTTTGTAACTACCATCTTTAAAGTGGGAGTTTTGTAAATTATTACAAAAATTCTTTCCTAACAAATTTTCCCAAGCATTTTATGACCCCTTTTTGAAACATTATAGTTATATGATATACATGTATATCAATCCAAATTTGGTGAACTCACATAATGTCGCTTTATTTAGTTCTTAAGGAAGTAGGAATGCATACATGTAAATCCGATGGCGCTTTGTACATTTGAAAACTTGCAATCCACAGTCCTCACATTCAATCGCACATTTGTTGAGATCACATACGTGGGAGAGGATTTAATGAAAGATTTTCCACAAATGTGGATATTTATTTGACAAGAGATTTGGTAGCTTCATCACATCATCTACTGATATGTCTTAATTAAAACATTTCAGCGATGTCCTCTTCAATTATCTTCTGATGAATGGGTCTCCTTATCCTCACGGTACTACAACCGGTGCCAATTCCTTTATATTTGAAGGGTTTGCATTTCTTTCTTCATATTTCAATCTTATTTGCAAAATGTCGAGCAACTCAAGTGATGCGACCTCGAAAGGAGACTTCCTCACCATTGAAGGCTTGGAATGTAGCCATGTGTGGTGGTTGGTAGCTGACCAACTAAGAGAGATTTTCCTCACACAGGATGGAGTGATCAGGAGGATCATGGGAGAGAATTTTCTGGTGCAAGTTCATGTCCACAAGTCTGCACTCCTGGAGCATTTCGTCTACAACATAGTCCAGACTTCTGGCAAATTCGAGTGGGGTGCTAGGGCCACCAAAAGGCTAGTGAGGCCGGTGTATAGAGCTAGTGTCGAGTTTGCCTTGGAACGTTTGAGCAAGAATCTGCAAGAAGGCCTGGTTGGAGATACCATCTACATTGCTACCGCCCCTAAGAAGGAAGAAATCAAGCAAGCTATTACTCTCTTGCGCGAGGGGCTTGAGAGGAATGTAATGGAAACTTTTGCATATTATGTAGAACTTTATGAGAATTTGTTTTCGCCCATGGAGATTGAGAGGCTTTAGGAGGTTGTGGTGGGAATCTGCATCCAGATTTTCTCTCTCTATGCATGAAAAGCTTGTACTTACATCTTCCTGGTTAATATAATATGCTTGTGTTTTGCTTATATGTTCAACTGCTTCTCATTATGTGATGAATTTTTCTTTTCACTTGATAATCTTTGGTTTTGTTTAATGTTCTTTTTGTAATGCCATATTTTCATTTTTCTCAAAGAAATGACTCCTTTAATTGAATAGAAGTGTCGAAGATAAAAATGGCGTGTTTGAAAGTGGATAGTGGAATAGGTGTCGGGTCCCAACAAGGTTTTGAGAACTTTGTCGGAGTTTGACAAAGTTTAGGCAACTTTACTCTTTTCTGCTTAAGCATTCCTTCTTTCGTTTTATTTCTTTCTTTAAGATCCACCTTTTGGGAATTTTAAAGGTTCTAGAATCCCATAGAGCTTCGCAAGAGTTCTTGAAACCGCTCAAAATGTTGCTCCTTGAGAAAAATTATTTGCCATCGAAAATGAAATGGGTTGTGGAAACCTGTCAAGGACCAACACGATTTTGAACCCGACGATAGTTCTGAAACTTCTTTAATTTGCTTGTAATTTAACTCCATCTCCCCTTTATCAGCATTTGCCAGGGTTGCGGGAACTGTTTTGGGTTCTAACATAGCTCTCAGATCTTACAAAGAAAGGTTGACCACGAGGGCAACTTTTGACTTAATTTTTAAAGATATCGAGTATGAACAGGGTTGTGATAACATAAGCGGGACCCAACGGAGTTTGAAAACCATGGAAGGAATGACACTTTAACCAAGGTAAAAATTTACACAAGTGGACATGGTTTTAGGGGGCGACAAAAACCATGGTAACACATAACAAGGATTTTTTTGCATTATGCTTTCATTTTAGATATTGGAAGTAAAATTTGGAGGGCATATATCCTTCTGCAAACAAATGAAGGTGTCCCATAACTCTAGCTCCTCTTGCCTTATATTCCTCAATTTTCTTGAGTCGAGATTCCAATTCACTAGTTGCTCATTACTTTTTTGCATTGAAAGTATTGAATTCCAACTTTAGCCTAGCTTATTGAATGTGAAGTTGAGCTTTTTTTTCCTCTCCCTTTTTGTGTTCCAATTGTTTGGCCCAACCCTTGAAAAAACTTTGTAGTGTGTTGAATGGTTGCTTCCCATCAAAGAATCCACCCTTCATCACTAGTCGATGTAGGCACCAAAGAGCAAGCAATATCCCTCATGAATCCTTCTGATTCAAGAAGGGAGGCATATTATGTATTAATTGTAATATTAATGGTCATCTTAGCTTTAGTTAGTCGTTAGTTTACTTTTAGTTAACTTAGTTAGCTTTTAGTAACTTCTGTTTATGCTTTAGTTTGTTTTAGCATCTTTCTATTATTAGCTTTAGTTTGCTTCAATTAACAATGGTTTCTTTTAGAAACATCGTCTTGTAATTTTCTTTATAAGGAGTATTCCTCCCCTTTATAATATACAAAATAGCAAATATTGAATATCAATTATCATTTCATGGTATCAGAGCTTAGGCTCGATCTTTTTTGGCGAATTTTTTAGAAATAAAAATTCATTATTTGCCTAAGGAATTTTTAGAAATTTCTTAGATTCTTTTTTTAGCTGATTTAAAAAAAAAAAAATCGAAGAAATTTTTTAGATTTTTTTGAAAATCGAAGGGTTTTTTGAAGCCAATTTTTGAAGGGGGTTTTTGAATCAGATTTTCGTGGAAGATTTCAAGAAAATTTTCAATGGTCTTTGAGGCCGAATTTTTTGAAGGATCTTTTGTAGAGATTTTCGAGGGTTTGTACTTGAAGATTTGTGAGGGATTTTTGAAGAGATTCGAGGGTTTATTTGTAGAAAGTTGCGGGTGATTCAGGAGGAATCACGAAAGATTTTTTACTTGCAAACCGCAGATTTTCTTTTGATTGAAAATTGTGGGCTTTTTGTAAGAAAATCGTGGCGGAATTTTTTGACGTGTTTTTTTCCATCTCAAGGGTTTTCTTTTCTGATCGGTGGCGTGAGACCTTTGCAGATGCGTTTTTTCTTGTGTGGCTGTCGTGTGAAGATTTATGGGTCATTTTTTCACTTTTTTTTTTTGAAGATTTCACGGGATTGTGGACGTGTTTTTGGGCATTTATTTTCCGCACAACTGGTCTCTTGATCATGGACGTGTTTCTTCATGTTGTTGGTGCCATATTTCAGCTTTTTTTGTGCGTTTTTTCTTGCAGTTCGAGGGCGAACTTTTCTGGCGACTTTCCTATTTCTGAGCACAGGTTTGCGTTCTTTTTTGCAGATTTTCACAGTTTTTTGTCATTTGTTTGGAGGATTTGCGCTTGTTTTGATGGGATTTTTAGAAGATTCATGGGTTTTCACAACCATTTTTCCTTTTTTTTGAGTTTGTGGGCGTTGAGGATTTTTCTGAAGAACCTAGGGTTTCAGTAGTGGGTTATCTGTTGATCATCAACAAAGTATTTTTTACAATTTTTTTTCTAAAAAATTGTACCAGATTTTTTGACAGGGTTTTTTTTGGTTGAAAAATAGAAATTCATCAAAGATCGTCTTGTAGTTTTCTTTATAAGGAGTGTTCCTCTCCTTTGTAATATATAGAATAACAAATATGAAATATCGAATATCAATTATCATTTCAAGGCATTTAGTTTGTAAGAGGAATGCTTTTCTCCCTTGATATGAACAATAATTAGCAATTGGGTGGATATTGGTAAATGATTAGATCTAGTAATAGAAGAATCCTCAAAATTGAGTGCTTGGCACAAGAAGAAAAAGCGATATGTTGAAAGTTTGCATAGAACCTATCTAGTCTAGCCTGAATTCGATTGTTAACTTGTTGTCAATTAGATCAAGAGTACCAGCCAGCTTGGTCAAGATTCTTTTGCCCCTTGTTAATATTGGAAATATCATATGTCCTCTTGCTATCATTCCAAACATGTCTTTCTTTAGGGTGAAGAGTAGTTTCACGTCCTCAAACTTAGTCCTTATTGCACTCACCCATATTAAAATTGCCTCCTGGCTATCCACTCCCACAATTGAATTTTGCTAATAGGCTCATTAGGTGCATATACCAAACAAAAGTCTTGCACTTTGCTGTGTAGCATGATTGCCATCCATCAACATTGTGACATGGGGTCCTCTGGCTATCCACTCCCACAACTGAATTTTGCTAATAGGCTCATTAGGTGCATATACCAAACAAAAGTCTTGCACTTTGCTGTATAGCATGATTGTCATCCATCAACATTGTGACATGGGGTCCTCACCTCTATCAAGTGTGTGAGGGTTAAGGCAAGAGGCAGTGGCATATATAGCCCCTTCTTTACCCTCCTCATGAGAGGTGGCAATATATTCTCCATTCCAACTAGTCATCAATAGTCATAGTTGGAATCCTATGACTTTTATTTCTTGAAGAGTACATCTATTTGAAAGTTGGCTCTGACTGATTGAACACGAGCTTGTCTACCACTTCCAAATGCTCCCCTAACATTCCAAGCCAATATTTTCTGCTTCATGGGCATTCTATACCAAGTCCTTGCTTGAGGACTACAAAAGAATTGTTGATAGAGACTACTTGTGTCTATAATAATCCGTGAGGTGGTAGCTTGCTTGTGGTTTGAATGGGAGCTATCATTGTTTGACTTGGTATTACTCATTTTGACATTTGTTGCCACTGTTTTTGATCCTTGTGATTGGCTCTTGTCGGTCCCTCCAAACTTATTTCGTGTACTCAAATTTTTCCCTCCATGTTTTGTTCTTTGGTTACCAGCTTTAGGTATTTGAGGGGTCTTGGTAGTAATCCATTTTTTCCCTTAACTTCGGTCTTGCTAAGGCACCTACTTATTCTTCATTCTGGTTTTAATTTGTCACCCTTGAGACTCATTTGTAGTATTTGAGGAGTGATTTTATGTCTCTCATGGGAATTGTTTTGCACATTAGGATTTGAGGTAGCAAATAAAGGGCAATCTTTAATCAAATGAGTGGTGGGAAGGCAAGCAAAACAAGCATTGGGGAGGTTGAGATACAACACATTTATAATCAAGGGAGCTCCATTGAAAAGTAGATGAATTTTAGATGGGAGTTTCCTTGAGAGCCCACCTCCACACAACTCTAGCATTAGGCTGCAGGGAGTATGATCCTCATTTATTGCTTACAAGTAATTGACTGAAAGGTTGGACAATCTTATCTATATAAACTTGATGTTTTGGTAGGTAGGGGAACTCCATCCAACGTAGTACTTGTGTTGTGAAGCAAATTCAAGATTTAATCCCTCATGCCACAATTGGACATAGGCTAAGGCTCCAACATTCATCCAAACCCTGTTTTGTTAAGCACCTTGAGCAATGTCCTTTGCGTCAAGGACACAAACATATCCTTTTCCCGAGCCCCAAGATGATTCCACCTTCCATCCTTGCCTCTCCCAATTTTTTGCATACCACTTGTAGAGATCCTTTTTAAGAGGCATTTGACAAAGGAAGTTAAGAATGAGAACCCTTTTCCTTAACTGCTCAACAACCAACTTAATCTCAGCATCGTTTGTAAAGTCTGTATCAAATTCTCCCAACTAAGATTGTTCATTGGTTTTAGACAAAGATTTATCCCCTTGTCTATCAATGACAAAGTCTATCTCTGAGAGGTTTTTTGATGGGCATGCAAGACCGTCTAATCCTTGGACCCGTTTGTGACAATACATGAAATTTTTCTTTATAGCTTCTTCTAAGGAAGGGATGTTTGGTGTGGTTGCAGTAGGTTGGCCTTTATGTTTATTGGCGAGTTGCTTAAAGTAGTTCTTTCTGGTTCGGGCAATTTCCTGTTGTCATTGCCATCAAAGAGCCATACCTTTGATATCTTGCTCTAAGATCCCCTATATTCCAAAAACTTGAAATACCTTAATATTAGCATTTTGAAGGTCAGCACCTGAAAGAGGGTTTTCTGCAATAAACTGGATGTCTCCTGCAGAAAACCCACCAATGCCCTGTTTTTCAGCTTCAGCTCCAGCAATATGGGCTTTTTCAGCAGGGGACATCATCTCCTCAATAACGAAGTGAGTCTTCATTGAAGTCATCCTCCGTTGATTGTTATACTTCCTGTTGGAATGAAACATAAGTCGTTATTGTGAAGGAGACAAGTTGCAGGCCGAAGAGATTCACAGAAAATTGAGGGCATGCAGGTTCATTCTGTCTGGCAGGTCATTTTTTAAGTGATGATGGAAGTTGAAATTCCAGTTGCAAGCCATGAAAGCCCTAGACATGGTCAGTTGCAGAGATCATGGGTGGAATGAGCAGCTGACACTTCATGCCAATTATTATTTGTATTCTTGCTAGGAGGAGCCTTCCTAAGTTGATTTTGTTTATGGAATTGGATTAAGTTTGTATTTGGAAATTGTGTTGAATTACCCAATTAGACTGTATTTTTTTTCTACTTCGCGTGGTTAGAACTTGGGAGTTGTTGTTTTCAAACCAGACTTACTGGGGTATATTTGGTAAAATATGGATTTACTGTGGAAAATTTACTTTTTGTTTGGCTTTATTTATAAAATTGGAGTAGGTTTGCATTAAGGAATTATACTGAATTCCAAAAATCAGTTTTATTATATCTTTTTTAAAAACTTGCAGCATTTTAAAATTGTAACTTGCTGTTGTCAATATACAACTTCACAGATAGACTTACTTTGGGATACCTTTTAGTTATCCTAGTGGGTAAGTTGTTAATTGTTGTACTCATTAGAGGCAAATCTTTAAAATGTGGGATTGACTGGGAGAAATTTGCCAGTTTGGCTGATATACAGCCTTTTGTCGAATTAAATAATATAGTTAAATTTAAGTTGTGTTTAAATCTAGTTTATATAATGTGAATGACATGGTGTTATGGTATTTGAACCCACAAACTGTTATTTGCTTAACTTTAACTTCTACAGTTTGTACTTATACTTTGTCTTTTATAATTTTTAAATTGTATTAAACTGTGTTGATGGACTGTATTTTTCCCCCACTTGCAATTCTTGAACTTCTGATCTGCTGTTTTCAAACTACAACTTTCACAAATTAGGTTTGTTTAAGACTATGTTTAAGCTAACTGCAGATTAAATTTGCTAATTTACGAACTTACTGTGTAAATCTGTTAAATTTTTTGGCTTACTGCAATGAATCTATTAAGTTTTGGGCATGTTGGGGTAAATACATTAAATGTTATGCTAACTGGGGTAAATTTTTTAATCAGTTAATTGATATATGAAATTAGAGAGTTTACTTTCTGAACTTACGTTGAATTTAAAAAAATTGAATTCTGTTTTACTCAAGTTTATATAGTGTGAATGATACAGTGCTCAGACTTGTGATCTGTTGTTATCAAATCATAACATGTACAGATTATATATGCATAGTATTATGTTTTTATCTAACTGAGGGCTACATTTGCTGTTTGTGGGATTTGTTGTAGTAAATATGCCAAATTTTTGACTGACTGGGATAATTTGCTAATCTACTGATTTTGTTTATGAAATTGGACCAGGGCGGCCTTTGGAACTTATGTCCAAATTTCCAATATAAAAATTCAGTTAATTAAATTTTTTTCCAACAGTAATTCTTGAATGAACAATATAGTGTGAATGATAATATCGTTTGAACATATGATCTGCTCTAGCTCAACTTTAAGTTCTACAGAATA